>ML682272.1:527034-601655 GCA_007922195.1 Podocnemis expansa
CATGCAAAAAATAAATCTGTTAGTCTTAAAGTGCCACACAACTGAGGAAGTGGGATCTTCTCCCACGAAAGCTCATGCAAAAAATAAATCTGTTAGTCTTAAAAGTGCCACACAACTGAGGAAGTGGGATCTTCTCCCACGAAAGCTCATGCAAAAAATAAATCTGTTAGTCTTAAAGTGCCACACAGCTGCTTGTTGTTTTTTTTACTGGACTAGAAGATCTTTGAAGCATCTGAGGAAGTGGGATCTTCTCCCACGAAAGCTCATGCAAAAAATAAATCTGTTAGTCTTAAAGTGCCACACAACTGCTTGAGGTTTTGTGACCTGAATGGTAAGGTCAGCCTAGATGATCAGATTGGTCCCTTCTGACCTTAGAGCCTGAGGAAGTGGGATCTTCTCCCATGAAAGCTCATGCAAAAAATAAATCTGTTAGTCTTAAAGTGCCACACAACTGCTTGAGGTTTTGTGGCCTGAATGGTAAGGTCAGCCTAGATGATCAGATTGGTCCCTTCTGACCCTAGAGCCTGAGGAAGTGGGATCTTCTCCCACGAAAGCTCATGCAAAAAATAAATCTGTTAGTCTTAAAGTGCCACACAGCTGCTTGTTGTTTTTTTACTGGACTAGAAGATCTTCGAAGCATCTGAGGAAGTGGGATCTTCTCCCACGAAAGCTCATGCAAAAAATAAATCTGTTAGTCTTAAAGTGCCACACAACTGCTTGTTGTTTTTTCACTGGACTAGACTAACATATCCCTTTGGAAATTCACAAAACCTCACCCACTCACTCCTGCAATCAACCTCTATGACTGAGTTATTAAAATCCTCAAATCACCATGTCAAGACTTGAAGATACAAAGAACCCCCCAGTGCTTGAGCCATGCCCCATGCCACAGAGGAAGGCAGAAAAAGAAAATGAGCTAGAGATCTGAGGTCCTTCTTGCCTTATAACACAGGGGACATTCATGTCACAAAACCAAAAGGTGGCAAGTTGAAAAGCAGCCTCGGGAAAGATTTTTTTTTTTTTCACACAAGTGTGGTTAACTTACGGAACTCACCACCACAGGAAGCGGTTGAGAGCCGCAGACATGGCAAGATTTAAGAAGACACTGGGCATTTCTCTGGACCGCATCCAGAGGCCCCACCAATAGCACTAACAAACCTTTGCGGAGGGCTGTGGCTGAAGGCGTCTCCAGCTACCAGAGCCCGGTCCCCGGGCTGCCTGCCGCCGGTCCCCGGGCGCCGGGCTTGTCGCTAGAGGTCTCTGGCTGCTGCGAGAGGCGGAGGGAAGCGGCGCTGCTCTCGGTCTCCCCGCTCAGGATATCAGCTTGAGCTTCCTGGGTCAGGGCTGCTGCCGCCGCCGCCTCCTCCATTGTGATCGGAGCGAGCCCCGCCGCTGCCCGCGGCTCCGTGCCGGGAGAGCCGCCCGCCGGCGCCTCGGTGCCCAGCCGGGAGGATTTTCTCCGCCCGGCCGAGCCGCAGGTGAGCGCAGAGCCGGGGCCGGGCAGGAAAGTGACTCCGCGCCGCGCGTAACTCCCGCCCCAGGCTCGCTGAAAGGCGATTTTAAGGGCGGGTGACTGCGGGCTCCCAGAGCAGCTGGGTTCAGGGGCCAGCGCCGTCCGAGGCTCCCCCGCCTGACTTGGGGGCGCTTTTTGGACGAGACTAGGGGTTTTCAGCAAGAAAACCAAGAGCCTTTAGCGCCCAGTCGCAAACTCAAAATCGTTCATCATCTTGGAGACTATTGGCCTCGAAGTGCGCCGTGCCTCAGTTTCCCTAGCTTTAAAAAAATGAAGCAGGAATCCACTTCAGATTCTGCACCCTGCAGGACACATGCAGCTATATTAGCTGGAAGAGTGTCCAAGGGATAGCAGTGCTACTGCTTCAAGGCATAAATGGACATCTGACTGCCCAGGCTTAGGCTGGTTGTTTCCACAGGTGCAGGTTTTTCTATAATTGTCCAGGACTGGGTGCCTCACCCCTTCCTCTGACTGTCTGGAGGCTCCTACTCGTGACTTAAGCCAGGTCTGAGCCGGCGTAGCTGGGAGATACGGATACTGATCCAAATGGGCTGTTAGTCTGAATTGGTGCAGCAGAGACGCTGGGGTATCAGGCTACGTACCCATTGGTCAGATCTGAGTTCCTATTTCGGAAAAACAAGCAGATCTGAGGTGGTTTTTGTTTTCTTCCCCCTGGCCAAGGCCAATTTGTGAGCATAAAGACTGGGACAATGCACTGACTGGACTGAGCCCTCAGGGTGGTACCTGAGCCCTATGAAATGAGAAACTGTGACCCAATGTTTAATGCCTCTCCCTAGCCAGTCCCTGAGCTACTGGAGGAATGTTCATATGCTCAGGGACCGTGCTGGGCAGATTCCCCAAAGTGGCCCCTTTGAGTCAGAGAGGGTTTTAAAATGTTTCAGTGATTTTCTGTCTTCTTCTGGCTGCTGGAAAAACTCAGGGAACTGCTAAAATAAATGATCATGAATTGGTTTTCCATTTTCCAATCTGCTGTCTCAGGTTTCCATTCTGTCCGGGGTAGAGTGGCTGGACTTGTGGATTGGGAATAAACTCTTTGTTTTACTGATGTGAAGTCTGGAAAGGCCTACTGTGTATATGTAGTTTGACCTCTTGCTCCACACAGAACAGAGTTCTTTCCTGGTAAATCAAGCTCAATGACTTGTGGTTGAAACACAACAGGACTTTTTGAAAGCAAGATGCTGTTGTGATTCAACTTTCTAGTATGACTAGACCCCCATGTGACCCTGTCACTCCCTTCACTTGTCGGTGTCTCTGTTCTCTCCTGTCTATACAGCGAGGGCAGTAGCATGGCCCTGCATCACAGGGATGTGTGGGGGGAAATGAATTAAAGCGTGCGGTGATGAAGGCCTAACTAAACAGGTAGCACCAACATGAACCAGCGGCATGGCGACTATCCTGGGAGCCAGGGCATTTGGGGTCTATTCCTGCTCTGCCACTGACCTGTTGTGGGACCTTGGTTTTTCCTCTGTCGCTCCCTCCCCCCCCACACTCATTCTACATTTTGTCTATTTAGATCAAGCTTTTGGATGCAGGGACTGTTTCCCACTGTGTTTCTGTGCAGTGCCTGCTGTAGTGGGGCCCTGATCTCAGCAGGCATCTCTAGGCCCTGCTGTAGTATGAATTATTTTTGTTATTCAAGCTTATTACAAAGCACCTAGGGACTAAGCAAAAGTGGGGCCCATTGTGTCAGGTGCTGTACAAAGACAGAGCAGGAGACAGTTCCCACCCTGAAGTAATGGCTCACGTCTTGGGCTCTTTCTCTGTTCCAGCACATGACAGCACCGTGAGTGAGCACAAGGAAGCAAATATTTCTCCACAGGCCCCAGGGTCAATTGCAAGTATCCACTCGAGATGTCACCCAAAAAGTCCAAGGGGAATGTGGCCAAGACCCTGGAGAAGAAGAAGCCGAAGAACAAGCGTAAGTCAGAGAAGCCGAAGCGCAGCCCCCCGGAGGAAGAGACCCTGGTCTACCAGCCACCACCCAAAGGTGACAGACCTAACCTGTGCTCCGAGTGTGGGAAGAGCTTCCTGCACAGCTCAGACCTGGTGAACCATCAGCGCATCCACACAGGTGACAAGCCTTTCATCTGCACCGACTGCGGCAAGAGCTTCCGGCAGAGCTCCACGCTCATTACCCACCAGCGCATCCATACTGGTGAAACGCCGTATGAGTGCAGCTATTGCGGGAAGAGCTTCCGCGTCAGCTCCAACTTTGTGCGGCACCAGCGCATCCACACAGGTGAGAAACCCTACAAATGCCCCATCTGTGGGAAGAGCTTCACAGACAAATCAACCCTGACTCAGCACCAACGCACCCACACCGGTGAGAAGCCTTACAAGTGCGCTGACTGTGGGAAGAGCTTCAGCCGTAGCTCCCACCGCAAGCGGCACCTGCGGAACCCCCCCACCAAAGGTCGGGGCAAGTGTTCCCACCGGAGTGGGGAGGCCACCCTGGCCAAGGCCAAGGAGATCAAGGTCAAGAAACGGGCACCAACCATTGAGGTCCCCAATACATGTGCCGAATGCTGGCAAAGCTTCAGCCAGAACTCAGACTTGGTCAAACACATGCGGATCCACACTGGGGAGAAGCCCTTCAAGTGTACCCATTGTGGGAAGCGTTTCAGCGTCAGCTCCAACCTCACCCGGCACCAGCGCATCCACACCGGGGAAAAACCCTACAAGTGCCCCGACTGCGGAAAGAGCTTCACTGATAAGTCTACCCTGACACAGCACCAGCGCATCCACACAGGCGAGAAACCTTACATCTGCATCTATTGCGGGAAGAGTTTTAGCCGCAGTTCCCACCATAAGAGACATGAAAGAACCCACTCTGGGGAGAACCCGGACACCTTCCTGCCCTTGTGGCACTATCCCACCCAGAACTTCTAGAGTTACCAATCCCACTGGCAGTGCCCCAGAGACAGAGATGGGCAGGGCTGTATGATTGGCAGGATAGCGGGGACAGGGAGTGGTGAACTGGCCTCCTTGTGGGGGAACAGCTGGCTCCAAAGAAAATCAACTGCTTAGGAGCCTGCATACATAGAAATTTGGTGGCTTGAGAGGTGAGTGTGTGTGTGTGTGTATGTCTGTGTGCATGCATTTGTGCTCCACATATACCAGATTACCTCTTTAGATCCCTTCCAGCCCTACATTTTTGATTCTATAAAGTACATCTCTCTGTCTTGAGGCAGGATTAGTATAAACTAGACCATCCCTAATCTTCCGTCCTCTAATTTCTTTTTAAAAATCACCAATGATGGGAACTCTGGATCTCTCTTGGTATCCTGTTCCAGTGCTGAACCATCTTCAGAGTTAGAATTTTTTTCCTATCCTAAATTTTCATTGCTGCAGACTAAGTCTATTTCTTCTCATCCCATCTTAAATGGACACATCTGAAGACTGCAAAAGCAGCAAGAGTCCTGTGGCACCTTATTAGGCTAACAGATTTCTGCAGGCATAAGCTTTTGTGGGCTCCGACCCACTTCGTCAGAGGCAATGTATTTGAAGACTCTTTTCAGGTCCCCTCTGTCTTGTCATCGCCAGGTTAAATATGCTTAATTCTTGCAACTTTTCCTCATAGGTCATGTTTCCTATGCCTCTTACCATTTTTGTTGCCCTTCTCTATATTCTCTCTAATTTGCTTCCCCCTTTTTTAAAGTGTGGTGCCCAAAACTGGACACAGTACTCCAGCTGAGGCCTCACCAGTGCTGAATAGAGGAGTTTCCAAAGGGACAGTTGTGTTAGTCCAGTCCAGAAAAAAAAAAAAAAAAGTCATGTGGCACTTTAAAACTAACATTTATTTTTCACATGAGCTTTTGTGGGAGAAAATCCCAAAAGCTCATGCAAAAAATAAATCTGTTAGTCTTAAAGTGCCACACAACTCCTTGTTTGTTTGGGGGTTTTTTTGAATAAAGCAGGACAAACATTTTCTGTTTTACATTTGACAGTCCTGTTATTGTGTCCCAGACTTAAATTTGCCTTTTTCTCAACTGCATCCTACATTCTTTTAGACTGTGTGGCTGCCTGGACCAGTGTTTCCCAACCAGTGTGCCATGACACATGTGTGCCATCAGGCCTGAGCAGGTGTGCCACAAAATTTTTTGAAAAACTACTCAAAGAGCTCTGGATTGGTTCAATGGCTCGTGAATTTTCAAGAGTTCATTTGGCAACCATATGGTGGTATGCCTCAAATTAATTAAAGTTAGCAGGGTGTGCCACAGCAGAGAAAATGTTGGGAACCACTGGCCTAGACAGTTATTCCTTATTTTGCCTTTGTGCATATCATATTTTTCTTGAATTATGTCTTGCTAATTCTGGACCAATTCTAATCCTGTCTTCCATAGTGTAGATTTTATATGAAGAAAAACATTGAATAGTACTGGACCTAGGACAAACTGTGAGAATCCCTCGACACATTCTTAGTTTGAAATCAAGCCACCGTTAATTACTCTATGAGTATGGTCTTTCAACCAGTTGTGCATTCACCTTGTAGTAATTTCATCTAGACCAGCAGTTCCCAACCTTTTTCTATATGTGGACTACATCATCATCAAAAGCTTTTGCAGACTGCCAAGTAAGCAAGCTGTTTAAAACATTTTTAACACAGCCTATGGAAGCTGATGGGTGTCAAACTTATCAAGGGCTATTAAAAAAGCAGCTATTTCTAATAATTTATTATGCCCACCCACAAACATATTGCACTCATCACAGTACATTTATCGGCGGTATTTGTCCTTCCCCCACCTCCCCGCCATGGTCACCTGCAGGACCCTCTCGGACCAACAGCAGTCCACAGACCACAGGTTGGGAACCACTGAGCTAGAGTAGACCAAAATTTCCTACCTTGTTTATGGGAATTTCATGTGGCAACGAATGCATCAAAAGCTTTACTAGTCAAAATATATTATGTCTACTTCCTCCCCACATCCACTGGGCCATTAACCCTATTAAATGAAAGGAATTTATGTTGGTTTGTCATGACTTGTTGCTGACAAATGCTGGTTATCACATATCCCCTGTTATCAGCTAGATGCTTACAAATAATTAGTTTAATAATTTGTTCCCTATCTTTTTGGATACTGAAGTTAGGCTCTTTGGCCTATAATTTCCACGTCCTTCTTTCTACTCTTTTTAAAGACAGGTACCATGTTCCTCCTTCTCTAGTCCTCAAGAATGCCAGTTGTGTTCCGTGTGTTCTCAAAGATAATTGCTAATGGTTCAGATCCTTAAGTTGCTTCAGCTGTTTCCTTAAATACGTAGGGTGAATTTCACCAGCCCTGTCCACTTGAATACATCTAGCCCATCTAAATACTCCAACTCAGTGATTCCCAAGCTGGGGTCCACAGAGTTATTGCAAGGTGTCTGTGAATATATCCTGCCACAGTTGCTGCTGGCCAGTGGTAGGGGGCCTGGGCCAAATCTGGCCCCAGCCACTGCTGGCCAGCAATTCATGTTGGAGAGGGCTCTCAAATTCTGAATGAATTGTATTTGCCTGGTATGAGCCCCACCCTGGATATGTCCCCGCCACTTGGGAGCAGGCACAGGCCAGGTCCTCCACTGCCCTTCTGCAGCACCACCGCCTGCAGTTAGTTCCCGATAACAGCTATTACCATTTGGGGGTCCACAAAAATTTTTTATGTTATAAAGGGGTCCTCACACTCAAAAAGGTTGGTAACCACTGCTCTAACTCATCTAAATACTTGTCTAATTACATTTTTTACCTATTAGGGTTTCCTTCCCCCCTTGTTAATATTAACAGTGTTAAACAGCTGAACACAAATAAGCATTTTAATGAAGACTGAAGCAAAAAAAGCATTACACACTTCAGCTTTCTATGTGTCATCTGTTATTTGCTCTTTTTCCCTCATTGAATACTGGATCTGCACTTGCTACCTTCTTACTTTTTTAATGTATTTATACAGACTCTCTTCTTATTGCCTTTTATGTCTCTTGCTAGGTTTGCCATTTTGGGCCTTAGCATTTCTGATTTTGTCCCACCATACTTGTGCTATTCTTTCGCGTTAATCTTTAGAAATTTGTTCTTCTTTCTACTTTTTGTACCATTTCTTTTTAATTTTCAGTTAAGTAAAGAGCCTCCTGGTGCAGCTATCTTGGTATCCTACTTCCCATCTATAGGTAGATCTTGAGTCTTTAATATTGTCTCTCTTAGGCTATGTCTACATCTGCCCAAATTAGTTTGAACTTGCAAGTCCGAACTAGAGAGTTCAAACTAAGTTTGAACTAACTGGAAACTTTTTAGTTTTAACTAACCGTGTGTTCTAGTTTAAACTAATGCTCTTGAAGTTTGAACTAAGCCTTAGTCTGAGTCTTGCACATACTTATTTTGAACTAAGCACGTAAGTACAGACTAACCTTCAGTACTTACAAGTTCAAACTCAGCTTTCCTTAGTCCAAACTAAGAAATTTCTTAGTTCAGACTAGGGAAAGCTTTGTGTAGTCATGGGCTAAATTAGTCCAGACTAAGCCTCCTTAGTCCAGACTAATTTGCTAGTGTAGACATAGCCTCCCAGCATCTGGCAGTTAGAGTTTTAGTGACACCCAGAGCACAGGGTTTAAATCCCTGACCATAATAGGCATTGATGGGACCTATTCTTCATGAAGTTATCTAGTTCTTTTTTGAACCCAGTCATACTTTTGGCCTTTACAAAATCCCTTGGCAATGAGTTCCACAGGTAGACTGTGCATTATGTGATGAAGTATTTATTTCCTTATGTTTGTTTTTAACTTGCTGCTTATTTATTACATTGGGTGACCTCTGGTCCTTGTGTTATGTGAAGAAGTAAATAGCACTTCCTTATTCATTCATAATTTTATGGGCCTCTAGCACCCCTGCCTTCAATCATTTCTTTTCCAAGCTAAACAGTCCCGGTCTTTTTAATCTCTGCCTACACAGAAGCTGTTCCCTACTTTCATCATTTTTATTGACCTTCTCTGTACTTTTTCCCATTTTAATATATCTTTTTTGAGTTAGGGCACTCTGACTTGCACAGAGTAACAAAGGTGTGGGTGTACCTTGAAATTATATAAGGGCATTATGATATTTTCTGTCTTTTTTTCCTATCCATTCCATAATGGTTCTTAACATTTGGTTAGTTTTAAAGCTCTTTCCATTGTTTAAGCTATATAAAGAGGCTTTGATGTATGTCCAGAGGGGTAGCCATGTTAGTTTGTGTCCAGTAAAAACAACAAGAGTTTTGTTGGCACTTTAGGGTACATCCACAGTCTTTAAATCAAAATAATGCTGATTATTTCGATTTAGAAGATTGCAGGTCCACACTACATTTCCTTATTTTGAAATAAGGTGCTCCCTCATTTCAAAATAAGGAAAGTCATTTTGATATAATAAAACCTAGTATTATATTGAAATGATGGTTAAATCAAAACTGTTATTCCAAAATAACATGTTGTGGACATTATTTTGATTTAACACTTTTGCCCTTCTCCTTCCCAGGGTGCTGTCCTTTTTCAATATATGGGGTGGGGACATGGCCCTTGTAAGGGGCCATGTTGCCACACCTCCCATGGTGCCCCTCTCCTAAATTGAACTAGCAAGTCCTGTCCATGGACATGCTAGTTTGATTTGAGTTTCTAGTGGGGACAATGTTAAATCAAAAACTTAAATCAATTTAATGATTTTATAGCAATTTTATTAAAATCGATTTAACTGCCTAAGTGTGGACTTAGCCTTACAGACTAACAGATTTCTTCAGCATAAGCTTTTGTGGACTCTAACCCACTTCATGATCCCACCAAAGCTAATGCCTAAGGAAATTTAAGGTGCCGAAGGACTCTTGTTGGTTTTGACTAATGTTAGACTCAGACTTTTTGTTTTAACTCATCATTGGTATGTATGAAATGAGTTGCAGGGGTCTCAGCCCTGTCCCCAGCCGGCTTGGACGGTCTATACCAGAAAAACACACCCCAGCATCAACATTAGGACTTGCTGGGGCCCTGGGGACAGTGGCTTGCTGGAATGTGAAGGTCTGAAAGAAACTGAACTTCTCCTTGGAATGGATTCCTGCAGAACAGGAGAGAAGAGAGTGTGAGAGTGGTTGTGTGTGTATGCATGTACATGCATGTGTGCACGTACACGTGTTTGTGCGTGGTTGTGTGCCCTCATGTGTATGTGCATATGGGTGTATGTGTGCACATGTGTAAGTGAGAAAGTGAGTGGTCTGAGTCTGTACATGCAAGTGTGTGTGCATAGACACGTGTATTTGTGCCATATGGCCTGCATTGCCAGTGCTGTCTATCCAAAGGGCCCCTAAGCCCAGCTCCTCTCCCCAGTACTAATCCCCATCTCTCTCCCTCATGCAGCTGGTGAGATCCAACATGGATGCAATGGATCCCCTATGCTAATGCTTTTAGAAAAGGGGGGCTGGCACCCCTGCTTTCCTGTGTAAATAGCACAGCCCTCACCCCCTGTTACTAATGTTGCTGTCTCTCTGCTCCGGCTCCCCGAGCTGTGGCCACGAAACTCCCCCCTAGGCCATATGTGACACATGGAGCCAAGCTGCACCCCTAGGGGCACAAATTGTCATTGAACTGGAAATCACCCTGCGTTTGCCCAGTCTGTCTTGGCATTGGAGCTGAGCTGATAGAGACCTGGGGATTCCCTGGTTCTGAGGCTGGAGGCAAATTGCCCCAGGGTGGGTTATGGTTCCTGCACTCCACCCCACCCCCCCAGCCATCATTACTATGCTTCCCCATATCACACCCTGTCCATTAATTTACATTCCTGCCCCAGAACAGGGAGCCAGGTACTGCTCCCCAGGTCTGCTCCCCAGCACCAATTCTTCCTAGACCTCCATCTCTGGAGTTTGTGTCTCTCCCTCCCTTGGAGATTGGATCATGTCAGGGGATTGACAGCTGCACCAGCAGAATCCTGGAGCCCTGGAGTGGCTGCTCCCAGGGAGGCTGGGCCCGTGGATGCTCTCAGCTGTGCTCTAGCATGTCTCTTCCTTGGCAGGAGCTGCAGACCAGGGGCAAGAGACAAAGATGCAGCCTTAGAGGCCTTGGGTTGTGCTGGCCAGACTCCAGCCATGGCTTTTCACTGGCCATTTGTCTTTCCTCATAAGACACTGGCAGTGATGAATGCTGCCAGCTGCCTGCTCAGACGTTCTCTGTGCTGAGACCTCTCTGGGTTTTCCCTCCACATCTCTCTGTTGGCAGCTACACTTGAGCTCCTTTGGGCTGTGGCCCACTTAGATCCACTGACACATGGCAGGACCAGTGCAAGAAGGGAGTCCATTTACTCAGACCATGTGGAGTCCAGAGCCTCAGCATCCAGAAAGGGGCATGGGACAACCAAGCCTTGGGGGCTGCTGAATCACTGTAGTGAGCAACACTCATGGAAGGCTTGGTACAATGAGCTTCTGTCCGCAAAAATTCCTGCAGCGTTTTCAACAGGAGACAGGATTCACCTTTGTGTCCTGTCCAAACTGCTGGGCTTAGAATCCAGGCAGCATTTAGCAGAACTGCTGGCAAGCATCATGGGAGGGAGGCAGGTGTATCACAAAACTGGCCAAACCACTCATCGGGACATCAATGAGCCCGCAGATTTCTGAAGATGAGCCATTTTCTCTGCGAGCAAACCGTGCCAACAGCTGCCAGTGTATAAAAAAATTTAGTATTTGAAATGGTTTTCATAGTTTTATGAACATATCTTGGAAGTAGGGGTTGTCTGCAAAATGTAGTGAGTTTTCTGTCAGTTTTTCAATAGCTGTGATTTGCTGTTTGAGCTGTGTCACTTGTCTGTCTGGATCATCTATCCATCCATCCATCTGTGGCCCCTATCACCATAGTATATGAGCACCTCCAAAGCGTTTCATTAGAGCAATGAGAACTATCATATAGTAGAGATTCTGCTTCCTAACTGATGGACTGATGCTGACCTAACCTTTCTAAACTACTTCAATCTGAAATTCATTTGCTTTTGTTCCTTCCTTTAACAAATCTGAGCTAATGGCCTCTGGCCATGAACACTGCTTTGTTTGTAGAACTGTTCACACATAATAGGGCATGAACCAAAAAAAAACCCTGGAACTTTAAGACAAACAAGGAGTCCTGTGGCACTTAAAGACTACAAGTAGGCCTACAGGTTTTTACACTACTCAGTCTGCTTTAGTCTAGTTAAGAACCTGTTCATTATTTTGGGGCAAAAATAAATGGCACAGATGAAATATAATGGAACTCACTTTAAGACACTAATATTTAAAAACAAAACTCCAGCGTGTGGGGGCTGCAAGAGCTACTGAGCTGAAACAGAACAGGGTCTATCCGACTGGATCTGACATGGTCCTTTGAGTTCCATCTCCAAGAGTGAACCGAACTAGATACTTAGCAGGAATGTGCCAGAAACTGCAGTGGACAAGTATGGACTAACCTGCTCAGAGGAGAACTTTCTTCGGGGAGCCAGCAGAATTCCCACCATCGTCTGTCTCCGCAGGAGCATCTCATCTATTCCATCTCCTTTGGCTCTTTCTCATGGCAAGTCTGATAACAAAACTGCTTATAAGGAAATCAAGCTGTGGAAAATATTGTTTCATCAGAAGTACGTTCATCACAGAGGGAGAACGAGTGAATGTGCGGATCATGCAACACTGTTGTGGGATGACGGATACAAAGCGCAAGGGAATGTAGCAGAACAGAAACAGAACACATTCTGCATTTCAGGAGACAGACAAATCAAGTTGTATCAATTTTCTTTTTTAGTCAGTTCAACTCCTTTGACTTATCTTTCCTTTGAGAGTTCACCAATAACCTCACAAATTAAGGCACCCACTCAATTGATCTTCATTCTGATTTCCTCCATTTTCACAGATGCTGTTTGTAACTCCAACCTGGTGCTAACAAGCACCCCTTGCAAGAATCTGAAACAGATCTCTGTCTTTGTTCAATTTCAGCAATCCCAAACCTTTTCATAAACCAGAGTCCCAGAAATTTGAGGATTCTGTTTCTGAAATAACTTCTGGACCACTTCTCCAACATCAGATCCAAAACTTTTTTATTTGGGTTGATCTCAGGAGACACAAAGATACATCCTAACAGCTGGGTGTTTCCTTCAGCATCTGGATCCAAATTTTCACTCTGCTTTTTGTTTTGTTTTGTGTGAAAATCTCTCAATCGTTTCTGCAGAAGGAGAAGCTTGTGCGAATCCTAGCAGCACAGCATTATATACTTCCAGTCATCTATGGCAATTTGCTAGTTCCTTTCCTTTTCCCAACTTAACCTCCCATTATCATGTTCCTGTAACTATGTAGGAACTAATTCAGACAATGTAACTGTTTGATTTTGTTTTCTTTTACTCAGAGATCTGACTGTCTTGTAATTTCCTTAGGTAGATTGTCTTCTGGGGATAAATCTACCTTTTATCTGTCTCGTTATGTTTTTTAAGTAATGGCTTAATTGTAACACAAGTCTTGTCTTCTGACTTACATTGCTCTTTTTAAAAAAGTTCTTTCGATGTTGTTTTCACATCTCTCTGCCTTTAAAGCTAGTCTGCCTTAGTACCTTGAGTGTAACTGTGCAGGGCTTACTGGGAAAGGAAAGCTGTGCTAAAGCATCTTATTTGTAAAATGGACCATAAACAACTTGTCCCTACATCAGTGGTTCTCAATCTAGTCTCTACCATGGCACACCTTAGTACCTCTTATTATTTTGAGGCACATCACCACATAGTCTCTGAATGAACTCACAAATATTTGTGAGCCAATCCAGAACTCTTCAAGTAATTTTTTAAAAAATTCCACGGCACACCTGCTCAGACCGGAGGGTACACCTGTGTGTCATGGCACACTAATTGGGAAACACTGCCCTACATCATGCTGCCAGAATTTTAAAGTCCAATACGTTGGGCTATCTTACACTGTCAGCTCACTTGGGTCAGAGACTGAGAGACTTCTTGTTTGTTTTGCTGAAATAGGGTGATGTGGCTACTCCTTCTGGATCTTTTTGTTGTGGCTGGAGAGCATCCAGCACTGTGGGGGACTGAGCCATGGCTGGGGCTCAGTTTTGCAGAGTAATAATTGGAACACTTCAGGGTCAGAAATGCTGGAAATCTCTGGATTCTGGCCAAAAGGATTGTTAAAATGAAACAAAGTCCAAAGTCAATAAGCTCCTTCACCAGTCTCCTCCATACATGACTGTTCGGTGAAACTGGGGGAGGAAATTCAATGCCTGGAGAAGAGAAAGGCACGTTTCTCTGGCGTGCTGAGCCATCAAGGACTTGGAGTGGTAGATGGATTTGTGGTCAGAAGACGCATTAAATTTATTGTGCAATGTGGCTGTCAACACCACATGTCAAACCATTGATTCTCCCACACTCTGAGCTGTTCTCTCCTACCCTGGTCTCTATTTAGAAATATCAGACTGCATACGACTGGGTCTTGTTATTATGTGACACATATTATTTTATTTGTCTGGGTGCCCATCTTTCCTTTCCCTGCCTCCTTCCTTTGACTATTTTCATATCCTATGGCTCAGATAGGTCCCAATCCTGCACTGTTAAAGTGAATGGGATGTAAAGATCAAGTCCTACTTTGTAAACTCTTTGTGCCAGGGAACATATATGTTTTTAATCTCTGTAAAGCACCATGCTGTGTTATGGTGCCATATACATGTATATTATTAATTGTAATAGTTAACAATTGTGAGGTCTCGCTGCAGCCACTTTAGTGAAGGTTGTATTACAGTTGGCATTATAACCCTCGCAACAGAAATAACTTTTGACATTTTCAAAGCTTTTAAAAAAAAGTTTTAGCTTGATTGATTTAACTGCTTTGCAAGGATGAAAAAATATATTCCCCCCACTGTTTTTTTTTAAGTTACTTTTTGTTAATATGGGACAACTAAAACGGGAGAGAAAGGAAAAAACAACTAACATGAAATAGAGCTGGTCAAAAAAAAAAAAAAAGAAAACTAGTTTTGCCAAAAATTACTACCCAGTAAATGTCTAAGTTGTTTTTCATTTGAAGAGCTTGAAATTGACCCTTTTCTCTTTCAGTGAATTTTTTTTCAAGTTTTTAATAAACTTTTTATTTTATAAAAAAGTATTGAAACATTTCATTTACCAAAAACTGGGTTTTCATTTTTAAAAAAAGCAACTATCATTATTTTGATGTTTTCAGTAGCATTTTCAATAAAAATATCAAATAAAAATGTTGCATTTTATGTAGAAAGTAAAAAAGTAAAAAAAATGATAATTTTACAAAAAAGTTCAGCATATATAAAAAAGCAATCTTCATAAGAAAAATTTCCATTTGAAAAAAAGTGTGCCCAGCTCTGATATGAAACGTGGTTAGTTTTTCCACACCTTTCTTATTTTGCATTGAAACCAAGTACAGAATTATGATTTGAGGATTTAATAACTCAGTCATAGGTTAGAGGCCTATTGCTGGAGTGAGTGGGTGAGGTTTTGTGGCCTGCATTGTGCTGTGCAGGAGATCAGACTAGAACAGGGGTCTCAAACTCAAATCACCACAAGGGCCGCATGAGGACTAGCATAGTGCCTCATGGGGACTAGTACATTAGACCGAGAGCTGACCACTGAAACCTTTTCATACAATGCTGCAAATATCAGTAATGATAGTGTCATTGTGGGCCACAGAAAATAGCTTTAGGGCCTGTCTGTGGCCAACGGGCCACGTGTTTGAGACCCCTGGACTAGAAAATGATCATACTGGTCCCTTTTCACCTTAGAATCTATGAGTCCATGGGAATGAACACTGGTCCCATACAGTCTCTGGGGCCAGCTACAATCATAGACACCAGGACAATGCATTGGCATGAGTAGTTGGACACACACATCTGTGCAAAGAAAACTGTCTTGGTTGCCACCAGGAATTGACCCATGGATCTCCAGAGCTAAAAGTGCGACCTTACCGAGTCTAGCCATTACCCTGTCATAGATTCATGGCTTGTGAACTCAAGCCCCACAAAAGAGGGGGAGCAATAAACATGGGTTGCACTGCTCAGCTGAACTCATGGGGACATGCAAAGGACTTCTTTTTATATGGGATCCTGCTGAATGCTGTGTGGCCAATGGACTAAGAAGAGAATTTGGGGTGAGCTCATTCCTCCTTCTGCTTAGTTGTAATAAAACCTTACAAACTGTTCAGCTTGAGCCTCAGAGCCTCTCTGAAGAATCACTCCTGATTTTCAGCCAGAGAAGCAGAGCACTAAGGTCACATGAGTGGAAGATGAGTATTTAAGAGCCCAGACTTCACTTCAGTGCTAACTGAATAGCTGAGCCTACAGAACTAGTGAATTCACCTCACCACCTGGTGATTCAGCATCCCCCTCACTCCCCCACCCCCAGCAAAGAAGTAGTGCTGCCTCTTTCTCTGCTTCACAATAGTAGCCATTAAGCCAGTGGTTCCCAGCCAGTGTGCCCTGAGAATCTGGGAGAGCTGGAGTTAGAGCTCCCTCCCTGCTCAGCTCGGCCCAGCCACGTGGGCTGTGCAGGGCTGGCAAAAAGCTAGCAGGGCTGGAAGCCTAAGCGCTTTTCACTCTTGGCTCATCAATGCAAACTATCATTAGGATCTGTGTGTGCTTCATCGGAATTGCAGATTTCACCATTATCTGCCCATCACGTTTACATTGACATGCTAAAAAAGCAGGAGCAAACAGACAGTCAGCACAATAGGAATTTTCCCTTTGGCTCAGATTTTAATTCCTCAATGTGACCATTTATTCTGCCATTTTTTAATTTTGTGAAATATTGCCTTTTCCTTTTCTTTTTTCTTTTACCTGTTCTTTTGCCTTTTCCTTTGACTTTCTGACAATTTAGTTTGGATTTGGTTAGATCAGTTTACCAGGTAGGTCCATGTAGGCTGCTACATATATACAGTGCTGCCCTCATAGATAATCATTACAGCTGTGTGTGATGTCTGTGCTGTATCATTTTTTTGTAAGTAATTTTTTAGCTTCTTCTGTACTTACTATTTAATATTTGAGAGGGCAAGAGTCTTATAAACTTGAGTACTTCAGAGAATTTCACTGAAATTTGGTGTTTTTCATTTATAGCTACATACTAGGAACCTTTTTTTTTCTTTGTATTAAATGTCTAGTGCACATAAACCCAAGCCTATATGAAACATTTCTAAGATTTGACTGCCAAAATTTTAAATGTGGTATTTGTTGGTTTTGAGCCTTCATTATTGTTACCACTTTTATTCATTAATACTCATACTTTTAAAATAATTTAAAATGTTCATTTTAACTTTGTAGTTCAGCATTAGCTCATTTATGTTAAGTGAAAGATGATCAACTTACAAGCTTCATGATGGGAAGATCTTTACAAATATCATACCCAAGAATAATTTACAAGTTCCTGAGGGATAGCCATGATAGTTCAGTTCAGCAAAACAAAAAAGAAGTCCTGGGGGGTTGTGTGGGGTGGTTAGGGCTGCAAGGGGGAACCAGGGACACAGGGAAGGTAGCAGTGGGGGCCAATAGTGAGCCCTTTAGGGGGCCCCACAAAGTAGTTTGTGGCAGGGAAACAGCTACCAGCCTGTCAACTAGCCCGCAAACAGCCAAAGTAAGGGCTTTGAGGGGGACTGCTGGGGGTCGTGGGGGGGAGGGGGAATGTGTGTAGTGGAGCTGGGAGTGGATGTGTAGCAGAGGGTGTGTAGCTGAGGTTGTGGGGTGGCTGTTTGGGTGGCAGGGTGTGTAGCTGGGGGCTGGAGGGATAGTTCTGGCCCCTGCAGTGATGGGAAGATCCATCACAGGCAGCAGGGGGCTGGCGGAGGGGGGAACGGGACCCACTGGGGTTGGAAGGAGCAGCAGTGGGGTGAGGATTTGCCCAGGGTAGCAGGGAGCCACTGTGGAGAAAGGGGAGGTGGGTGCTGCGCCACGCTTCCCTGCCCTCCCTTCCCACTCCCTAGGTTCCCCCCTGCTCTCCCCACAAGCCACTCCTGTTCTCCATTCCCCTCTCCTCTCTTGGCACCTTTGTGCTGTTCCCCACATGGTTGCCCTTGTCCTCTTTGGCCACCCCTGCCCAGGAACGGTGCTACCATTTCTGGCACCCCCATGCAAGAAGAGCAGGTGCCAGTGCCCCCCTACAATGCTTACTAGGTTTACTGGGTTGCACTGGCCATGTCCCTGCCCTGCTCTGCTCCCCACACTCACTCCTGCCACTGCAAATAACTCCTGACCTCCCCTGTCTTGCCATCCCTCTCTGCTACCCCTACTACCGCACATAGCAGCATTTCCAAACCACTGTCATGGTTCATAAATATTCATTTTATTTTGAGCTAATTTTAATATTCATGAGTTTTTAATGGCGGTGTGCCTCAAAAAATTTAAAGGTATCAAGGTATGCCACAGCAGAGAAAAGGTTGGGAACTACTGCATTAAGCCACCCTTTGCTCAAAGTCTGTGGGGCCGTTATTTCAGCAACCTCCTTATAGGATGCTTGAATTCCCACCTCCACCACCAGGAAACAGTGTGCTGCCCCCGTAGGTATGGATGCTCTTCGGGGCAGATATTTGGATGCGGGGAATGGAGTGGTGCCATTGAGCAAACAGTAGGGTGTTCCTATCATGGCTGCAAAATTGGGACCAAAAAAAAAAAAAATCAAAAACTGCTTTATTATTTTATTTTTTGTTGAATCAAAGAAGAAAATAATTGTTTTGAATCACCCAAAACTTTTTGGTTGACCTGACTGTTTTTCATTCCAATCTGCCCCTTTCAGGTGCTTTCATCCCCTTTTTTGTGTGCATGTTTGGGGTTTTTATAAACAATAGCTGGTCAAATTTAAAATCAAAAGAGTTTCAAATTAAAAAGTCAAAACAAAATGTTTCAACTCTGAAAAAAAATTCTGACTGAAGCTGTTTGTCAAATTCAATCCAACAAATGACTGAAGACACTGAAAAAAGACAATTTTATATTTTTTAAATATTTTTGCCCAGCTCTACTCAAGACCCTAGTGATATCAGTGTCATCACTTTCCACTGCTCAGAAATCATTAGTCTGTTCCCCCCACATCCTGACACTGGGTATGTCTACACTACTTAAAGCCCCTTAAGTTGACTTAGCAAAATCCAGTCTATATTTAGAAATTATTAAATCGACTTAAGCAGTTGCTTAAGTTGACTTAACAACTCCTGTCCTTTAAGTCAACTTTACAGGGCAGGCCCACTCCCCTTTCCCCATCCTGGGGTGTGATTGTGTTCTGGGGCCTGATCCAGCCCCTGGGGGGCCTGGTCCAACTCCAGCCATATAGCAAAGAGTTGGGGGCTGGAGCCGGCTTCCAGCCCCTCTCCGCAAGCAGTAGGGGCTGGCAGGTGACTGCTGTCCTGGCTGCTTGTAAATGGCCAGGGCTTCAGAGGCAGCTCCTGCCCTGGCCACTTGCAAGCGGTCAGTGCAGGAATCAGCTGCCAGCCCCTGCAGCCCACAGAGAGGGGCTGGAAGCCAGATCTGGCCCCCAGACCTTTGCCACAGGCTGCAAGGGCTTTGAGCCAGCTGGGAGCCTGATGTGGTGCAAGCAACTCAAAGCCTAGTGAAATTGCCCAGGCTCCAAGCTGCTTCTGCCACGCCAGATCGGGCTTGGAGCTGGCTCCTAGCCCTCACAGCCTGTGGCAAGGAGCTGGGGGCTGGATCAGCTCTCAGCCCCTCTCTGCAGGTGCCAAGAGCCAGCTTCCAGCATGCACTGCCTGCTGCAAGGGGCTGGGAGCCAGCTCCAACCCTCAGCCGCTTGCCAGCAGTGGCTGGGGTAGGATCACCCCCCAGAGCTGGATCAGGCTCTAGGAGTCCGATCGGCGGTGAGGCAGTCTCAGCAACAAAGTTGACCTTGTTAAGTTGACTTCCAGGCTCTCCCTCTCCCAGTGTTGACATAGCCAGGAGCGCCACTGGCACAGGAAAAGACCTGGGGCGTGGGTGCTGGGACTCAGGGCTTGAACCCTGTTAAGTGCCCTGCTGCAGCAGTTCCAGAGCTCAAGTCACATGAGCCCAGAGCCAGTAGCGCCCTTTACATAGCCATTGTCTGATAAATCATGAAATATTTAAAAGACTACATGTTGCATTCTTGTATTTCAGTGTCTGGTTCTTTCTTGGTCCTTGAAAGGGCCACATTTCCAAGTTTTCATGGATTGCAAGGCCATAAGGCACCACTGTGATCATCATGTGTCACACACAACACACCACTGAACTTCCCCAAAATAATTCTGCTTTGAGCTCAATTGGATCTGTTAGAAAAACATCCAGCCTTGATTTTAAGATTGCTAGTGATGGGCCATCCACCACAGTTCTTAGGAATTTGTTCCAATGGTAAAATTACTCACTGTCTTTTGTCTAGTTTCAGTCATCAGTACAGGTGTGGAAGGGATTGTGCTGTTCAGGAAGAACAGAAATAAAGGCAAAGGTGGTGGAGTAGCATTGTATGCTAATGATGAGGTAGACTAAAGAAATTAGAAGTGATGGAATGGATAGAATAGAATTTGTTTGGATCAATCACTTTGGGGAAGAAACCCACCAGACATTTTCCTGGGACAGTGCTTGCGGCATGCTACAGTACCCCAGGATCTGATGTGGATACGCACAGAGAATTCTGTAATGTTTTAAATAAAATAAATAGTACTAGAAATAGTGTGATTATGGGAGACTTTAATTTCCCAGATATAAATTGGAGGATAAGTGCAATTAACAAAAGTAGGGCCCAGATTTTCCCATATGTGACAGGGGCATCACTGGCACCTGGCACACGGGGCCTGTGGGCCAAATGCTGGTGCCAGTGCCCAGGGTCCTGGTGGGGCCCTGCCTCTCCTGGTCTCCAGCCGAATCAGGCCGGAGATCTGGGGCCCAGCCGCCTGCAGCTGCCGCTCCAGGCCCTATCCCTGGCCAGGGATCTGGGGCCCAGCCGCCCACTTCCAGCCTCTTCAAAGGCCAGGTGACCCCATGGCTGCAGCTGCAGCTCCCTGCCCTGTCCCCGGCCAGGGGCATGGCCTATGGGCAGGGGGTGGGGCCTGGGCCCATGCCCCAGGTCATTCCCCGGGGCAGCGACACCCCTGGTATATGATAGCTGACAGATTTCTTCACCAGTTTCTGAACCTACAAGAGTTGATGCCATATTAGATTTGGTAGAAGTAGTAGAAAAGATTTTAAAAGATGATCTTGGTTTGAGTGAACAGTAATTTAGTCTAGACTAAATGGAAGGATAAACAAAAATAGATCTGCAACTAGATTCCTTGATTTCCAAAGGGCTAACGTAAAAAAATTAAGGGAATTAGGAAAGTGGACTGGAACAAGGAACTCAAAGATTTGAATGTGGAGGAAGTTTGGAATTACTCTAGGTCAAAGTTGCAGAAGCTATCTGAAGTCTGAATTCCAAATAAGGAAGTAAAATTTGTAAGGAAGAGTTGCAGACCCATCTGGATGAGCAAGCATCTCAAAACCTGCAAAGAATGGAAAATGAGATGGATGAGCAAGGAAAGCTACCTCTTGGCAGTCAGAAAGTATAGGGATAAAGTGAAAACTGCCAAAAACCAAGCAGTGTTGGAACCTTGCAAAGGAAATTAAAACCAATATAAAAAGGGTCTGCATCCATATAAATAACAAGGAAAGAAGAACTGGAACCAATAAGCATTGAGGATGAAGTGGAGATTAAAGATAATCTAGACATGACCTAACTCCAAAACAAATACTTTGGCTCAGTTTTCATGAGGTTAATGAAGACTTCAAGGGTAATGGCAGAGTGGTGAATGGGAATGAGGCTATGAAATAGAAATTATCACATATGAAGTGGAAATCAATTTCAAACAGCTTCATGGGACTAAATTCACAGCAGGGAGCCTGGATAATCTCCATCAAAGAATTTTAAAAGAACTGGCACATGCTATTGAGTGTGCAATTCCAAGGATTTTTAATGAATCTGTGAACTCTGGGGTCATACTCTATGACTGGTGAATGCTAATAATGCTCCAGGAAACTACAGGCATGATAGTTTGACCTCAACTGTATTGAAGCTCTTAGAACAAACTTTGAAAGAGAATGTCGTTAAGTGTATAGAGGTAAATAGCAACTGGGATAAAATACAACATGGTTTTACAAAAGATCATGGTTGGTATTTCCTCTTTCAGAAGATAACTAATAGTGTTAGACAAAGGAAAACCAGTAGATCTAGTCTGCCTCATTTTGGTAAGGCAGTTAATACGGTGCCACATAGGAAATTATTAGCTAAATTGAAGACGGTGGGGATTAATATGAGAACTGAAATGTGGATAAGAAACAGGTTAAGAGGTAATGATAGCAGGTCATTCTGACAGGTGAACTGTCAAGCCGGAGGGAGGTTACTAGTAGAGGTTCCTCAGAGATCAGCCTTGGGACCAATCTTATTTTATTACTGACCTTCGCACAAAAAGTGGGAGTATGCTAATAAAATTTTCAGATGACACAAAGGTAGGAGATATTGTCAGTATGGGAAAGGACCAGCATATCACACAAGATATATCATGCAGCTGGATGACCTTGTAAACTGCAACAATTGAAATGGGATGAAATTGAATAGTGCAAAGTTCATGGCCTAGGGACTACCAACAAGAATTTTTGCTATAAGCTAGGGTCATACGAGTTGGAAGTGAGAGGAGGAGAAAGACCTATGTGTACAGGTTAATCACAAGTGTTATGTCTATGCTGGAGCTTTATGTTGACTTAATCTTCCCTAAATCAGCCTGAGGAACTCCCTGTCTACATTGCGCTTTTATGAAGTCAACTTAAGCGCTGCCTTAATTGACTTAGGGTATGTCTATACTGCTGGCAGCAAATTTGCTGCTGTCAGCTCGGCGTTCCAGGAGTGGTTTGCTGTGAGTCTGAACTCACTGAGCCGCTCCTGGAAGTCAGCCCCAGAAGTCCTGGGGGTCAAGGGGCATCGGGGAAAGCCAACCGCAAGGGATTTGCAATCACCTTTTCCATGACATGTACTGGTGGCTTACAAAGTTGCCACCAGTTATGCAATGAATTTTATGTTCCTTGCATAACTGGTGGTCGACTGCCACCAAAACAGCCCTCTAATGTAGTGCTTAAGGTTGATTTAAGTGATAAGTCGAACTTACTAAGTTGACTTAAGGCAATGTAGACAGCAGAAGCATTGCTGACCGCAAGAAAGGGTCAGGGCCAGGCCTGGCCCCACCCAGGGGTCTGATCTGGTCTCAGCAACTGCCAGCAAGAGGCTTGGGGCTGAATTTGGCCCCTGCCATTGCTGCATGCCGCAGGCAACTTGGAGCCAGTTGCCAGCGGTGACAGAAGCAAGCTCCAAACCAACAGCCGCTTGCGACATGGGTAGGTGCCAGATCCAGCTCCAAGCTGCTTGCCCTGGAGTCAGATCAGGCCCCAGGGTGCGGCAGGGGGCAGGGCCTGGACCTAGGCCCCAACCCTTTCTTGGGGCCAGCAACGCCCCTGAAGTATGTCTACACTGGAGGCTCTGTTAAATTGACTTAACAAGGTTGACTTAAAGTCCTCCATTGTAGACAGACCCTTAAGTTGACTTAACAATATCTTGTTAAGTCAATTTAAAAGAGCCCCCAGTATAGTGTAAGGGAAATGTATGTAATCTCTTCTGTAGGACAGTGAGAAAGGTGCTGAAGTGTAGGCCTTGTTGGAGCCGTGGGTTGCTATGGTAGTGGGGTCGTTTCTCTGGCAAGTCATGTATTTAAGTTTCTTTAACAAGCGGCCTAGAGGTGATAGTTAAAGTGTGTTATCTCCCCTTTCTCATGCTTTTTCTCCTGACCATCTGGACAAGAAATGTAAGCTAGACTGTCCGTCTTTGTTCTAACTGAAAAGGGAGTATTACCTCCTATCTCCTGCTCACCCTTCTTGGCACCATAGCCTCACAAGAATATAAGGTCAGCATCTCTAGGCAGAAATTAATGAGTTTGCAGGTACTGCGGCTGCCCAGGGTAATGCAAATGATGTCAACAGTAAACAAAGGCGGGGATAATTATATGCATTCTTTAATCATTAATATGTATTTAATAATGTTAATGTAACCATATAAGGGTCTCTAAAACATTGTCAATCATGTAAGCATTATCATAGCATTATCATACTGTACTGGATAAAAGTGTTGTAATGCTGCCCCTCGGGGCTCTCTCTTGCACTCGAGTTGTTGGGGGGGCCTGCTCAGAGGGGCTAGCACTTCTTTGCTGCCCTCTGATGCAGTTCCTTTTTATTCAGCTGAATAATAAATCCTGAACCACACCTCGTTCTCTGCTAATTTGAGTCTCAGCTGGGAACGGGCCTTCATCACCGGGGAGGATCGGTGGTCTCTCTTTCCAGGTTGAGAGCCCTGATTAATTTGTCCCCCACAATAGACATATCCAAGATGACTATGAGCTTCAAATGTGATATAGCTATGAAAAAGGCTCATGCAGTCCTAAAATGCATCAGGAGAGGCATTACCAGTAGGCACAGGAAGGTGTTAGTACCATTATACAAAGCACTAGTGAGACTTCATCTGGAATACTGTGTGCAATTCTGGTCTCTCATGTTTAAGAAAGATTATTGAAACTGGAACAGGTGCAGAAAAGGGCTACTGGGATGATCCATGGAGTAGATTGGAAAACCTGCCTTCTGAGAGGACATTTAAAAAGCCTGGCTTGTTTAGCCTAAGCTAAGAAGGCTGAGGGGCAGAGGCAATGCTGCTGCAGGGCCCTGCTGCAGCCCACCCAACATCTCTTGCCCAGCCCCAGCAGAAGACAAGGCCAGATCTGGCCCACTGGAGCCAGGGCCGTCCTTAGGGGGTGGCGAAAGGGGCAATCGCCCAGGGTCCCGCGGTTCCGTGGATCCCGCACCGTCCTGCCATGAGCAGGGCAGCACAGGGCCTGAACCGTTGCTCCCCCATGGCTGGCTGCTCCCCATTCGGTGGACGGGGTGAGCCAAAAGTGGCAGTCAGGTTCAGTGCTCCCACTCCCACCCCCCACCTAGCTACTTTGAGCTCCATGCCACAGGCAGCGGGGAGGGGCACAAAGCAGCCTAAGGCCCATACTGCTGCCCCCCTGGCTGAGCTGCCTCCCGCCCCTCCCCACTGCCTCTGGCACAGAGATGAAGGCAGCGCTTGGCTGTAGGTGGAGCGGGGAGAGTGGGAATGCTGAACTCAGCTGCCACTTTTGTCCAGCTCGCCCTATCCCCTGGATGGGGAACGGCCGGTGCCGGGGCCAAGCGGGCCTACCCCTCCCCTCTGGGCCAGCTGGCCCTGCCACCCTGTGCAGGGGAGACAGAGTGGGGGCCCCACAGAGGGCAATTCACCTGGGGACTCGTGCCCCCCCAGGGATGGCCCTGACAGTGGCTACCTGCCGCTAGCTGGCAAGAGCAGGAGGTGGATCTGAGCCCAGGCTGCCCGGCTCTTGCCAGCCCGGACCCAGCTCCTGCCACTGCTGGCCAGCAGCAAGGGCCCAATCTGGCTCCAGCCACTGCCTGCCCAGCCACTGACAAAAGACGGGGGCTCGGATCCAGCTCTTGCTGCTGCTGGCCAACAACTGGGTGCCCCAGCAGGCCCAATTTGGCTCTTGCAGCTGCCTCCTGGCAAATGGCACGCGTTCTGGCTTGGATCCATCTCCTGCCTCTGCCTGCCAGGCAGCAGCAAAGAGCACGAACTGGATCCGAGCCCAGGCCATTTCTCGCTGGCTGGGAGGCAGCAGCTGGGGCTGGATTGGGCCTGCCTGGGCCACCTGCCGCTGGCCAGTAGTGGCAGGAGCCGGGGCCTGGCTGACGCTGCCTGCCACTGGTCAGCAGGCAGCAGCTGGAGCCGGACTGGGCCCACCCAGGCCTCCAGCTGCTGGCCAGCAACAGCAGCAACCGAAACGGGCCCCAGTGCAGGACTGGGCCCAGTGGCAGGGCCCAGGCCCCAACCCTTTTTTCAGGGGAGTAACACCCCTGCTGAATAGCACTATGATTGCCCTCTAGACATACATCTGAGGGATAAATACCAGGGATAGAGAAGCATTATTTGAGTTCAGTACCAGTGTCGACACAGGAACAAATGGATATAGACTGACCATCAGAAAAGTTTAGGATTTAAATCATATGTTGGTTGCTAACTATCAGAGGAGTGAAGATTGGGGACAGCCTTCCAAAGGAAGAAATGGGGACAAAAAACCAAGCTGGCTTCAAAACCGAGCTGGACAGATTTATGGAGAGGATGGTACGATGGGATAGCTTAGTTTGGCAATTGACTACTGGTCATAGATATGCCAAAGGCCTGAGATGGCATGTTTGCTGGGACAGGTTCTGAGTTATTACACAGAATTCTACTTTCTATGTCTGACTAGTGAGTCTTGCCACCTACTCAGGGTTTAGCTGATCATCATATTTGGGGTCAGGAAGGAATTTTCTTCCAGAGCAGATTGACAAGAACCCTGCAGCTTTTTCACCTTCCCCCGTAGTGTGGGGCATGGGTCATCTACTGGTGGTTTCTGTGCACCCTGAAGTCTTTAAAATATGAGCTGGGAACTTCAGTGACTCATTCATAGATTAGGTATCTATTTCAGGAGTGGGCAGGAGGTTCTGTGGCATGCAATGAGAAGAAGGTTAGAGTAGCTGAGGGGTGCCCTTGGGCCACATGCATCCTGCAAATCACTTTTCTTCAGCCTCCAAATAAAAAATTTTAACTGGGTCAGCTGCAGTGCCAGAAATAGAAAAAATCCAGCCGCTGCAGCAGGGAGTAGCCCCAGCCCAAGCCGAGAGTTTTGAAATCTCCTGCTCTGAACATGAACGGGGACCCCAGCACATTGCGTATCCTCTGGAATGGTGAGGGCAGGGATGTAAGGGAAGGGGTCAGGGAGTGGTGAAAGCCAGCAGCACAGGGTGGAGAGGTTAAGGAGAGGGTCGGGGACTCAGGGAAAGCAGTGGCATAGGGTGTGGGGTTAGGGAAGGTGCTGGGGACTCGGGGAAAGTGACAGCACCATGCAGGCATTAGAGTGGGGGTCAAGACTTGGGGAAAGCAGTGGCAGCGTGCAGGGAGCGGGGACTCAGGGAAAGCAGGGGCACAGGGCAGGGGTGTAAGGGAAGGTGTTGGGGATTCAGGAAAGACAGTGGCACAGGGTGGGGGGTAGGAAAGGGTTGAGGATTCACAGGAAGCTGGCAGCAGGGCAGGGGGAACTGGATCCATCCAGCTGCAGGGATCTAGCTCCATCCCTAGCCATGGGGTTAGGGAGCAAGAATTTTGTAGCCCGCAGGCCCATGTAGGGTTACCAGATACCAAAGCATGGAAAGGAGGACAGGGAAGTACAAAAAGGAGGGCATATAAACGGCCGAAGCCCCACCTGGGCCCCCTTCATCCACCCAGCCACTGCCCCCCCCCCAAATGCTTGTCCTATTGATCACCCAACTCCAGAGAAATCTATTTAGCCCCTAGTTACGGTGTGAGATGAATTGCAAGAACAGCAGCTCAGGAATATCAAATAAATGGCTTAAGCATTTTTCATTTTCACATTAAAGTAACCATAAATCTAGCCACTTTAAGCAGTCACAAAATTAAATATTTATAATCAAGGTGCAAGGAGAATCACGCTGCAGAACTCCTATCCGGATTGATATTTTTACATTGTGAGTTGCAAATGGAACAAACCTCCAATAAATGTAATGTAGTAATTATGGACAAGATTAAAATCTGTTTTAAACACAATAAGTTCTTCACAGAATTCACTCTCATTGTTTGACACATGGAGGGGCAGACCCTTAACTATATGAAGCACAGCAGAATTTGAGGCATTGCCTTCTAAAGGAAAAGTAATCTCTGTTGGCAGTATTCTCCCCAACACTTGAAATTGGGGGGTTGCAGGGGGAGGTTTGAGGTGTTCATTAATTTGGTGTAACACTGTTACCATCTGACAACTGGGGTTGGGGGTGCAGGAGGGGTGTAGGGAAATCCCTGTCTAGTCTCAGTTTTCAGCCTCACTGTGCAGTATTTAAAAAAAAGAGTCAGACAGGCTGTTTAAGTTTTACACATACAGGCAAAGAGAACTCATAAGAAGTGAAAGCTGCTGGTTTTTATGTGCAGACCTGCCTGAAACATAACCTTTTACCTAAAATGCAAATTTCTAGACATCATATCCTACTATGTCCACCATAAACCACAGATGGAGATATATCTATTTTATGACAGTACACATTTTCTGTTTGCTTTTATTTGAAATACACATCAAATGGGGAGCGGGCAGAATTAGATGTTTTTGACTACCAAACACTCCACCCAAGACAACAGCACCTATTCTTAGATGCCATGATCAGTTTTTTCCTTAAATATACCAAAAGAAACACTGTCCCTAAAAGTAACATAAAAATAAGCATAGAATATATAAGCAAAAGGCAAAACCAAGCTGCTTGTTTTCTGCGATTTGACAAACTACTAACAAAGGGACAAATATTGCAGTCCTTGCTCAATCAAATTTCCCACTGCAGGTCTGCATATTTAAACTGGCCCTGACCAGCAGCTACTTTAGAATGTATAATACTTGCATATCTGGGCTTCTTAATAAAATTTAAGGATACATCTATAGTGGACTAATCTCATCTTAGAAAGGAGGAGCAAATTGAAAAATCACAGTGAGAAAAGGAAAATCATATGCATTCAAACGTCCTCACAATCCAAAGTGAACTTTCCTTGACCTGTAAACAAAAGATTTGTTGCAAAAAGCCAAAGCCAATGAGAGGAATAAAGACCTGGTTTAGCTCAGCCTTTAGACTAGAGAAAGAAACCTCCCCAGAAACTTTTAAGTCAAGCAAAGCAACAAAGCAGAAAGCAACAAAGCAGCCACAGATTTGTCTCTGGGCCCTGCAGAGACCCCCTGAAGCTGAAGAAAAGCCCCAGCCCCTCCAAAAAATAAGATCAAGCCTTCCCCAAAATGGGGGGTTACAGGGGCAGGGAAGGAAGGGAGCTGACCTGAGGTGGAGCCTGGAAAGAAGCCAGGGGCAAGAAGAAGAAGCAACAAGGTAAAGCAAAACCACTTCCCTGGCCACAAGCAACCCCACCCCTGGCCAGCGGACCCTCTTCACTCTCCATATACCTGCAGCAGCCCTGCAAGCGATCCTCTCCAAATTCCCAACTCCACCAGCAGCTGCAGCAGGGCTGAGCAGCAAGGGAACATCTTCTGGAGCTCTGGGCTCCTGCACACTTCTATTTTCAGAGTGCTGCCCAGCGTCCAGTAAAAAGCTGGACAAAAGGCACTTTTTCTCTAACACCTGGAGGACGGAGGACAGCAGGGCAAAAAGGAGGAATTGTCCACCTTTTGCCAGACTTCTGGTAACGCTAGGCCCACACCAATCAGGCTCTGCAGCCCCCACGTATGAAAATTTGAGCACCCATGGACTAGATGATCATATTGCTTCCTTCTGACCTCAAAATCTGTGAGTTCTACCATGCCGATTCACAGCCAGTGTGGAAGTTTGTGTAAGCGGGGGAAATGAACCCACTATTGTAGGGAACTTTCCAGGTTTGTATACCACCCTGTTGAAGGTGGGTAGCAAAGGGATCTGGGTCCCTGCTCCCACTTCCTTTACCCAGAGGCCTGCCTAACCTCAAAGGCTTCTCTCCCAATCTGTGTGGAGGTGTCCCTGTAACCCCGACAAGGCTGGGCCCCAGAATTTCTGGGGGCTCAACCCCCAATCTTATCATGGTCACTCAGGACAGGGATAGGGTGTCTCCACTCCGGACTGCTGACTGCACTGACCACTCTCCTGGCCTACCAGTCACTATATACAGTTCAAAGTAATACAAGTTATTTAAGCACACAGAAATAAAAAAACGAATAAGAAAATAGAGAAAAGTGGCAAAAGGTGAAACGTAAACCCCCAGTGCCACCCCCTGGCATGGGGGCACAACACACAGTGTCTTTGGGGCTTGAGGGACAGTCTCACAATCTGTTTTCCACATTGCAAGCCCTCTGCCGAGGTCTGGCTGCAACTGAATGATCCAGGGGGCCATAGCCACACATTCTCAGACCCCAGAAGCAAGGCCCTTCTTCCCATTGTTAACCCCCCCACCTTCATTGTTCCCCAGCTGCTCACCACACCCAGCTCCAGATGCCTCCAGCTCTGGCTCCCAGCCCTGCTCTGGTTCAGTGTCGCTCTCTGGGGTGCTCCTTGGGCTCCTCTTGTTCTCCTGCTATGGGTCTGAACAGATCAGATCAGCATCATGGGCTTCTTCTCTGGTCTCCGGCTCCGGCTCCGGCTCCAGCTCCTGCTCTGCCCAGCTCAGCTTGGTTTGGCTTTCTGCTGGTTCATCTGCTGTGGGTCAGCTCTGCACAAATCAGCTCAGCCTGGCCCCCTTTCCTGAGTTTTCTGGCTCCCAGCTCCTGGCTGCTTAGTGCTTCCTCCTTAGCTGGGCCCCACACACTCTGGCTTGCCTAGCACGTCCAGCCTGCAGTTTCAGCTCAGAGGGCTGAGTGGCAGGCCCCGGTGCGGGGTGAGAACTTGGCCAGGCCAGGAGCAGGGTGGGAGCTCAGAGCTCAGCATCAGGCCAGCCCAGCCCACTCCCATTCCCAGTGCTGGGCTGCCAGCAGGATGGAGGTGCTCCCACACTGTGGTGGTCCCCTGGGCCCAGGCCCCATTGGTGCAGTGCGTAATCCTTCCCTGCTCATAGGGGATTGATTCTTCCAACCCATGACCCCCTGCTTCCAGAGACCTCCCTTTGCCCCTCTTTTTCTCCTTTCTTGGCGTGGTGGCCACCAGCACTAGAACTAGGTATTTTGGCACCCAGGACACGAGATAGCAAGTCGCTGGGAATGTGTGCCCCTCAGCTGAGTGGTCAAACAGAGCTGCTCAATATACTCGCCTAGTTACAGTCCTGGTAGCCACTCCTCTTGGTCTGAATCTGCCACAACCTGTTACTGGTTGAGCCAGGACAGGGGGTCCTGTCTAGATCTGTGTACGTGTGGCTGGGGACAGGGCCATCCCTAGGTGGGTGCAGGGCCATGGGCAAATCACCCTCTGCGAAGCCCCCACTCACCATCACCCCTGGGCACTGGGGGCCGGGCCTGCTGGCCCAGGGGAGGGGCAGGCCCCTGCACCAGCCATCCCATGCCAGGGACCAGGCAAGCCGGCCAAAAGTGGCAGAACAGGAGTGCAGGGTCTGATTTCTCAGCTGCCCTTAAGCCAGTGGTTGTCAAACTTGTTTCCTCAGGACCTAACCCTCCACTCTTCTGCCATGCGGCAACCCTCCACTGAAAAAAAGCAGCTGCCACCAGAAAACTGAACAGTGACCATGGCTGTGGGGGGCGGTGGGGGGGCAATCCCTCATGGCTTTCATCCTTTCTCTTGGGGCTTTTGTTGCATCTCTGAAATCTACATATCTAACGTGAGATCACTTACATGGAACATGCACAAGGTGATCCCACATGCCATACTCCTGTCTCAGATCAGGACGCATGTCAAGTCTCTAAAACTGCATGCAGTAGCCTGCAGTGGGTGTATGGGGAGGCCCATCCATTCTCTGCAGGGATCATACATCTGGGTCCCATCACTGGAATACAAGTATCATATGGGGGAAACTGAGACATGCACACAGAGCGTGCAAACAAAATCCCAAGAATATCTCTACTTTGTCAGAATAAGTCAGACAATTTCCCCCAGTGATTCCTATATCCCTCCCAGTAACTTGTGGTTGGACAAGAGCATATCTTTTAACAATGCCTTGCCTTAAAGACTCCAAGAGATGGAAAATCTACCGCATCTCATAGTAAATTGTTCAGTTGTTGGTTAAATTCTTTCCAAAAATTCCCCCCCTCCAATTTGAATCTGTGTGTTCTTTCCATTTGCTGTCCCAGCTCTGCACAGTTAGCTGGCTCAGAAGACTTTGACAGAATTGCCCCTAAAAGACCACAGATTAGGTCTGGTGGCAAAGGCACTCAGCCAGTCCTATTGGTAATGAAACACAGTCCTGGCTCAATGGTCACAAGTACACTAACACATTATGTTCACTACAATAGACTAGCTCAGTCAATAGTGGGACTTTCTGCTTCCCCTTAGCCTGCCCAGAGATGTCTTCTCTTTTACACACTGATACAAACAAGTCATGCATTAAAGTTCTGATGTGGATAGTTACCACCTTTCACCTTTACCTGGTTTGAACAAAACAACTCCATCTGTTATCTTGAGCTTAATGGAGTGTGGACCTTAATACAGTGTGTTCCTGTATTGGTCTCAGAGATTGGGCACAATGCCATAAATTCATGTTGTACTAGCTTTCTAGTAGATGTTCATATGAACACCTAGGGCTGTGTTCACACACACGGGGTTATTTCGATATGGTTGTTTCGAAACAACTTGTATCGAAATAACACCTTATTTCGAAATAACTTAATTCGAAATAACAGTTTGTTAATTCAAATTAAGGAAAGAAGCTCAAAGTGAAATAGCAGGTTCAGGCAACAGTTATTTCGAAACAAATCACTGTTGTTTCGAAACAACATGTTCGCATGGCGTTGTTTCGAAACAATCATTTCGAAACAACGTTGTTTCGTCCCCGCATGGGGTTTAACTTGTTTCGAAACAACGGCGTTGTTTCGAAACAACGGGACCCGTTGTTTCGAAACAACCTTGTGTTGTGTGAACAGCCTAAAACTTATTTCGAAACAACCTCTGTTGTTTCAAAATAAGAGGGCTGTGTGAACACAGCCCTAGTGTCTGGCACTGCTTAGTGCCGGTGTTGTAGGCACACCAGTCATATTTTCACCAAGTTCATGTATGGACAATGAGCTCATTAACAGGTCTTTGCTTTAGAACAGGGCCTGATTCTTGCTCACAGTCTGACACATTTTGATTCAGGCCTTATGTATTACACTAGGCCCATGCTCCAGGGTGTGTAGCAGAACAGGCCTTATATTTGTAACGGTGTGAGTCCCAAAAGGGAGGTTTCCTTTGCGAGGAACAGTGTGGGAACTTCTGTGTTGCCTCCTTCACTCACAGTAGACCTCTGAAAGCCTCTCGTCTGGTGTAGTGGGTGAAAGCCTTCTGTTCACTTGAAGCCTGTCCAATGCCCAGAGAACTGTGCTACCTGCACCAGGCGCCACTGGGCTGGATGCTGTAGCCCATGGTGAGCAGGGGTTAAAGTATAATTTGGGGGGCCCCAGAATGCTATGTGTTTGGGACGCCCCTGACACCAAGTCCTGCCCCCCCACATGGCAGTGCCCCACCCCCTACCCCCAATACTCCCCCCAGCAAAAGCTGGGCCACCCCCGTGCTTACCAGCAGTGGCATGGCTGGGGAGGTGGGGGCGGTAGGCCCTGGGTTGATGTGGTGGTGGCGTGGGTGGGGTGTTGACAGGGACGGGTTTGGGGCAGGGCTTGAGACCCCCAGCAATACCCCTGGCCCCAGCCCCTCTCCCTGCCTGCTAGAACATGGTGGAACGCCACTCCAGGGCCTGCTAGTTTTAGGGTCCCAACATTTGGGCCCCTAAAGAGAGAACATGGAACCAGAACACTGTATTTTTCAATGGTGGGCCCTGGAACGCAGCATTCTGACCGCATTTGGTATTTTTAGCATCCCTGGAAGGCTGCACCCCTAAAATAGTGGGCCCTGGAAGGGCGTTCCACTGTGTTCCTGCCCACTTTAACCCTTGGTGGTGAGGGACCTTGGCCTGATGGTCATAGTCTCTATGGGTGTGTTCACGCAGCCGTCTTATTTCGAAACAACAGAGGTTGTTTCGAAATAAGAAATGCCATGTTCACACGACGTACCGTTGTTTTGAAACAACTTAAACCCCATTTGCTTTCAAAACAGCGTTGTTTCGAAACAAGTTGTTTCGAAACAATCCCGTCGGAACATGCTGTTTCGAAACAGCGGTTGTTTCGAAACGACTCGTTTCGAAACAACCGTCGTCCGGACATGTTATTTTGAAACAACGGTGGCTCGTTTCGAAATAACTGTTGTCTGGGCATGCTGTTTCGATTCCCGCTTTTTTCCTTATTTCGAAATAACTTTTTAAATTTTGAAATAAGGTGTTTTTTTTTTTGAACCAACTTGTATCGAAATAACCCCCCATGCGTGAACATAGCCTATATGACCAGGATGGATCCTTCTTGATACCATGAAGCAGAGGCAGCTTTTGGGGTAGGTGAAGCAGGCACCCACCTAGGACCCCAAGCAGTAAGGGACCCCTTCAGTTATTAGATAATAGCTGTGTCTGCCTCTCATCTAATAGCTGGGTCTGCTTCTCATCCTGCAGGATGTTGTGGGCAGCTGGAGCTGGGACGGGTGGTGGGCAGTATTGGGGCCCCCAGGGCTATGTCTACACGGCACTTTTATGTCGAAATAACACTCATTATTTTGAAATAAAAGAAATTAGGTCTACACGATATTTTCTTATTTTGAAAGGACAGATCCCGTCCTTTCGAAATAAGAATCGTCGTTCTGAAACAATAAAACCTCGATGTTTTCGAAACGGCCATTATTTCGGAAGGGATATACCATGTAGACCTGTTGTTTTGAAACAACTTTTCGAAACAACGGGCCAATTGGCGTTATTTTGGAATATCCCTTTCGAAATAACGGCCATTTTGATTGCGGGCTTTTCCTTATTTTGAAATGAGCCCTTTTGAAATAAGGGTTTTATTTTGAAGTAAGTAATTTCGAAAGGACTTATTTCGAAATAAAACTGTGTGTGTAGCCATAGCCTAGCAGGCGGCCTTTCCCTATAGCTTAAGGCCGCCTCTGGCATGAACCATGTCCCGGCGGGTGGGCGCAGCATCCGGGCCTGCGCTGAGGCGCCCACCCCTCTCCTTCCTGTTGGGTTTGGTTTGGCCGGTGACTCAGCAGCCTGACAGAGAGGCGTCGTCCGGCCACCAGGGGGCGCCGCTGCTCGCCAGGACAGGGCGGCCGCTCTCTCGCGCCGCCCTTCATCTCGCCTTGCCGCGCGCCGGGGTTGCGCTTCCGGGTCAGGCCGCGCCGCTGCGGCGCCTCCATTACGTGTGACGGGAGCGGGGAGCTCGAGCTCGCTGCTGCTCCCCGCGGCCCGGGACCCGGCCCCAGGTAACCGCAGGAAAATGGCGCTGGCGCTTCCCCGAGGCCTCGGCTCCCACCGCGAGCGGAACCCGCCAAGCCGCGCGCACGCGGGGGGGGAGGGGTCGGAAAACGGCCTCGAGGCCCCACCAGCCGCTCGGTCGGCTTAGGGCGAGCGGTGCCTGCGGCCGGGCCTCCTCTCCCTGCACCCGCAGCCTGCTGCTCTGCTCTCTGCCCCCAGCTCTAATGGGGCTGCCACGTCTCCTCAGTTTCCAAAGGGATAGCCGTGTTAGCCTAGTCCTGTGAAAAAACAAGGAGGCGTGTGGCACTTGAACAGATTGATTTGTTGCATGAGCTTTGGTGGAAGAAGATCCCACTTTCTCAGATGCTTTTCTGTGAGGGAAAGGAGGTGGGGCTGGCGCTGGGGTCAGCAAGCCAAAGGATGAGAAGAGCCATTTTTAAAAATCCTTTGATGAGCAAGTCTTTTGAGAGCCACAACCGATGTAACATCCTGAAAGGGGCCAGAGGGAGGCGGGTCAGGGCACCTCTTGACAGAGACCTGGGACCAGGAGAAGGCCCTCTGGCAGTGGGGAGCCTGGCATGGGTAGGGTTACTAGACATCCAGCAAAAGGAGGACATGGCCTCCTTTTTGCCCTGCTGTCCTCAGTCCTCCAGGCGTTTCAGAAAAAGTGCTATTTGTCTGGCTTTTTGCTGGACGCCTGGGGCAGCACTGTAAAAGTACAAGGGCGCACCAGCCTGCAGCTCCCAAACCTGTTTGCCTGCTCCTCAGCCCAGCAGCTGCAGCGCCTGGTGGGTTGGGAATTTGGAGATGGTCCCTTGCTGGCCCCTGCATGTCAATAGGCCCTGAATGGGGCGGCTGGCTAGGGGCAGGGCTGGTTACAGCCAGGGACCTGGTTTCCTTTTGTCTCCTTGCTTCCCTCTCCTCGCCCCCACCTTCTTTCTAGGCTCTAGTTCAGGTCTGCTCACCTCCCATCCCCTAGATTTTGGGGAAGGCTTGATCTTATTTTTCAGAGGGGCTGGGGCTCTTCTACAGCTTCATGGGGTCTCTGTGGTGCCCTGTGGCTGCTGCTTCACTTTCTACTTTGCTACCCTACTTGGCTGAAAGTTTCTGGAGAGGTTTCTTTCTCTAATGGCTGAGCTAAGCCAGATCTTTATTCCTCCTAATGGGCATTGGCTTTTTGTAACAAATCTTTTGTTTATAAGTCAAGGAAAGTTCACTTTGGATTGTGAGGAGGTTTGAATGCATGATTTTCCTTTTCTCAGTTTGCTTTTCCTTTCCAAGATGAGATTAGTCCACTATAGATGTATCCTTAAATTTTATTAAGATGCGCCCATGTGCAAGTATTATACATGCTAAAGTAGGTGCTGAGCTGGGCCAGATTCTGTAATTTAAATGAAGTCAGTGAGAAATTTGACAGAGCAAGGATTTTAATATTTGTCCCTTTGTTAGTAGTTTGTCAAATCACAGAAAACAAGCAGCTTGGTTTTGCCTTTTGCTTATATATTCTATGCTTTTTATTTTACTTTTAGGGAGAGCATTTCTTTTGGTGTATTTAGGAAAAACTGATCACGGCATCTAAGAATAGGTGCTGTTGTCTTGGGTGGAGCATTTGATAGGCAAAAACTTCTACTACTACTCCCCCTCCCCCCATGTGACATGTATTTCACATACAAGTAAACAGAAGATGTCAACTGTCATAAAAGAGAGATATCTCCATCTATGGTTTATGGTGGACATAGTAGGATATGATGTATAGAAATTTGCATTTTATGTAAAAGTTTGTTTCAGGCAGGTCTGCACATAAAACCTAGCAGCTCTCACTTCTGATTTCTCCTTGCCTGTGTGTGTAAAACTTAAACAGCTTGTCTGTGATTTTTTTTTTAAATACTGCACAGTGAGGCTCAAAACTGAGGCTAGATGGGGATTTCGCTACACCCCTCCTGCACACCCCCCAGTTGTCAGCTAGTAACATTATTATACCAAATCAGTGAGCATCCCCTACACTCCGCAAGTCTCCCCCTGTACCCCCCTAATTTCATGTGTTGGGGAGAATACTGCCAACAGAGAGTACTTTTCCTTGAGAAGCCCAAATCTCAAATTCAGCTAGACTTCATGGAGTCAAGGGCCTGTCCGTCCATGTGTCAAACAATGAGAGTGAATTCTGTAAAGAACTTAAAACTGATTTTAATCTTGTCCATAATTACTACATTAAATTTAGTGCAGGTTTCCTTCCATTTGCAACTCATAATGTAAAAATACCAATCTGGATAGGAGTTCTGCAGTGTGATTCTCCTTGCACCTTGATATAAATATTAAATACTTAATTTTGTGACACCTTAAAGTGGCTGGCTTTATGGTTACTTTAATGTGAAGGTGAAAAATACTTAAGCCATTCATTTGATATTCCTGAGCTGCTGTTCTTCCAATTGATCTCACACAGTAACTAAGCACTAGACAGATTTCTCTGGAGTTGGATGATCAATGGGGCAAGCATGGGGTGGGGGGAGCAGTGGCTGGGTGGATGAAAGGGGCCTGGGCAGGGCCCCAGATGTTTGTGTCCTCCAATGTCCTCCTTTCCCTACTTCCCTGTCCTCCTTTCCGTGCTTTGGTATCTGGTAACCCTAAGTGTGGGCGACACGCAGAGTGGCCTGGTGGCATGGTGGGGGGCAGAGCCAGGAGTGGACTGCCTACAGGATCCCCTGGTGGCGGGGGAGGAGGGGGTCCTGGAGCCAAGACTGGGCTGCCCATAGGGTCCCGTGGTGGTGGTGGGGCATTAGAGCCAGGAGCCCAGAGCTGCAAGGAGGCAGCCAAAGAGCCACTTGCAGCTCTGGAGCCACAGGCTGCAGACCTCTGGGCTAGAGTCTGCGAGCAAGCACCTTTTCACGAGCAGCTTTCACACTAACACTTGTCACTAGGATCGTCATCTTAGCTGGGCTGCTGATGAGCTCCCCTCTCTGGCTGGCTGCATCAGCGAACCCTACCTCAAAAGGCTAACAACTCCCTTTCCAAAGGCATTAGACCTGAGACAGTTGATGGGTGGGCTGTGGGCCATGACCATGGCACCTTTTATTTATTTATTTATCATTACTGTTATAGCAGTGTGGAAAATGTTTTCTCTGGAGTCTGGCTCCTGACTAGACCTTGATGAAGAAATTTGGCCCTTGACCAAAATTAACTGGCTATCCTTGTGTTAAACCCTGTCCAAGGTATTTAAGGGGTGTTTTAAAAAAGGCGTCATATGGCCCCCAACTCCAGTGAAACTCAATAAGACTCAGGTACCTCATTGTTCTCATACACCTTTGACAGTCACACTCTAAAATGTTTGTTAACGTGTTTTAAACCAAGACCGTGTCTGCACTGCAAGTATTAGACAACACGGCTGTGGTGGTGCAGCTATGCCTCTGTAGAGTAAACCCTTATTACTTGATTTAATTGGGGTTGGTCCTGCTTTGAGCAGTGGGTTGGGCTAGATGGCCTTCTAGGTCCCATCCAACCCTAATTGTTGATGCTTTTACAGTGATGGAAGGCAGTTTTCAATCACTGTAGCAAATCCACTCCCCCAAGAATTCTTCCATTGACTCAGTGATGTCTAGACTTGGGCTTAGGCCAACTTACTACAGCTCTCAGGAGTGTGTGAATTTTCCACAGCCCTGAGTCATGTAGGTAGGTGGACCTAAGCTTTAGGTTTAGGCTGAGTCCTAGTCTAGACAGCCAGTCTACACATAACGTTTGTACTGGTTCAACTGTGTTGAAAAAAATAATTTATGCCCATGACCCAACTATTACATCTTTGAGCAATGTATTTGAGTCTTTCGGCAGTGCCAGCAGGGGGTTCTGTGACCCAGTACGCGAGGGGTTGCAACCCAGTACTGTGTCCCAACCTATGGTTTGAAAACAACTGTGTTAGAGGCATGATCGTTTATCCATTCTGGTACAACGGTGCCTTACACCAGGACAGCTTATTCCTCTTCCCTTGCAGAAATAAGCTATCTCAATATATAACAGGGGTGGCCAAACTTATGGAACTCAGGAGTCGCACAAGTTGCTTATTAAACCTTCAAGAGCAGCACGGAGGCACACAGCCATGTACTTTTACCTACTAAATTGATTTGCTGCATTATTCTGCGAGCCACACTATTTCATTCAAGAGCTGCAGTTTGGCCGTGCCTGATCTATAATACTTTTATACTGATACAGCTACATCCACACTAAACGATTTTGCTGCTTTAATTATATTAGAATAGCTAGAGCAACATTTAACTAATAAGCTCTTAGTGTAGAAAAGCCTTGGGTTGTCTAAGAGTTAAAAACTGAGGCCTCGTCTATACTGGGAACACTTTCCTGGTGTAGGAATCCCAGTACACTGCCAGCAAAGCGCTCCTAGTTTGGATGCACTTATTCTGGCAAAGCTGAGCTTTGGAAATTTAACTCTGGCAAAGCTGAGCTTTGGAAATTTAACTCTTAGATCATAATGTTTCTTTCCTTTGGAATTCACTTTCCTGGGAACAAAGTAAGGCGCACGGAGAGGAAAAAACAGTTCCTGCCTCTGCTGTGTTTCCACACTGCTGGGGACAATCTGCTGCCCTGGGTACAGTGTCGGGGGGATCCCTGAAAACAATATCTTTGATTCTGCTCTTTTCTGACATTTGATTCAGAGGCTGGTACTGGGGATGGACGCTAGAGATGGTTTTGAGTCTTGGTGACACGTACCTGCACTGTAGTGAACTCTAAGGCTATTTCCACACAGACTACACTACAGTCTATGTCAGTGTAACATATCGCTTCGTTCAGGAGTGTGAATAAATCAGCCCCTGAGTGACAAGTTACACTGACATAAGCGCTTGTGTGCACAGCACTGTGTCAGTGGAGAGCTTTTCCTGCTGACATAGCTTCTGCTGCTTGCAGTAGGTGGTTATTTTACGCTGTAGTTTCAGAAATGTGACTGCGTGTTACTTAGCTCATAAGCTTAGCCAAAAAACAAGGCCTCAGACCTTACAGATATTTGGACTGTAGTGCACTTTTTGCCATTCCCTGTCTGCGGTGCCCTTTCCCATGGCACAGAGAGTGACTCTGTTTCTGTCTCAGCAGGTGAAGAGAGAGTGCGTGAGCACAGTCAGGAAACATCTTCATTCGCTTGTGCTGGTAAAAAGTGATTCCTGCCAGGATGCCTCCGAAGCGATCCAAAGGAAGTGTTTCACAAGGACCGAATCAGAGAAAATTCCTCAAGAATCAGAGGAAGTCAGATAAGCTACAGAAGAGCTCTCTTGGGCAGAAAACGGGTAAATCTGCCATCTGCGGGAAAGCTGTGAGGAAGAGCAAAGACACCATTGTCCACCAGAGAACCTATGCCGGGGAGAAGCCTAACATCTGCATTGAGTGTGGGAAAAGTTTCATCCAAAGCTCAGACCTTACAAACCACCAGAGAACTCACACCGGGGAGAAACCTTATATATGTATTGACTGCGGAAAGAGCTTTAGTGTCAGCTCGAACCTGAGTCGACACCAGAGAACCCACACGGGGGAGAAACTCTATGTCTGCACTGACTGTGGGAAAAGCTTCACAGACAAGTCGACTTTGACCCAGCACCAGCGTGGCAACTCTGGTGAGAAGCCCTATAAATGCATTGATTGTGGGAAAACCTTCAGCCGCAGCTCCCACCCCAAGAAGCACCTGCGGAGCCCTCCCAGAAAGAGACAGGAGAAGAGTGCCCACCAAGAAAGCACTACTGCTGAGAAGGTCAAAGAAAAAAAAGCATCTAAGAAGAAAACCTCAACCGTCGAGATCACCAACACATGTGCTGAGTGCTGGCAAAGCTTCAGCCAGAACTCGGATCTGGTCAAACACATGAGGATCCACACAGGAGAGAAACCCTACGAGTGTCCTGATTGTGGGAAAAGATTCAATGTCAGCTCAAATCTAATCAGACACCAGAGGATCCACACAGGAGAGAAACCCTACACATGCTCTGACTGTGGGAAAAGCTTCACTGACAAATCTACCCTGACCCAGCACCACCGGATCCACACAGGGGAGAAACCCTACATGTGCACTTACTGTGGGAAGAGTTTCAGCCGGAGCTCCCACCACAAGAGACATGAAAGAACCCACACAGGGGAAAACCCTGTTTCCTTCCTTCCTTTGTGGCCCTACCCCACCCAGACGTACTGAAATGGTCCTGCCAGTTCTGGGTTGTGGAAGCTGAGGATCTCAGGAACCAAGTGTGGGATTTTCCCAAGTTCCTGCATTACTCTGTAGCGCACTCCCCATCATCTTCCAGTGAGACACATGGTACCCTGTGCTTGTGTCACTTCTGGTCATGAATCCTAGGTTCCCAAGTCAATTAGGCGTTGCGTTGCTGAGTGGAGCAGCGTCTTAACAAGTTGAGGGGTGTTTAGAAATCCTGCCCTCGCTCTGAAAGGAGCAATGTGAGAGATTTTCATTCAGCATTAAGGATTGAGTTAGCCAGATTCCATTATTACTTCTTATTTTCATTGTTTGTGCCTAGCAGTCCCATTCATGGACAGGGCACTGTACAAACACAGAGATGGTCCCTGTTCTCAAAAAGTCAACTGGGTCTGGGTGCCTAATTCATTTTGAATTCTCTGAACATCCATAGTTTCATAGCGTATGTCTACACTTACACTTTAAATCAAAATGATGATTATTTTGATTTAAAGTAGTGCACGTCTATGCTGACTTTCTCGTTTCGAAATGAGGAGCTCCCTTATTTCAAAATAAAAACTAGTAATTTCAAAATAATAAAACCTTGTTTTATAGCTAAATGACAGTTAAATCAAAATTATTATTTTGAAATAATGCAGTGTAGCCACGTTATTTAGATTTAACTGTTATTTCAATGTAACACTTTTTGTTCATCCTCCTCCCAGGGTGCCTTCCTCTTTCTATATATTGGGTGGGGGCATGGTCTTTCTTGGTGCCCCTCTCCTCACATCTCCCATGGTGCCCCTCTCCTAAAGCACACTAACAAGTCCTGTCCATGGATATGCTCAGGGGCGTTGCTGGCACCTGGCACACAGGGCACGTGTCCCAAGTCTTGGCACCAGTTCCCCGAGTGCCCGAGGCAGCCCCTGCCGCTCCTGGCCCCGTCCCTGACTGGGGCCGGGGTGCTTGCAGTAGTGCCTGCCTATCCAGGCTGGGCCACCCGTAGTGGTGCCTGCCTCTCTCAGCCAGGAATTGAGGTCAGGACACCCACAACAGCGCCCACCTCTCCCAGCCCCGAACCCAGCCCAAGGATGTGAGAGCAACCAGAGCCTGACACTGGATTGGGCCCAGGCACCATATCATGGCCAGGGGGTGGGGCCTAGGCTCCAGGTCTTTTCCCAGGGCAGCTATGTTCCTGGACATGTTCGTTTGATTTGGGTTTCTAGTGGGGACGTGTTAAATTGATTTAACTTAAATTGATTTAATTATTATTTTGATTCAATTAGATCAATTTAAGTTAAATCGATGTAACAATCTAAATGTAGACATAGCCGTAGAGTTTAGAACCAAAGGAGGGAGATAGATAATCTACTCTGACCTCCTATCTATCACAGGCCATTAATTTCACTCAGAAACTGCTATATTGAGCCCAATTCCTTCACGTAACAAAACATTTCAGTTCTTAGGAGGCTAAACTGTTGTGAGCCAGAGATGGAAAACAGGAGAAACTGAGGTGCCATGAATGCCTGAGGCTCCTGCGATGCCCAGATGACCCCAGTAGGCAAGCCACACCACATGCTCCAGAAAAAAAGGGGGGTGGAAAAACATCTCAGCATCAGAAAGTAAATTCTTACCCAGTCTCAAATCTGTTGTTCAGTCTGACCCTGAGCATGTGAGCAAGGCTCACCAGCCAGGTATCTAGAACAAAGATTATTTGAACCATAACGGAGCACCAGCACTGACCCCATCTTGCTCCTGGTGCTAATCTCTGATACTTCAGAGGAAGGTGAAGAGAGATATGCATCAGGTCAAATGTGCATTGGACAAAAATTCTTTCGTGTCCTTGCAGGCAAGGGCTGAAGCATGAGATTTCAGTATCACCATTAACCTAACACTGTCAGTGTGGAGGGATAAAAAGCTTGTTCCTTGGGACACATCTTTTTAGCAGGGGGTTAGTTCCCAGAAATGATCTTTGGCCTATGTGGATGAGGTAAGATGGACAGTGGAGTCCTGTTCCACAGTGCAGTTGTGGAACTTGGTGGTCCCTGTGCAGTTTCAGCAGGGAAGACGAGCACTGAGGAAGACCTGAGGATTGGAATTTCCTTGGCCCTGTAGATTTCATCTGGAGCTATGAAATCAGGGGCTCTCTGTGAATTTAATTTGCGCTTCCCCTACCTGTAGTGAGGATATAGAGGAGCCACTGAGCCCAGCTCTCCTCCCCAGCACTAATCCCTATCTCTTTCACACGCTCAGATCCAGCATAGTTTCAGTGGCTCACCCTGTGCTAACGCATTTAGAAAACTACCATTGGGGTAGCCTTGTTAGTCTTTAGCAAAAACAATGAGTCCTGTGGCACCATAAAGACTAAAAAAAATCTTCAAGCATAAGCTTTCATAGCCTGCAGCCCCCTTCATCAGATGCATTAAGTGGAAACTCCAGCGCTGTTAGGAGGCTCCAGCACTGCTGAAGTCTGTTTTTGAAGTTAGTTTATTGAAGTATGGCAACTTTCAAGTCTGCTAAAGCATGCGCAGGGAGATTGAAGTGCTCTCCTGCTGATTTATGATGGTTACCATCTGATTTGTCAATTTCCAAAGGGATAGCTGTGTTAGTCTAGTCGGGGGGGGGGGAACCCAGCAACAACAGTAACCAACAAGTTCTGTGGCGCTTAAAGACTAACAGATTTATTTTTTGCATGAGCTTTCGTGAGAAGATCCCACTTCGTGAGATGCTTTGAAGATGGGTGAACTTACTGAATGGAATGAAAATAAATGCAAGGGGGTGTAAAAACATAGGATCAGGTCATACAGTAACAGCAAATCAGAGCAGTTGTTAGGTTCAAACCCTGGGAAGCCTGAAGTTGAAGTACCTTTTGTAATGGGAAAAAGCCGGTAGTCTGGATTCAATCCTGGTTTCACAGAATTTAATTTGCATATTAATTTGAGTTCAGCTCTTTCTCTTTGAAGTCTTGATGTCCCTGTCACACCTCTGATGACGGTCATTAACATAATTTGTTAACGACTGTCCTGAGGTGTGATAGAGACATCAAGACTTCAAAGAGAAACAGCTGAATTTGAATTAATATACAAATTAAATTCTGTGAAACCAGGATTGAATCGAGACTATGTGCTTTTCCCATTACTAAAGGTACTTCAACTTCAGGCTTCCCAGGGTTTGAACCTAACAGTTCTGATTTGCTGTTACTGTATGACTTGATCCTATGTTTTACACCCCCTTCCATTTATTTTCATTCAATTCAGTAAGTTCACCCATCTTCAAAGCATCTCACAAAGTGGGATTTTCTCCCAAGAAAGCTCATGCAAAAAATAAATCTGTTAGTCTTTAAGTGCCACACAACTCCTTGTTTGTTTTTTTTATCTGATTTGTGTTCATTTATTCTTTGTCCCTACGCAGACTTGAAGTTGCCAGACTTCAACAAAAATTGTCAAAAACAGACTTCATTGTGAAAGTGCAGAGCTGGAACTCATCCGCAAACTTGATACAATCAGACTGGGTCTGAATAGGGACTTGGACTGGTTAGTTCATTTCAAAAAGTAATTGTCCCTGTTCACACATTCTCGGCTTCTGAGCAACTGTTGTGAAGGGGCCTCATCTACCCTAACTGAATTGACTTGGTTAGCACTTGGCCTTCCCTGTTGTCATGTTTCTCATCCTTGCAAGCATGTATGTATCTCTCACCTGTAGTTTCCACTTTATGCATCTGACAGAGTGGGTTGGAGCCCATGAAAACTTATGCTTGAAGAAATGTATTAGTCTTTTAAGGTGCCACGGGGCTTTTGTTTTTAGAAAAATGGGAGTTGTTGCCAGGGCCACCCCTAGGGATGGGCAGGGCCCAGAGCCAATTGTGCTGGGGGAGGCAGGACCACCCTGGGCCATAGGCAGGGCTTTGCACTCCGGCCTCGCTCCTGGGCTGGCTTTTCTGCCTGTGCTCCCAGTCCTACCCTGCTCCTTGGTCAATTTGCCACCAAAGGCGGGGGGGGGGGGGCCGGGGCATCCACCCTGCTCACTGCCACCCTCCACCCTGAGACGGCTCTGGTTATTGCTCCTGTTGTCCTGTGTAAATAGCCCCCACCCTTCAGTTACTAATGTCACTGTCTCTCTGTGCTGGCACTTTCAGCCTTTCTGTGACACATTGGCCTAAGCTGCACCCTTAGGGGGGTGAAGCTTCTATGACAAAAACTTTGAACTAAAAATCACCTCAAGCTCAAATTTGTCTTGGAGTTGGAGCTGATCTGTGACAAGACACAGTGATCAGGAGGCGAGGATCCCCCTTTTCTCCAGCTGAGAGCAAAGTGCCTTGAGGCAGGTTACATTCCTCCACTTCACCTACCAGCCATGGGTACTCTGCTCCCCCATCACAGTCAGCTTAATAATTGCCGTCTTTGCCCCAGAATGGGGAGCTGGGCACTGCCATGGCATCGCTTCTCTGACTCCAGCACTCTGGGCTTCAGTCTCCAGAGTTTGTTCCCTCCTTTCTCCTGGAGACTGGGTCAGTTCAAGAGATTCACAGCCACACCAGCAGAATCCCAGAGCCCTGGGTGTATATAAGCCCTGGAGTGGCTAGTCCCAGAGAGACTGGGTAGGCACATGAACACTCCCAGCTGTGGCAGTCTGTCTCTTTTGTGTATGCTACATGTGTAGTTGCAAATTACATTAAATATATGATGCTTTATAGAAAACATATCTTATTGTATTAAAAAAGCCTCAGGCACCTTGGAAAATCCCAACCTCTGTCAGTATTGAGATTCTGGACCAGTATAACAATGAATAGGAATTACAAAAGAACAAAATACTGTGTGAAATAAGCCCTCTTGTATTAGTTCAGAAATTGCTTGTAGGAAAGGTTGGCTGGTAGCAGAGAGGAGCCAGAACACAGGGTTAGCATTACATGTTCAGAACCCTGACCTTTGTATTCTTTGTATTCTTGCTTGATCAGCCCTAATGTTCCCTTCATCGTGCTGTTGTTTTGTATTGATCATGATGATTTTATTCTAGTGACTGCTGATGTGCTAATTTTTCCTGCTTTGCTCATGATTGGCATGTCTTTTGAAGGTGCTAACATTTGCCTTTTTTAAAACTATCATTATTAAATGTGAACACTGAATCTTTCTTTTATCTATTTTTTCCTACTCTGCAACTGCACAATTGGTTCATAAAGCCAAACCCCTTAGAAAATATGGAGGGAGCAGCTGGGCCTTTCTGTGTCAAGTGACCCAGCCAGCTAAAGCATTGGTCAAATTTTCTTTTCAAATGGAAATTGTCTGTTGTTTTTTCATTCCAGTTTGGCTTCTGATTGATATCTGGCATGGGGTTCAGCTTCTCCAGGAGACAGTTCATTGACCATAAAGCTTATAGTCAGAACGGATCCATTTATTCAGGCTTGTATAAACAGACCATTCAGTTTAATCCAGTTACCCCATACAAAGCCCAGGAACTTGTTTGGCTGAAGCATCTTTTTCAGAAAGGCCTTAGGTCTAACTGTAAAGACATTAGGAGATGGAGGATCCACCACTTTCACTGGGAATTTGTCCCCCTCTATTAAAAATGCGAGCCTTACTTCTAATCTGAATTTGGCTCCAGCAGGGGCGTCGCTGGCGCTGGCCACACAGGGCATGTGCCCCAAATCCCAGCGCCGGTGCCCCAGGTCTGGCAGGGCCTCCCCCTCCTCCCCGGTCTCCAGCCCAAGTGGGCCGGAGATCTGGGGCCCAGCTGCCCGCGGCCACAGCAGCCCAGTCCCCAGCTGGGGATCCAGGGCTCAGCAGCCTGTGGCCATGGAGGCCATTCCTGGCCCTGGCCCTGTCCCTGGCTGGGGATCTGGGGCCCAGCCGCCTGCGGCCACTCCCAGCCTCATCCCCAGGCAGGTATGCAAGGCCCAGCCACCTGCAGGGGCACGTGGTGGCTTCCGGCCCTGTCCCCGGCCAGGAGGCATGGCTTGCTGGTCAGGGGTGGGGCCTGGGCCAGGAATGGAGACCCTGGCTTCTGGATAACAGGGAGCTTCCCCCAGGCAGGGATTTTTGAAAACTCCTGCTTCCTGAGCATGCTTAGACCATGTTCAGGAGAGTAGCCTGGGGGGAGGCCAGGTGCAGCAGCTCTAGCCAGGTAAGGGGAGTGCGGGAAGAGGCCCTAGGCAGGGGTAGGGGGGAACCAGGTAGGGGATTGGAGAATTGCCCATGCGGGGGGATATTCAGGGGAAGGGACAGGGAGAGGGAGGCTCCCCCGGAGCAGCAGGAGCTGGATCATCCCCTGGCGGAGGCTCCCTCAGAGTGGTGGGGGCCACATTGTGGCCACGGCGATGCAGCTGCTTTGCGGCCTAGCCACTGGGATAAAAATGCAGCTGGAGGGGCTGCAGATTTTTTTCATGACAAGAGGGCCCCCAGCCTGGAAAAGGTTGGGAATCACTGATTTTAGGTAAAAGTGCAAGATGATGTTCTCTGTGCAGCAGGACAGCCTCATGCTTTTGCCATGCCCTGTTCCAAGCTAAAGCTGCTGGTGAGTAGCCCCGGCTCTTGGGCGCTCATTATGGTGCTCGGTCATCTCCTGAATTGCAAGTGTCCAGAGTAGGAATGCTGCCGGCTCGTCCATATGGCTGGGAAACTTGGATGTTACTGTTCGGTTCAAACTAAAAATGGCACAATCACCTAAACATCCTGTGGATGGGGTTTTTGTGACAGCTGTTTGATTTTTAAGTGCCAGGTTTGAGCCCCAGGCAGGTTTCTAGAGCCCTCCAGCATATACAACTCAGAAAAACAGCATTTCTAAAGGAAATCATGACAGAATTGTACATAATATGGTGAAAGTTATATGTTCTAGCACTGCATAGTGTTTATACTGTTTCTGAGACAAACAATAACTTGAATTCACAAGATCCTGTGGCACTTTTTAAAAAAACCTAAAAGTTATTTATTGCATAAGTTTTTGTGGGAGACAGTCCCACTTCATCACAGACTTGAAAGAAGTGGGATTTTCAACTGTGAAAGCTTATATGATAGATAAATTTGTTAGTCTTTAAAAGTGCCACAGGAATCCTTATTTTGTTTTGCTGAAGTAGACTGACACAGCTACCCCTTTGGAATGTAAATTCAGACTAACTGTAGCTGCTTCTTTGAGCGCTGCTCGGATGCATTCAGTAATAGGTGTCTCTGTGCCGGACTGCCGAATTGGTCAGAAACTTTTGTCCTAGTCTGTCAGGAGAGGGTAGGTGGCCTCTGCCTCTCGCACCACCCGCGGCTGTATATACAGCTGCCTCCTGACCCCTCCTCAGTTTCATTTCTTCCACCTTGCACTTCAGATCTGGAACGTCTGCTCCTTGCAAACGCAAGCAGCCTGTCCTCCTATGAGCTTTTTGCCCAACTGGGAGCACTTCTTCATGGACATAGTTCCACCGCAGGAGCCTTCCACCGTCAGGCCATAACATCGTCTATCACTGGATATGTTAGGGTTCAAACCCTGCTCCGAGTGCGGCAAGGCCTTCCCCGGGACGATCCCCATGGGAAGTGCCTCTGGTGCCTAGGCAAAGACCATCTGGTCTCAGCCTGTTCCCTGTGTCTCTCCTTTAAACCTTGGACCATCAAGGAGAGGGAACAACGGCGCTGTGCCTTAGCCTCAGAGCAGGCTTGGCACTCTCCGCCCAAGGCTTCAGGTTCCCGCCCGGCGCCGAGACTCAGCTCGACACTGGAGTTCTCACAGCACCGCACCACCAGTGGCCACCGCCGCACAACCCCCGTGCCAACGCCAGCACCTCGACACCATTCGAGGTCGCCCCCGGCACTCCAGCATAGTTCAGTACCGCTGGCACCCAGATCACCCTGGCACCAATCACCTGCATCTCCAGCGCCGTTGGCCTGGTACAGTCCAGAATCGCCAGTGCAGAGTTCACCCTGGCACTGGCCACAATCACCCTCGGCACCGCAGACTTGGTACACCCCTGTACTGATGGAGCACGAGCCCTCCCAACCAGGCAGTCCCCCTTCCCCAGGCGAGGACTTGCCGTGGGCCCGCTCAGAGTCAGTCCTTGTGCCTACATCTCCTGAAGCAGTGGAGGCTGCTGGAGCCCTCCTCCTGCTCCCCACATCACCTGCCCCGATTCCAGCTAGAAGGGGCAAGCCGGCCTTCACTTCTGAGGCCTGGGTCCATCGTGGGTGTCGCTCTCCCTCACCATACAGTCCTCCATCTTGTACTCCTTTGGGGCCTGGTAACATAGGGCCATCCCCACGGCAACATATCACCTTGCCCTCACCGGTACCGCCCCTGGCGTCTCGAACTCCTTCCCCTGTTCTCAGCCCAGAGGAGGGGCCATCAAGGGGCTCCAAGTGACCTCAGTGCCACACTTTGGCACCATCGCTGTTCCGCTTCTGCCCACAGGAATGGTCCCCCAGGGAGACTTCTTCTCCCTCACAATGAGCTCCTGGTACCACTCTGTCCCCGGCCCCAGGCTCCTATACGGGGAACCTATTGATGCATTTTGACTTGTTGTGCTGGGCCATGGCCCATTTAGGGATGGAGGGGCAACCCTTTGGTCCCCCTCTGGATACCCTCTTCGGGCTGGCCTTTGCCTCGGCAGAACCCCTGACAGTCCCACTCCACCTGAGCGTCTGGGACCTCATGTCCTCCTGGTGGCAGAGTCCAAGCTCTATTGCCCCATTTTCAGACACGGCGAGTGTTAAGTACCAGGTCCCCGAGTCAAACTTCCGTTCCCGCGCCAATCACCCGGTCCCCCTGAGGGACGTGGTGCAAATGGCGCTAGGCCCAGGTGAGCCTCCTAGCGACCTCCTCCCGTCTTCCAGGGAAGTTAGGGAACTGGACTTCTTGGACCGTAAGGTCTACTCCTCCTCAGCCTTCCAGCTACGAGTGGCAAATAACCAAGCCCTGACCCACAGATATTTGCTGGACATGTGGGAGTTGGTTGCGAAATTCCAACGCTTGCTCCCACCAGAGGCTAGAGAGAAGTATGATGCATTTCTAGAGAAAGATCAGGTAATCGCGCAGGACCTCCTCCTCTCGGTCCGTGAAGTGGTGGATACAGCCGCCTGCACTGTGGCCTCGGCGGTAACTATCCGTCAAGTAGCCTGGCTCAGGGAAGTTAGGGTGCCCCCTACTGCACAGCAGGCGGTCCTTGACCTGCCTTTTGGAGAGGACACCCTGTTCCCTCCAGAAACCCTATTCCTGGTGGGCACCATGCAGGACCCCAGTGGTGAGGCCAAATACTTTGGCCTCCTTCCTTCCGGGCCCTTCTCTCCCTCATAAACCTCTTGGGGCAACGCCTTCCCCCTCCAGTGCTCGCTTCTCTATATCATCGTGGGAATACAGATGAACTTTCCCCTTCCACCGCCGTCATCCTGTTGCTATGGTGTTGAGACCTATCCTCGCTCTCACCTGCAAGGAAGGTGCCGGCCCATTTGTCTGTCACCCCATTCTCAAGACATCCGGGATGCAATAAGATTTCAGTGCACCGTCGGAGTGAGCATTTGTTGTCCTTCCCCTCCTCTTGGGGGGAACGGGATTTATCAGGACCTTTTCTTCCTCTCTCGATACTGTGAACATGGCCGCACTAATTCTGGCTGTGTATTCTCCCCAACCTTGGGGACACGCGGGCCATGTGAACTAAGCCCTCTGACCATCAGTACATCTATACTGAGGTCCACTCCTAGATATCCCTGGCAGTTGTTACTTCTGACAGTTATGGTAGATCTGCCTCTCTTTCAGGTACCCTTCGACCAACAACCCCCTGCGCTGGTAAGCGACAGGACGGGTCTTGACAGGGATGAGAAGCGTGTCTCGTAGTAGACCCAGCCACTGCTGCAGAGGCTCCGACACGTGTAGACACAGTGCTCCTCTGGACACAGAACCTCTCATGTTTACCCAAATGCCCTACATCAGGTAGGATCCACGCCCATTCCTGGGTCGAGGAGGAAACCCCTCCCCTCGCTAGGATACCATTGACACACTGGGTAGGCCAGCTCGACTGAGGCTCTCAGCACCTCTGTGCTAGACGAGAACCTCCACTACCCTAATTGCCAAGCAGGACGCGTTTCACATCATTATGGCGGACCTTAGCCTCCAGGGACGTCCAAGGCAGGGCAGTCCAACCCCTGTCACCATATATCCTCCCTTTCGAGCAGAAGCTGAGGCTTTGCAATAGCCTCCTTCCCTTGCGGGCAACCTTGGCTGGTACCAGGACACCCTGGGAGTCCCTGCCTTGGACCCACCCTCAGAAGCGGGGTAAGCCAGTCTCACATACTCCCCTCCCTTTCCCCCTTCACACACACACTCTCTCTCTGTATATATATAATAGATAGACAGGTGAGAGTCTCCTGTTTTCCAAAGCACCTAGAATCTCAGAGGCTTGTACCCCCCATGAGGAATGTCATTGGGGTTTTTCCTCCAGCTGGAAATAACCCTATACGTGGGTTTTCTAAACCCAGGGTACCTCAGTAGTGCCGCAGTTGACACTTTGCGAGCAACTTCACTTCCTACGTGCTACGTACTTGAGGAGCAGTTCTGTCTCCACATGTCCTTATCCCTGCTATGCATGTACCGTATATAATCGGTTATAAGCCGATCCGGGCACAAGCCAACCCCCCAATTCTGAGCCCCCAAAAGAAGCTAACATTAGTGACGGCCTGTAACCTCCCACCCACTGCTGCTGGCTTCCTCTGGAGTTTCTGACAGCTTCTCTACCCCAAAATCTCTGCTGCTGCTTTTTCCTTGCCCCTTCACTGTCCATCTCTCACTCCTGCCCTCCTGCTGTGCCCTTTCCTCACTGCTACACCCCTGCTCACTTCTCAGTTTCCTGCTGCTGCCCCCTGCGCCGCCCTTTCCTCACTGTTGCCCCTCTGCTCCCACCTGCTCTGCCCTTTCCTCACTGCCGTCACCCCTGCTGCCCCCCCACTGCTGCCCCCTGATCACTTCTCATTTACCTCACTGTTGCCCCTTGCTGCGCCCTTTCCTTACTGTTGCCCCCTTGCTCCCACCTGCTCTGCCCTTTCCTCACTGCTGCTCCCTGCTCTGCCCCTTTCTCACTGCTGCTTTCTGCTCCTTACTACCCCTTCCTCACTGCCACCCCCTACTCCACTCTTCCCTTACTGCTACCTGCTGCCCCACTGCTCCTCCTGCTGCGTCCTGGCTCTTCACTGCTGCCCCCCTACTCCCTTCTCAGTTCGGTGCTGTTGTTCCCCTGTTCCCCAACACCCTTTCCCTGTCACTCCCCAACCCCTGCTGCCGCTCTTCCCAGCCTGCCAGCCCCCCTCAATCCCCAGTCCCTGTCACTGCTTCCCTGGGCTCCCCAAAAACCCTGGGTCCTCCTGCCACTTTCCCCAGACTCCCTGACCCCCCCCCAAATGCCCGAGCCCTGCTGCCCCTTCCCTTGCCTCCCTGAACCCGCCCCAACCCTCCTGGCCATCCCATCACTTTCCCCAACTCCCTGACACCCTCCCCAACCCCTGGGCACTGCCACCCCTTCCCTGGTGTCCCTGAATCCCTCCCTCAATGTTCAGGCAGACCCCCCCTCCCGGGCCTCCTTACGTGGCTGCTCCAGATGCTGGGGTCCCCTCCTCACTCCAGCCCCAGACCCCGCTGACTGTCCAAGATGGCCACCTGGCAACACTGGGGCTCCGGCTTGCCACATGGTCAGGGAAACTCCTGGGTTGGGGCTGCCTACCGTATTCTCTTGAGTATAAGCCGAGAGCCTGTTTTGAGGCCAATTTTCAGGCACAAAATTTTCGGCTTATACACAATGATATACGGTGGGTGCAACGTAGCTGCGGCAATGTTCTTCACTGATGGTGCCCTAGGCACATGAGATCATATTCCTAATACTGGATCTCTACGAGCCTTTGGCCACCCCAACGGCGTGGCCAAGTGGCGGTTTGCATTGTTTCCCACCTCCCCTTCTTTCCTTCTTCATACATCCCCTGTCATCCGGGCAATCCTCATGATGCTGGAGCCCCAAGGGATTAGAGGCAGGGGCGTCGCTGGTGCTGGGCACCCTAGGGCACATGCCCTGAACCCCAGTGCCGGTGCCTCAGATCTCCGGCCCAATCGGGCTGGAGATCCGGGGCCCAGCTGCCGGTGGCCGCGGTGGCCCTGTCCCCGGCCGGGGATCCAGGGCCTGGCCGCCCGCGGCCGCGGAAACCCCCTCCCCGGCCAGGGATCCAGTGATGTAGTCAGTGACTTGGGGTAGACAGTGATATGTTATCAGGAGGGCTTGTCCCATCAACACAGCTACTGCCTCTTGGGAAGATGGAGTACCTACATCAATAGGAGATGCTCTCCCACTAATGTAGAATGTCTTCACTAAGTGCTACACCATTTTAAGTATAGACAAGCTCTAACTTCTCTTCTCTTTTCTCAGAGGGGAACATTCCCATGCCGTTTAATATCTCTCTCCTTCTAGCATTATTGATTTCAGTAACTGTGTTGTGTCTTTCTGGGGCCTGTTCTCTCACTCTGGACTGTTGTGCCATTCAGGTATAGCTGGTATGTGGCTCTACTTTCCCCTACAGGAAGCAGAGGGAGAAACTGCATCAGACATTCCTCTCTAAATTCTTATTGCTGCCATTTTCTTCTAAGCACACTGTGCATAGCTTGGTCTGTGACACTCACTCGGTGTATTGTAATCCATCCTGCTGCTTGCTTCTGGGAGGGAACTGGTGCTGGAGATGAGTCTAGTTCCTGACTGGACATAAGCTTGAGCATGCCTCCCTGCCCCACCCCGACCCTTCTTTGCCCCTCTTGTCAATGGCCCTTCTTTCTACAAGCCCAGGGCTGTCATTAGTATCAGGCTTAGGAAAATGTCAACCTCTCATCCCTTTCCAAACACCACAGGAGTAGAACAGCTCCTCCACCTTCCTGCTGCCCTGATACCACCAGAAGACAGTCTCCAGATCTGCATCCCCCTTCTACAACTGGTTGCTAGTAAGGAGAGAAAAAATGCCAATGGAAAGGAGAGAGGTAGGCAAAATACGTGGTGTTGGTGGTGGGGTGGAGGAGGCTAGCATGTGAGTGAGTGCACAAAGGGGGATTGCTAGGTACAGGGGATGCACAGAAGGAAAAGTTAAACCACACCTACCTGGTGACTTTTAAGTCTTGAAATACAATACAGAAGGTCAAAGAAGTTGATCATAGTAGTCTCTTTTGGTCTTAGACTCCATGAATTGATTTAACTTTGTTAATTAGAGTAGTGTTTCCCAATCAGTGTGCCAGGGCACACAGGGGTGCCGTCAGGCCTGAGCAGGTGTGCCACAAAATTTTTTGAAAAACTGCTCAAAGAGCTCTGGATTGGCTCATTGGCTCATGAATATTCATAAGTTTATTTGGAAACTATATGATGGTGTCTCTCTAATTTAAGGTAGCAAGGTGTGCCACGGCAGAGAAAAATGTTGGGAACCGCTGAATTAGAGACACTTTCAGTATTCTGATGGTCCTGACAGATGTTCCTTTCCAATGAACTTTTCACTCCTGACTCAGGGACTTAAGGGCCCAATTTTCAAAAGCACTCAGCAGCTCCCTGTCAGAGCCCTCCACAATGGAAACAAGAGCAATTCTTCTGAAAGTCTCCGCCACATTTTGAGCAGTGAGCACTCCTGAAAGCCAAGCCCAATTAAAAACTAATTCAGTCATCACCACAAAATGAGTGACACCCTTGAATTAAGTATCAATAAGTAGCAAAATTAAGGCTTGATATTCAGTCACCACTCCAGTACATCGGTGTTACCATCAGAGGTTACCTGAGAAATAGAATGTCGCCCAACACCTCATGAACACTTCACTGGTACTTACCTCTGAGGTACAATAAGTCTGGTATTTAAACAATGACAGTGGTTTAGGACAGAAAAGAAAGAGTGAACCTGGTGTCCAAATAAAATTCTAGTGATAATTTTAGGGAGGCAGAAAGAGATGCCCCCCCACCCCAAAGTAGCATCTGGGAAGGTAAAGAGATGCATCATCTGGGCTATGAGTTACATTAGAAAGGACTAGCACAAGAAGGCCCAAAGGTAGTGCCTGGAGTGACCAACAAAGGGAACAGAGAGAGTGGTTGTGGCAGCTCAGTCTTAAAATAGACTAGTAATTTAAGAATTAACAAAGAAGGAATTAAGGAGCTCAGGATTCCTGGATAGCTACAGACACGAACAGAGATCATGGATTGGAAAGTGCAGGGATAAGCGAAGAGGTCTAAAGGAGTCCAAGTCTGCACCTCACAGCAGGGAAGGATGGTCTCAAGGGAGAGAGGACATGCATCAGCTGCTGTTGGAGAGAAGGAGGCTGGGTGCTCTCCCTTTGGAAGTGTCTGATCTTTTGGGGCTGGGGAGCCCCACAACTCTGAGTGACCTCTTTGGCTCACACACCACCTGAATTCTGCTAACAGTGCCATGAATTCCCTGAACAGATTACATGTATGGAGGTGAAGAGAAGACAGATTAAAGCCCAGAGACAATAAGAACCACAACAAAGAAATGGAAGTGATTTTTAGTTTAAACGTTTTGTTAATCACTAATTGTTCAGCACATACAGAGTCCCCATTTATGACAGATGGGTAGCTAGCACAGTCCTATCACAGTAGAGAAAGGAAGGGAATGTTAGTAACTGAGGTGGTCGTACACATTACAGTAGAAATGAGCTCCCCCTGTTCTAACACCAGAATGGGAGCTGACCTTATTTGCCTTTGACTTGAATAACAAGTTCCAATAGGTGTGACCCTGCCGCTGCGCAAAAGAGGCTCTTGGTAGTGTGAAAGCTGTGTTGCAATCTTCTCCTAGCACCCAGCTTGGTCTCCATTGCCTCTCTGCTGAGACTTTTAACAGTTAGCTCAGCCAGGGTTAGTCTCATTGCTGTTTTCAGGGGTATAGTCATACTTTCTACCTGGAAATGGAAAGAAACCTACAAGCTGTTCCACACAGGCCACCAGTAAAAATGGAACAAGAAACACACACCTTATCCTACCAGCTACTTGCCTTCCCAGTACTACCCCCAGTCATTAACCAGCTCTCCTAGCCCACCTCTAGTCCCAACCACTAAAACAACGAATTCTCCCAAGAACTGCCCCCTGTCCTACCAACCCCTGCTAAGAAGCCATACCAGATCCCTGCCACTACTCACCAACCCAATAATCCCCCAAAAGCAAATCGCACAAGCACACAGCTCCCATCTCCTCTAGTTACCTCCTCCTGCTACTGCTATGGTGGACTTTTCTCACCTCCCTCTACCCCTAACATGCTTGAGTGGGGTAAGGCCATAAAGACAGGAAGGACACAGGGTTCTCTCCTGTGTGCGTTCTCTGATGCCTCTTGTGGTGGGAACTCCGGCTGAAGCTTTTACCACAGTAAATGCACTCATACGGTTTCTCTCCCGTGTGGATCCGGTGGTGCTGGGTCAGGGTAGATTTGTCAGTGAAGCTTTTCCCGCAGTCAGAGCATGTGTAGGGTTTCTCTCCCGTGTGGATCCTCTGGTGTCTGATCAGATTTGAGCTGACATTGAAGCATTTCCCACAGTGAGTACATTCGTAGGGTTTCTCTCCTGTGTGGATTCTCATGTGTTTGACCAGATCCGAGTTCTGGCTGAAGCTTTGCCAGCACTCAGCGCATGTGTTTGGGATCTCAGTATTTGGGGTTCTCTTCTTCGATCCTTTGGGGTTTTTTATCTTCCCAGATGTAGTGCTTTCCCGGTTGGTGCATTTGTCCTGCCTTTTCCTTGGAGGGCTCCTCAGGGACTTCTTGTGGTAGGAACCGCGACTGAAGCTCTTCCCACAGTCGATGCATGTATAGGACTTCTCATCAGGGTGGATGCACTGGTGCTGCGTTTGAGTTGACTTGTCCGTGAAGCTTTTCCCACAGTCAGAACAGTTGAAGGGTTTCTCCTCTGTGTGGGTTCTCTGGTGTCGAATAAGATTTAAATTGATGCTAAAGCTTTTCCCACAGTCGATGCATTTATAAGGTTTCTCCCCTGTGTGAATTCTCCGATGATTCATAAGGTCTGAGCTCTGGGTGAAACTTTTCCCACACTCAATGCAGATGTTGGGCCTCTCTCCTGCATATGTGCTCTGGCGGACGATGGTGTCTTTGCGTTTCCTCACACCTCTCCCACGGTTGGTGCATTTACTCTCTTTCCTCTCTGAAAGGTTTTGCTGCTGTGGTTCTGGCCTGCTCTGACTCTTGTGGGCTTTTCCTTGGTCTGGATTCTGGGACACATTTCCTTTGAATTGTTTTGGAGCCATCTCAGGCAGTTCCTGTCCAGGAAGGTTTTGCTTTGTTAACACTCAGAGTCCTGTCACCTGCTGGGATAAGGGGAAAATCTAAACATGAGTCATGCCCCAGGCATGGGCAAAGGGAAACAGGAATAACTGGTTGAGAAATTATTTTAGACTTGAGGGGACCCTTTATCCTTGCAGCAAAGGTGTATCAGCTACAGTGGCTGCATTGTTCAGGCAGCAGAGCTCAAAACAGAATTAAGGCACAATTTAATACACTCCCCAAAGAATGTGCTGGATTTTCCATCATTCAAGATTTTTCAGCTAAAGATTGGACACCTCTTTCTGGGGAACAAAAAAAAAAAAGCGGGGGGGCTCTACAGCACAGGCTATGTGCAGGTATCACTGGATGATGATCTCTAACCTGTGTCCTCCAAGAGGTCACACTGTGCCTTCGTGAGTAGCCTCCTGAGCTCACAGCGGCACCGGCTGCCTTGTAACTGCTCAGGGTTTGTTATGACTCTCACTGATGTCACCTATGAATTTAGTGGCCAGTCCCACACCTATTCACTCTCATGAATAACTTGTCTCAAGATCTGTGCCAAGGCATCATTCCCCAGAGCCTTGTACTTTGCCTACAGCTGTGCAGATTACGTGGGAAGGGGGATAAAAATGCAACCATTTCAGAGTAGCTGTCACTTTGCAAAGCTGAGGGTCATTACACAAGATGCAAGCCAACAGAAGATCCACCCCTGAGATTGCTAGTTCCTTAGGGCTGGGAACACAGCTTTATTTGTCCCTGCCACGCTCAAGACATGGGCGGGCATTGGCAAGCCCCAGAGCAGTCCAAAGAGCGGCTGAAAGGAGCCAGTTTAGGGGATTCCCCTGACATTATCCCCAAGAAGGGCTGGAGGGACACGACTGGGGCAGGAACTGGCTCCTCTTCCCTCAAAAGGAAATTCCCAGAGACTTGTAACAAGTCAGCTTGAGCAGAGGGCGTATGCCGGACTGCAGTCCAGAGATGCGGGCACATCTGGGACAGATGTGGGACCACCCTCCCCAGCGGGAGCCCGCAGAGAGGCGGCCTCCTCCTTCTCCTCCGCCCGCAGCGGAGCTCCGGTCCCGGCTGGCCCCGAAAGGCACGAGGGTCACCCGCCCGGGCTGGACGGGTCCCACGGCTGGCGGGATGCAGCCGCCGCCCGAGGTGATGCCCAGACCGGCTGCCCGGTGCCCGCTGGTGGGGCCCCAGCCCGCGTCCTTTACTGCCCCGCCGGCCCCGATCCCGGCTGGGCTCCCGGGCGCTGGCGGCAGAGCCGGGGTGCGGGACTCAGCCGCCGGCACTTTCCCCAAGTTGGCTCGGGCAGTTACCTCCAGTCTCCGGCTCGGGGCTGGCTCCGGCCAGCGGAAAACCGGCCGCCGGGCTGGGAGCCGGAGACCGGCCCCGGGGCTCTCCCCGCCGGGACCCCGCACAGCCCGCAGCGGCTCAGTCCAGCCTCCCGGCTCACAATGGAGGCAGGCGGCAGCTTCTCTGACCCAGGAAGTTCAATCCGTATATCCTGGTCAGAGGAAAGCCAGAGAGAGGGATTCCCCCTCCCTTAGCAATAACCAGGGGCCAGAGCTCGGCTCCTCGCTTTGCTGCCGAGGCACTTTTTAAGTGCAATGACTTCTCAGATTTAAGACCCAGCCGAGAAGATATCCAGGGGGCAGGTCTCATTTTGACACCCCCCACACCCGCTCCCCAAATATAACTGTGAAGGCTGAGGCTGGAAGAGTTGTGATGGGAACATCAATCAAGGGGGAGATTCCCAGGCCATTTGGATGGGACTAAAATTGAAGGGATGCCAAATTCCCAGGGTGAAGTGAAAGTGACCTGACTGAAAAACATGCACTGTGGAGCTTCATCTCACTGAACACACCAAGGGCTCCTTACACCTCTCCATAAACTCCTTAGGTCACACTTCCATCCCCCTCTATTTCAGGGACTCCCTATAACTCACTGCCCTTCCTTCCCACATGCCAGGGCTCTGCATGTCCCTCAGTTAGTCATCCCCCCAAACCAGCAGTCTTCCCTTTCCGCTCAGGTACCACGAAAGCTCACGCAAAAAATAAATCTGTTAGTCTTAAAGTGCCACACAACTCCTTGTTGTTTTTTCACTGGACTAGACTAACACGGCTATCCCTTTTAAAATTGACATACTGAAAATGTCAAGGTCAAGGCAGGCTGTGAAAAGGAGTGGTCAACAACTCATCACACTGGTTATCAAGTTCCAAGGGGCAGCCATGTTAGTCTAGTAAAGCAAACAAAGCAAGGAGTCTTGTGGCACTTAAAGACTAACAGATTTATTTATTGCATAAAACTAAATATGCAATGAATAAATCTGTTAGAATGGTTATCAAGAAGCTTAGGGGCAAAACAAAGAAATCACACAGCCTTCTTTACTGCGGTCCATGCTCTGGCAAAGGAGCTACTAAAGTGAGAAGTTATTTAAACCTCTATTCACTACACAAAACCTTCTTCCAAATTCTCTCCAAAGGGACAGCCAAATTATCAGATCAATCCTAGTTTGGACCTTACCAAAATATCACACTGCCAGTATTTTAATATTTAAAATTAAAGGTTTTATTAGAAAAGAAAAGATCATTGTTAAATGATCAAAGCAATCCGATACATACAAACGACTTCAGAATCCATCTATAGGGATTTTCTTGGCTTGTAAAGTCCCTCTAGAACACATCCAAAGCTGTCAGTCCTTTGTTCAAAGCTTCAGTTTGTACAGATGTTACTCTAGCTATGAGAAACAAGACTGTAGACAAATGGAGAAGATGCAGCAGCCCTTTTATATCCTTGGACTTATACAGCCTTTGTCCCAAACACAAGCTCACAGCACATGCACCTTGAAAAGCTCTTAAGAGTTTTTATTAGAAGGGAGAAGGAACCACATGTTAATCTGGGAAAGCTCCACAACACCATTCAAAAGCATGTGACCATAAGCAAACCAGACACACTGTGCAGTGTCCTTTGCCTCAGTTTCCCACTCTCTGTAGGACCCCCATTCCTCTCTTCTTCCTCCTCATTCCTTTTCTTTCTGGCTAGGAGAGGTCTTTCAGAGTCAGAGTCAGCTTGCGATGTGGATGAGACAGATAAGGGCAAGTACTGTACTAAGTTCCAAAGGGGTAAGTAACCATGTTAGCCTAGTTCAGCAAATAAAACAAGCAGTCCTGTGGCACTTTTAAAGACTAACAAAACTATTTATTGCATGAGCTTTCGTGAGAAAAAATCCCACTTCATCAGACACTTATCTTCAAGGGTCTGACGAAGTGGGAATTTCTGCCACAAAAGCTGATGTGATAAATACATTTGTTAGTCTTTAAAAGCGCCACAGGACTCCTTGTTATATTTGACAATGGTTAGACTGCTGGTGCTGAAAGCATCTGGCCTAGTTTACAGATCAATATCCTTGTGACACTAGCAGACCAGGTCAATCCAGGGCCACCAGCTCATTGACCTGTACATTACTATAGATCAAAGAGGGTATAACACTTGGTGTAAGTAGAGATCAAGTGTTTAAGGAAGTTTTTGGAGAGCACTGAGGACAACTTCCTGGTATAAATGCTACCTAGAGCAGGAGTTGGCAACCTTTTCTGACCCCTGTGCCAGCCCTGCCCACCGCACTCTCAGCGGGTGCCAGGGGTGGGGCCAAAAGGCAGCAGGGCCAGGCCTCTGGTTCAGGCCTGGCACCCCCTCAGCAGTGGCAGGTGGCCTCCAGAGGGGTCAGGGTCAGGGCTGCCCAGCACTCACCCCTGGGGGTCGGGCTCCCTTCCCCAGCAGCAGCAGGCAGCCTCCGGGGGTCAGCTCCCGTCCCCAGAAACAGCAGGCAGACTCTGTGGGTCGGGGTTGCGGCCGCCTGGCACCTCCCCAGTGACAGCAGGCAGACCCCCCCAGGGGCCGGGGTTGCCCAGCACCCGCCCCTGGGGCTCAGTTCTTGCCCCTAGCAACAAAGGGCAGCTTCTAGGAACTGGGGCTGGGGCCAGCACCTGCCCCCAGAAGTAGCTGCTCTGGGCTGGCAGACCCACCCTGCTCCCCTCTAGCCCTCCCCAGCAGGGAAGCGCAGCCAGCGGGGGCCTGAGAAACATCTGCGTGGAGGGACCAACTCCAGAAGTGGTTTTCAAACTTCTTTCCCTGAGACCCAGTTGAAAAAAAATTATGACCACGACCCAACAATTACATTTTTGAGCAAGATCCAAAGGGGCAGCCGTGTTAGTCTAGTTCAGTAAAACAAACAAACAAACAAGGAGTCCTGTGACACTTAAAGATTAACAAATTGCATGAGCTTTCTTTCAAAGCGTCTGATGAAGTGGGATTTTCTCCCACAGAAGCTCATGCAATAAATATATTTGTTAGTCTTTAAGTGCCACAGGACTCCTTGTTTGTTTGTTTGGTCTTTGAGCAATGCATTCCAGTCTTTGGGCCGCAGCAGCAGCAGAAGCAGCAGCAGCACGGGGCACCCCAACCAAGTACCTGAGGATCTGTGACCCAGTATTGGGTCCTAACCACAAGTTTGAAAACCACTGAACTAGAGGCCTTGCTCCTCTCAACCTGCTGCTCACACACAAAGAAGAATTGGTAGGGGAAGTAGAAATGAATGACAACCTGGGCAGAAGCAAACAGAAGATGGTAGAGTTCAGGATTCTGATTAAAGAAGAAAGGAAAGAAGCTGAACACAGACTCTGGACTTCAGAAAAGCAGACTCTGGCTGCCTCTGGGAACTGATGGGCAGGATCACCTGGGAGGCTGACCTAAAGGATAAAGGAGTTCCAGAGATCTGGACAAACATCTCCTGTAGCACTTTTAAAGACTAACACATGTATTTATTATATGAGCTTTTGTGGCAGAAAATCCCTCTTCGTCAGATGCTTTGAAGATGGGGGAACTTACAGAATGGAAGGAAATAAATGCTGGGAAATGTAAGTTATGGGAACAGGTCACACTGGAACAGCAAATCAAAACAGTTGTAAAGATTCAGACGCTGGGTAACAGCATACAGAGGGAGATGAGGTCAAATAACCTGTTGTAATGAGAGAAAAATCTAATGTCTGTATTAAGTCCTGAAGCAATGCAATCAAATTTGCAAATAAATTCAATCTCAGCAGCTTCTCTTAGAAACCTTGATCTAGTATTCATCTGTCTGAGCACTGCAATTAGCAAATCTTTAATGGAGTGAACACAAAGAGTGAAATGCTGACCCCCTGGTTTTAGAATGTTATGATTTCTGATGTCAGATTTGGGCTCATTTATTCTTTCACACAGAGACTGTCCAGTTTGTCCAATAAATAAGGAATTTCTGGCACATGATGGCATAAATCACATTTGTTGATGAACAGGTCAATGAGCCTTTGATGGAGTAGCTGATTTTATTAGGTCCTGTAATAGTATTTTTGCACAGACGTGTGGGCAAAGCTAGCAGCATGGTTTATTTTGCCTTGATGTGTTGTTTAAATGTATGAGCACAGCTATTAGCAAATCGTCGGAGAGCTGGCTACATTTTAAAGAAACCCAATTAAGGGCACAGGAAGCCACAGGCAGGACACATAAGACATTCAGAAAGAATAGCAAATATGGAAGATGCCCAGCGTGGCTTAGCAGAGAACTCTGCGGTGAGGTGAAACACAAAAGGGAAGCTTACAAGAAGTGGAAGCCTGGACAGATGACTGGGGGGGGATATAATGATATTGCGCAGGCCTGCAGGGATAAAATCAGGAAGGCCAAAGGGCAATTGGAGTTGCAGCTGGCAAGGGATGTAAAGGGTAGCAGGAAGGAGTTCTACTAGTTTTTCAGTAACAGGAAGAGGACCAGGGATGGTGTAGGACCCTTACTGAAAGGGGCAGGCAACCTAGTGGTGGATAATGCAGAAAAGGCTGAAGTACTCAATGCTTTTTTTACCTCAGTCTTCTGAGGCAGGGTCAGCTCCCAGGCTACTGCACTGGCGAACACAAAATGGGGAGGAGAGCAGCTTGCCATGATGGAAGGTCAGGTTAGGGACTACTTAGAGAAGTTGGACATGCACAAGTACATGGGGTCAGATGAAATGCATCTAAGGGTGCTGAGAGAATAGGCTGATGTGATTGCAGAGCTGCTAGCCATCATCTCTGAAAACTCCCGGAGATTGCGGGAGGTCTCAGATGATTGGAAAAAGGCAAATATAGTACCTATCATCAAGAAAGGGGAAAAGAAGGATCTGGGGAAACTACAGACCAATCGGCCTCACCTCAATCCCTGGACAAATCGTGGAGCAGGTTGTCAAAGAATCCATTCTGAAACACTTGGAGGAAAATGGTGATCAGTCAGCATGGATTCACCAAGGGCAAATCATGCCTGACCAACATGATTACCTTCTCTGATGAGATGACTGGCTTTCCAGATGTGGGAATAGCTGTCGACACAATAGACCTTGACTTTAGAAAAGCTTCTGATATGGTTTCTTACAGCATTCTTGTCAGCAAGTTAAAGAAGTATGGGTTGGCTGAATGGACTGTAAGGTGACCGGAAAGCTGGATAGATCATCGGGCTCAGCAGGTTGAGATCAATGGCTCAATGTCTAGTTGGCAACCAGTAACATACAGAATCCCTCAGGGGTAGGTCCTGGGGCTTGCTTTGTTCAACGTCTTCATTAATGCTCTGGATGATGGGATAGATTGCACGCTCAGTAACTTTGCAGATGACACCAAACTGGTAGGAATGGTAGATTCACTGGAGGGTAGAGATAGGATTCAGGGAGACCTAGACAAATTGGAGCACTAGGCTGAAAGAAATCTCATGAGGTTCAACAAGAGCAAGTGCAAAGTCCTGGACTTAGGACAGAAAAGTCCCATGTACAGCTACAGGATGGGGACCGATTGGGTAAGTAGCAGCTCTGCAGAAAAAGACCTGGGTGTTAAGGTGGACAGGAAGCTGGATATGAGTCATCAATGTGCCCTTGTTGAGAAAAAGACAAACGGCATATTGGGCTGCATTAGAAAGAGCGTTGCCAGCAAATTGAAGGATGTGATTATTCCCCTCTACTTGGCAGTGCTGAGGTCGCATCTGGAATATTGTGTCCAGTTTTGGGCTCCCAACTACAAAAAAGAGGTTGACAAATTATAAAGAGTGGAGGAGCAACAAAAATGATTAGGGGGCTGGGGCACATGACTTACAAAGAGCAACTGAAGCAACTTGGCTTATTTAGCCTGCAGAAGAGAAGACTGAGGAGAGATTTGATAGCAACCTTCAACTGCTCGAGGGGGTGCTCCAAAGAGGAGCGAGCTAAGCTATTCTCAGTGGTGACAAAGGACAGAACAAGGAGCAATGGCTTTAAGCTGCAGCTGGGGAGGTCTAGGTTGGATATTAGGAAAGACTTTCTCACTAGGAAGGTGGTGAAGTACTGGAATGGGTTGCTTAGGGAGGTGGTGGAATCTCCATCTGTGGAAACTTTTAAGGCCCACTTAGACAAAACCCTGGCTCGGATGATTTAGTCAGTGGGAGTAGTCCTGCTTTTAGCAGGGGGTTGAACTACATGACCTCATGAGGTCCCTTCCAGCCCTAATAGCCTATGATTCTGCGTGGTTGGTGTTTTTAAACTTCATTAAAACTAATGGAATGTTACTACCATTTTTTTCACCTATTTGTTAGTGTTATAATGTAACAGCAAACATTTACACTGTTAAGTAAACAACCTGTAAGCAACATGCCCTCTAATTTTTCATAGGCTTTGTGGGTGCAAAAAATTTCTTTGTGGGCACTAATATTAGCACTATTGAATTTTTTTGTGTGCATTTTATTTTGTTGCATGTGTGGGTTTCACAACGTGTGTGTGCGCGCACATGTGCACAGCTTAGACGGAACAGTGCCTATAAGTAAACAACAAAGATATCTTGGGGAATGCTAATGAAAGATTTTAACAGGAAAACAAGTGCCGATTTATGGTGATAACTGATGATCTGTGCTGACTCAAACTGCATTGCCCACTCACTGTCATCAAAGGAAAAGCCCACGTGGGTAGAGACACTGACAGCTTGCTTTCTGTCTGAAGGAACTATAGATATGGATTCAAGGAAGCATCCTACTATTCTGGACTCTTTGGATTCATATTGATGCAAAGCCAGATCTGGTACCCTGAAAGACCTTTGGGAAACTAAGGCAACGGGAGTCCTGTGGCACCTTAGACTAACAGATTTCTTCTGGCATAAGCTTTCGTGGGCTCCAACCCACTTCATCAGACTCATGAAGTGAAAAATACTCTGATGAAGTGGATTGCAGCCCATGAAAGTTTATGCCTGCAGAAATCTGTTAGTCTATAAGGGTATGTCCACACAGTCTTTAAATCGAAATAATGCAGATTATTTCAATTTAAAAGATTTCAGGTCCACACTACATTTCCTTATTTCGAGGTAAGGAGCTCCCTTATCCTGTAATAAGGAAAGTCATTTTGACATAATAAAACCTAGTATTATATTGAAATGACAGTTAAATTGAAACTGTTATTTCAAAATAACGTTGTGCAAACATGTTATTTTGATTTAACACTTTTGCCCTTCTCCTTCCCCAGGGTGCTGTCCTCTTTCTATATATTGGGGGCCATCTTCCCACACCTCTCTCCTAAATCAAACGAGCAAATCCTGTCCATGGACATACTAGTTTGATTTGAGTTTCTAGAGGGGACCTGTTAAGTAGATTTAACTTATATTGATTTAATGATTTTTATAGCAATTTTATTAAATCGATTTAACTTAAATTGATTTAACTGACTAAGTGTGGACATAGCCAAAAGTGCCACAGGATTCTCCTTGCTTTTGCTGTACACAGACTAACATGGCTACCCCTCTGGATACTTTGGGAAACTGGTAGTTCATTACATTACTATTACCGTTTGGACTTACAAATATTTTACCTTTTAAAATCTCTCAATAACTCATTTTCTTAGCTAATAAACCTACAATTAGTTTATTATGGAATTGTCCATGGGGTGAGATCTGGAATACCTTTTGATCTGGGTACGTGGCTGGTCCCTTAGGACTAGAGGGTACCTGGTGTGGTGTGATTTTGGTTTATATGACCATTATCACTAAGTCCAGTTTATCTGGGTTGTAAGAGAGGCTGGAGAGCCTAAGAGGACTGTTTGATTCATGCAAAGTGTGGTACAATGACCCGGGAACCCACATTTCTTACTGGCTTGGTGAAATCTAATTATTGAATACACCACCAGTTTGGGGTGTCTACCTTGTTTTCTTTGCACTCACAGCTGTGAGCCACTCCTGACTGTTGTCTTATTCTTTTCTTGTGCCTGCTCATTTGTCCATCTGTCCCACTATGTTGTCTCTCATCTTATACCATACTTCAATTGCAAACATCTTCAAAGACTGTTTGTGTGTGCACATAGTGCCTAACACCATGGGGTGTTTGTCCATAACAAAGGCTCCTACATCTTATGGCAATATGAATATTAAATGATAATATAAACTATTACAGGGCTGGTTGTAGCTGCTGGCTCTGCTAACTAGATGCCAGGGGCTCCATATACTCCCCATTTGCCCCCTTCTTCTCATTGTTGCTAAAAGCAACAGGTTTTTGCCCCTTGTTGTTTAGAACATTCCATAAAATGTGGAATTATTTGGATGTGGTGCTGAAAAGTTATGACAGAAATGCCACCAAATTAAATGTAGTATGAAGTGAAGTCCTGCCAGTGAAACTCCCTCCATATCTCCCCACAGGAGCAGAAATGTAACACAGGAGAGATCTGGCCAGGATCATTCTCTCTTTCCTGGAAAGCATTAAATGAACCAGAAACCTCGCAGGGCTACAAGCAACCCTTTAGGCCAAGTGCCAATCATCTCTGGGGCACTTTTATTAAGGGTTCCTCCCAGAACAATCCCTGGGGGTCATGGAATTTCATTTCCACTGCTGCCTTCAAAGAGTGGGGAGTAGTCTTGCCATGAAGACTCTTCCTTAAAGAGCCCGTTATGCAGGACACCTGTCCAGTAACATCTGCAACAGGCAAACAACCTTACTGTTCCACTCAAGGGTCTTTGCCAGCCTTTAGGATGTCTATCACTGTAATATCTAAGCACATTAATGGATATACTTGCACAACCATCTCATCAGGGCTCATGTCTCCATTTGGGGAAACTGAGGCACAGTGGCATTGGTTTGGGGTGGGGGATGTGCTCCACACTTTATCAGTTCCCATCGAGAGATGCATAGAGAGCTTTAGGGACTTCTCTCATCATTTGTCCAGCAACAGCGCAGGTCTCTGAAAATTAGGCCTAAGGGAGGTTGTCTCATATTGCACAATGTTGCTTCTGCCAGCGTGAAGTGTCCTGTGTGAATTACCCCAGATGACTTCCCCATGTGAGAACCTGGATACACTGATTGCTATGGATGCCACATTCAAGTCAAACAAATTTGCACCAAGGACTTCATGGTAAATGGAGAGAGACTACCCTTCCCCGCTGTAAGCAGGGAACCTCACCAGAACATCACTATCTGACATCTTCAGACATTTATGAACACAAACCAACCTTCATTTAATGACACACCGCACCATCCAAAATTATAACAGCCACCTCCCCATCCCCTACAGCATTGTTGATAATTTGCACCCTTATGCAAAACCTTAATGATAGTCTCATGCTAAAAGAAAAGTGCACAATCTGAGAGTGGACTGAAAAGAGTGGAGGGGGGGCAATCATAATGTGGGAGCAGCAGCTCTGTTAAGAGAGTGCTTGAGCATGCCCCACAGCAATTCATCTTGATTAAACTTTTGGTTTTTGACCAGGTCTCTGGCTCCTTTCAACCTCTCCAGTTTAAGCACTGTAGGCACATGACTGTTACACAGTCCACACAGATGTAACATTGTTCTACTTTAACATCTCAAAGGCTACCATTAAGGTTTCCCATGAGATCACAAGTTGGATGAAGCTGGGGTGCATATGGCTTTTCAGTGTAACTTGGAGGTGGAAGTGAATGCCTCATGAAGCATCTTTTCTTGCCCAATACCTGCACACAGGTCATACCTACACTTAGGTGCTTCTCTGATCACTGCCTTCCACACTCTCACTGCAGTGTCCCCAGCCAAATCCAGCTGCTGGGGAGTTTGTAGACTATGAGATGTACAGTGCCCCTAAAATGTGCGGATTTCAAAAGCCACTAAGTGTCCAAGGCAGGAGAAAAGAGAAAGCATGCTTGGGGTATGCATTCTCAATAAGGAAACAAACTTCAGTCTGTTCTGAATAATGCCAATACCCAGCTCTTATCAAGAATGACAAAACATCTCAAAAGCTACGTCCACACTACAGGGCTCAGGGAAGACAACTTAATAGAGTCGACTTAAAGTTGACTTAGAGAGGCCCCATTTGCTTAAGTTGCCTTTATAGAGTCAACTTAACCAAAGGGAAACATTTAAAGTTGACTTTAAATGGGTCCCCTTACTTAAGTCAGCTTTATAAAGTTGACCTAAAAGGCTTGAATGCACTAAGTTGACTTTAATGGGCACTTTATTAAGTTGACTTAACCCTTAAAGTCAACTTTAAGGGTAGGCGTTATTAATTTGACTTAAGCAGACTTAATGAACTCCAAACGTGCCCAGAGAGTTACTTAGGTCGACTTAAGCCCCTAATGTAGACATAGCTAAAGTGCTTTAGGAAGGCGCTCCATGGATCTAACAGCTCTTTACATAGGTAGATAGTGGGCTGCTATTGTTATTTTATAGATGGGGTAAATGAACAGAATTCATAAACAATTCAGTTCCAGAGTCAGGACTTTAACAACTCCTCTACAGTCTTGGGGTTGCTTTGTTCTTCATCCCCTGCAAATTAGATCGTTGCAGGGCATAGACATTATTATTTATTATTATAAAGGCTTTTACAGGTGTTAAAGCCAGAAGGACCATTGTGACCATGTAATCTGAACTCTTACATAACACAGACCACAAACCCTCATCCAGCGATTCCTGCATCCAACACAGAAACTTTTTGGTTGATTTTAGTCATCCTTCTGCAGGACAGAAAGAGTCTGTTTAAAAGAGAACTACCTACTTTAACAAAAAAAAGCAAGGAGTCCCGTGGCATTTGAAAACTAAAAGATTTATTTATTGCATGAGCTTTCATGGGAGAAGATCCCACCTCCTCAGATGCTTCAAAGATAGGGGAGCTGTTCCACCATCTTCAAAGCATCTGAGGCAATGGGATTTTCTCCTACCAAAGCTGATGAGATAAATAAATCCGTTAGTCTTCAAGTGCCACAGGGCCCCTTGCTTTTTTTGCAGAACTAGACTAACATGGTTGCCCTTTTACTACTCTAACAACATTCAGAAAACTAAATAAATCATAACAGATGAAAACTATTCAGAAACACTCTATAGAAAGCAAGAACTTTGCCCTACAAGAGCTGATGAGCTGAGCAAATGATGAACAGAGACAGGAAGTTGAGTTGTGCTGAAAAGCTAGTGCAATCTACCAATGTCATTTAGCACCTCTTGGATGAACCCTGATTCTTGGCCCCAACGTTCAGTGCAACTAAGCAGAGAGAGGTGAAAAGGTGACTTTAAGCAATCTTTTATGTTTCCCCCATCCAGATGCAGATTTGACTGGTCTAAGCTATGGGTTCCCCTACCACCAAAAGTAGAGCAGCAAGGAGGTGGTAAGGTATCGTGTAGCCCTACCGTGTCCCCTGCACCACCCCTACGCCGCATCTGCACCAGCCAATGCTGTGCCAGGCTAGCTTCAGGGCAGCTTTGTCTTGGCAGAGTTGGCACCAATGTGCTCCAAGCCAGGGGAAAACCTGACCCAGTCATTTGCTCTGGAGTTTTAATGAGAGGTTTGAAGGATGACTCAGAGATAAACAGAAACTATGAGCTGCAAGGTGTCAACAGGAGTGTCATGGAGTACTATATAGTTTTGTGCCCACATCAACAGGCAAATAAACACTATAGAGGCCCATGGGCTAGTCGACAAGTGTTCCAGGCTTTAAGCTGGGCTCTGAACAGGGTTAGAACTTTAGATTTGATGTACCCTCACCTGCAAGGAAAAGCTGAGTTATAGACGCCAAGCCCCATCCACACAACAGTTGTCACAAAGGTCCCAGTTCCAGCAGAGATTCCCATCACCAGATTTTAACATAGTTATAAGGTGTCTACTTATGGCCTTGTATACAGCCCGATGCCCGGGCTTTCAACCCTATTAGGAAAGAACAGATTAAGTTCCATCTTCACTACAACCTGTGGTTGTGTTGTTGCTGGGTCTCCTGGGGTAGGGATGTTATTGTGGGGCTGAGATCAAATGTATTTCCCAGCTGTGTTTCAACATGGGCCTACTGAGTTAGCAGAGACAGGAAACACAGAAGAATTCTTCACTGGGCCCCATGGGGCTGTCCAAGTAGATACTGACCAACATTTGTCCCTTGGATGCACACTAAGACATGAAAAGTGTCTCCTTAGAACCACTCCAGCAGACAGATCAGTCTGATGGCTTTGCCTCTGTGCTAGCCAGCCGCCTCTCCTCTTGTACTCAGCAGGTCCATACACCGCACTACCTTGTGACCCGCTGGAACACAACACATTCACACCAGGTTCTTTTGGGTCTTGGAGTGTTTCATTGACTGCACAACTCTGATTCAGAGCTTTCTCCTTTACTTCTAGACACATTCTCAGGGAATCTCCTGTGTCCTCTTCAATCCACTGATAGACAGAGGGGAAGGAAGATGAGGAGACCAGCAGGGAAGTAGAAAAAGGAAGGAAAATAAGGGCCATCCTTTCTCTAATCATTCATATGTGCATTACTCAAAGCCCCACCACTTCAGGTGGCATCCTGATCCACTGTGACATATAGTCCCTGCCTCAATCAGCCCAAAGAGCATAACCCAGCTCCAGTCAGGTCCTTTAGACAGTCTGCAACAAGGTCATTGAATGAACAACAAGAGATTAAACACCCAGACTTTTCCTGCACCCACCTCCTCAAGAGATCAAACACCTCCACAGACTCTTGTTCTGGTTCCCAGAACTCTTTTACAGGCTCAAATGAAGAGATCTGAGCAGCAACTAAGCCCTAGATGGGAACCTGGCAGTTGATGTCTATGACAGGTGGATCCTCTGATGTCTAATCAGAGCTGAGCTCACAGTGAAGCTCTTCCCACAATCAATGCATTTGTAGGGTTTCTCTCCAGTGTGGATCCTCAGGTGATTGATGAGGGTTGAGCTCTGCTTGAAGCTCTTCCCACAATCAGGGCATTTGTAGGGCATTTCTCCAGTGTGGACCCTCTGGTGCTTGATAAGGGATGAGCTCTCAAAGAAGGTCTTCCCACAGTCTGCACATTTGTACGGCATCTCTCCAGTGTGGACCCTCTGGTGCCTGACAAGGGCAGAACTCTCAAAGAAGCTTTTCCCACAGTCTGGGCACTTGTAGGGTTTCTCTCCTGTGTGGGTTCTCTGGTGTCTAATGAAGGATGAGCAGTAGCTGAAGGTTTTCCCACACTCGGTGCAATTGTAGGGTCCCTCCCCCATGTGGGCTCTCTGATGTGTATTAAGGTTTGAGCTCCGATTGAAGCTTTTCCCACAGCTGAGGCATTTGTAGGGTCTCTCGCCCGTGTGGATTCTCTGATGAACAATAAGGTCTGAGCTCCAGCTGAAGCTTTTCCCACATTTTGTACACTTGTAGGGCTTCTCTCCCATGTGGAGCCGCTGATGTTTCACCAAGTGAGAGCTCTGGCTGAAGCTTTTCCCACAGTCAGTGCATTTATAGGGTTTATCTCCTGTGTGGATCCTCTGGTGAGCGTTACGGTTTGAGCTTCGTGTGAAACTTTTTCCACAGTCAAGACATTTGTATGGTTTCTCTCCTGTGTGCAGTCTCTGATGAATTAGCAGCTCTGACCTCCAAGAAAAGGTTTTCTCACACTCCGTGCATGTTTTCTGAGCTTCTGACTTCTCTGTTCTCTGGCTGATGCTGTTGAATTCCTTAAAACCTCCCCCTTGGTTAGTGGATATCTCTAATGTCTCATCTGGATCCTGCTGCCCTTCTGGTTCACATTGACTCTCACAGGCTTCTCCACGCTCTGGACTCTGGAAAATGTTCTCTTCAGCTCTTCCCAACAACAGCCTGTTCAATTCCACCATCTCAGGGCTTTCCTGGTCGAAATTCTCCTCCTCGTGCTCGCTCACCAGTCCATCATCTGCTGGGGTAGAAAAGAATCCAGAGAGGAGTCACTCCCTGTACCGAGGTGAAAGGGAAGCACTGACGGGGGGGTGGAAAGGGGAAGCGGATACAACACAAGGGTTCAGTGCTGAGGGCTAGATCCACAAAGGTGCTTAGGTATCTAAACTGCAGACTTAGGCCCCAAATCTTTGGTTTAGTCACGTAGGTCCCGCTTGTGGGTACACTGCAATCCATAAAATGCCTGCCAAATCTCAGTCTCCTTATCTCACTTGGCACTGAAGTTTTTCACTATGAAAATTCCCTAGGTACCTATGTTCATGTGCATGGCCATATAATTCTAAACACCCGGACACCCATCTCCCGTCTGAGGACCAGAGTGATCAGTAAAACAAAGAAAGACGTGTTCAGCCATCTAATTGCATGTGGGGCCTGAAACAGTAGGTGGCCTCCAGAAACACCTATAGGATCAGGTCCCATTCAAAATCCATCCAGCAGTCAATGTAGTGGTAATATCTGCAAGATAGTGGTAATATCTCCCAAACTCAAGAGCATTAAAATGCACCACACCCTATGAGCTCTGTTTTTACCTTATGCTGTAGAGTAAAACCATAAGAAACCACACAGCGTTTCTCAAACTGCAGTCACCAAGCTCTAAAAGGTGGCAACACTGCAACTGCCGTACAATATCTTTGTGACCCCCATTTGGGCCAGGACCCCAACTTTGAGCAATGCTGTCTTATGAGGTTTACTTGTTTGTAGTTTTATATTTGAAATACACATTCATGCTTTATGGCTGGGGGGAGCCTCTGGTGCATCTGGGACCTTGGTGACAAGTGTTGTGTAAATGGGGCCTAGTGCCTATAACACTGAAATTCAAGAATCTTAAAATCCTATGGCCATGAAATTCATGAAAAAGTATGCTGAATTTGGTAGGGCCCTATTTATACTTTCTAGCCCATTAGTTAGAGCACTCACCTGGGATGTGGGAGGCTCCAGTTCAATTCCTTTCCCTTGCTGGAAGGGGAGAAAGGATTTGAACAGGGCTCTCCCGCCTTTTACAAAGGTGCTCCAGTTACTCAGCTGTAGGCCACTCTGACTGGCAGTGGCAGGAGGTGCTCTCTCCATCTCTCTTGTTGCACTCTGGATAAGTGATGAAAGAGTCACTGGAGCAAGGGAACTGGACCCCAAGTCTCCCAGATGGATGCCCCGATCACAGAGTGAGTCTCATCTTTGTGTGCACTCTTGTTCTCTCACTCCTCCCCAATGACTAAGTGTTTATCCACCACTGAACAGTGAAAGAATGACTTGATAGTCCAGTAGGTAGGGCACTGAGAAGGAAGAGCCAGGTTTGGTCCCTTTGCTCCAAACACTTTGATTAGTTATCCAAAATGCATCCGATTCACCAGAAGAGATGGGGGGAGCCCCACACCAGCCTATGGCAGAGTGCACCCTCCTGAGAAGTGGAAGACCTCTATGCAAATGTTTTCACCCCTTCTAACAAGCTGGTTTAATTCCCTCTGTCTTCCACATTCCAGGCAAGGGCTCAAATCCATGGGCAATAAGTCATAATGTGAAGGTTGTACATAAAGTGATATAAGCACCTAGCTCATTCCCACAAGGGCCAGCTTAGGCACCCGAGCCACCTGACTTCAGGACGGGGTTCCCAACCACAGATTATTAAGCAGAGCTAGAAACCTCTCTGCAGCCTGGACTAAAACTCCTATCTCTGAGAAGAGGCAGGGCTTAGCACACATCCCTGTGATCAGTATCTCCCACTGGCTAGCTCAGCGAAGGAGCTAGCTTTTGTAAATCCCATTCTCATGCAGCTATCTCAACCCATTTATCGTATAGGGAGACTAAGCACCTAGCTCAGACTTTATAATTTACAATAGTGTTCCTGTGATTTTCTAGCTGCCTACAAATTAGCCATTGGGTGCCCAGCTTTGCCATGCTTAAGGTCCTTCACTGATTCCAACCTCACCCCCGCCCCAAGAAGAAGAGGTGATCAATTCTGTGTCCACAACCCATCCGAACACTCAGGGAAAGGGAGCCATTACTGATTGTTAAGCTGAATGGAAAGCTGACATCAAACATGAGGGGATTGTCCTAACCAGAGGCAGAACTGGGGAGCTTATGGGATCTTTCTAAGAATCTTGTTAGCTTCATCCGCAAATGGCTTCTCACTTGATTTAACACTGACCCCTCACCTGTGGGGGCTACTCTCAGGATCTCCCATTCCTTAGCATCATGGGGATCTGGGACACCCAGTTCTTCCTCTGTTTCCATCCGAGAGATCACGTTGGGCTTAGGAATTGGAAAGTCTATTCAGGAAAAAAGAAAGAGGAGAGATCAGGGTTTGTTCCATGCTCATTAAATACATTCTACTAAAAAGCCCCATGATTTGAAGTCAAGTCCCATTCCTTTGCTGCTGGTGAACTTTGGTAAAGCTGTAACAGAAGGAAAATGCTCCTAAGTCACTTGGTATACAGGGCCTTCAGTTTCCTCTCTCATGCTCTTAAGCATCTTTTCCATTCAGACTGCTCTTCAGGGCAGGGTCCTACTCTAATAACAAATGACTGAA
>ML682272.1:601665-652821 GCA_007922195.1 Podocnemis expansa
GAAGAAATCTTACCCAGCAAGATCAGGGACTCATAATTCTCCTGCATGATGTCTCTCCGGCCTGGGTCCAGAAGATCCCACCGCCCTTGGTGAAATCCAGAGCCACTCGTCCAAGGTCACCAGCCCCTGAAACAGCAAACATCTCCTGTGTTGACGCACTCCCACCAGTTCAGACATGGGGGCTGCAAGTTGGCAGTCCCACTCCATTTATCAGGAATCACACTGGTTTCCTCATTCTAGCACAGCGTCAGCAACCGACTCGGTGACCCATTATCGCCGGGTGAAACCACCAATGTCTCCTTCGCTCCTGGACTGCATGTGCCTCTTACAGGAACCTGAATGGAGGAGCTCTGCTCCCCTGCATGGCCTCCTCCAGGCTCCCACTTCTCACCCCTCCAACCTCCACTCCGCAGGCAGCAATTGGGATCCTCTTTGAGGCTCAGCAGGGCTCAGAGGTGGGAGCAGAAAGCCACTGGTGACATTCAAAGCACAGCACCCTCCCGGGCCGACAATACCTCCCTCAGCCCCCTGCACATCCACTGACAATATTTTCCTGTATCTTTGCCCTGCACCGACTGCAGGAGATGCAGCTGGGCAAATCCCCGTTTATTGCCCCTGCTTCCCCGTCCAGCCTCCCCTGGCCCGCGTCCGCCCCTCCGCTCCCGGCCCCGCAGGCGCTCGGGGGCACAGACGGGGCGGCCGGGGCCGCGGCCCCGGGTCTCCGCTCACCTGCGGCGGGGCCGGGGCCGGGGCCGGGGCAGCTCAGGCCAGCGCCCTCCCCGCACCGCACCGCCCGTGCCCCAGGAAGCCCAGCCCCGAAAGGGCGAGCAGCGAGCACAGAGGCCGCTGCAGGGACCGGAGGAGGAGGAGCAGCCTCCGTCCTTCCCGGCGACGAGGGCCCTCTAGTGCCGCGGTTCCCAGCGCTCGCTACGGCGTCTTCAAAAGCTTTTGCGGAGCAGCGGGTGGTGTAAGTGTAACCTGCTCAAATTCATTCACATGGGTTACATAAGCAAGCCGTTTGAAACCTTTTTAACACAGCCTGTGGCTGGCAGGAGCAAACATGTAGTAAAAACGCAGCTATGTCTCATGATTTATTATGCTCACTCAGAAACATATTGCACTTCTCACCTTACATTTACCGGCATTTCTTTTCCCCTCACAGCCCATTTGAAGGAGCACCAGTAGCCACAGAGGGAACCACTGCTCTAGTGCACTGGTGCCCAGCAAGCCCCCTTGGTGTTCAGGGGGACCGAGACAATCCAGGGGAGCCTACATGGTTTGCAAGAGCTACAGGGAAGTTCCTGAGCTTTCACTGGTCCCCTAGGAGTGATGGATGCGGAGCGGGTGGTTATGAAAATGTGACATCTGCCTAGTTGGTGAACTGCACTTAGGCTTCAAGCACTCTATGTGCTGAGAGCAGAGATGATCAGCCTTCCCTTGTTAGGGGAAATGTGGGCAGGAGACTGCTCGGGGAGCCAGGATTGTGTTGTTCCATAATTGTGTGCAATCCTAGCCAGGAGTCCACGCAGAATCACCAGTCCACTGTGGTATGGGCCTTGTACAGGCACCTACAGAGAGACTGTCTCTCTTACAGAGCCCAAACCACCTCTTTGCCCCCTCAAACCCTCCAAGCCTTCCATACAGTTAAAACTGACTGAAATCTTGCATACAAGCTGCATTTTAAGGGTTGTTTCTTTCTAAGGCTCAGCAGTTTTCCTCTATTATTTTTTGTAGCTGAAAGTTTCACAAATTCACAGAGTTTAAGCCAAGAAGGGCATTAGGTTACCTAATCTGATCTCCTGGAGAATACAGATCACTAAATTTCATCCAGGTACCCCTGTGTTGAGCCCAGTAACATGGGTTAGAGGAATGCATTTCAGTCCTCAAGAGCCCAAACTGCTGTTTGCCACAGGCAGAGACCTGGAGGACTGAAGTTTTGCAGGCTCCCTAGACCCCTCTCATGGCAAGGAGCTGATGAGGTAAGAGGTGTCCGATGATCCTAGCAGATGATCCACAAACCATGCTGCAGAGGAAGGTAAAACATTTCCAAGGCCCTGCCAGTCTGACCTGGGGGATTCCTTCCCAAGCTCTAATCTGGTGATCTTGAGCTTAGGAGCAAGACTCACCAGCTATCACCTTAAGACAGAAAATTCACAGAGTCACCTAAAAATGATATCCCACCTGCAGGTGTGACCAAACTTCACAGTAAGGCTGAAAACCAACATCCCAAACCCAGAAAACACCTGTCCAGTTGTGCACCAGGGGGAAAAAAATCCTACCTGATCACAGCAGGCCAGCAGAAGCCCTGAAGCATGGAATTTGCTACAATTAACATCTTACTGCAGAACTGCAAGTGCTTTGAGCATGGTCTGGGCAATGCAAAGCTTCCTGTTCTTCCCATAGGCTACAAGAAGAGGGGATGAACAAGGGGATACACAGACTGCAGGTCCAGAAAGTAGCATGAATGCTGAGCATGGAATCAGAGTTAGAAGGGACTGCCGGCGTCTTCTGGTCAAACCCCTTGACAAGATGCGAGATTGGCTCTGTGTGAACTATCCAGGACAGATGCTATGCAGCCTCCTTTTGAAAACTGTTTAGTGAAGGACATACCCCAGCTTCACTAAGCCATCTGTTTCCTCCTTGTCCTACTGTTCCCATCCAGGAGAGGGAAAAAAACAATGTGCCCACCTCCTCTGGCTTCATCTAACTCCTTAGCACCCAGCAGCCTATGGGGCCTGCTGTGTGTACTAGCTCTGTACTGTTTCCTACCTTTGATTTCCTTTCTTTGTCTTCCCTAACTTTCTCCACTTACCAGCCACCTAACACGGGTGTGGCTCACCCAGCCAGGATAACATCACCTCCCCAGTACTGTCAGGGTCTGGAAGGCAGGCTGCATACAATGGGGCTGACTCCCTTCTCACTCACTGGGTGAGTCAGGGCCAGGAGCAATTTCTCACTCACCCTAGTGTAAATCACAGGTAACCCAGCTGGACTCTGTGGAGCTGCACCAGTGAGTTAGACTCAGACATGATATTTTTACCCGGTTATGGGAAATCTGCCAGATCCCAGTGATTAATGGGCGAAAGTGTGCTAGCTTACCAGGGCAGGGTTGGCCCAACTATATAGGTGAACTAGGCGATTGCCCAGGGCACTAGGCTTTAAGGGGCATCAAAGTAGATGGAAGTGAATTTTTTTTTTCAAAAAGTAATGTTATCTTCTCTTATATCATGGGGGTGCAAAATCCCTTAGGCTGGCCCTGTATCAGGGTAGTTCCAGTTTTTTATGTGTGTTGAAACTGTAGTGCTGTGTGATCAAACCTGTCCCTTCTGACCTTAAAATCTACGAAGCGGAGATTGCTCTGTGTTCACCTGGCAAGTGGAGCCAGTGCTCTGGGTGCTGAACAGCATTCAGAGTGAAGAGACAAGCTGATGAGCCAGTGCCATCAGAACTGCTCTTTTTCTCAGCATGGACATTTCTGATGTTAATTCAGCGCTTCATAGGATCAGTCAGTGACAACAGCTTCTCAACGGCTCCAGCTGACCTTCCAGGGCCATAACACTAGTATTGAAAGATGCTTCTGGAGAAGAGCCTACTCAATTCAGGGAACTGGGAATGGGGGAAACTCGCCATAAGAGGTTTTGCGTCACTTTTTAAATTTCAAATGCTTTACGGTCAAAATTTTCAGAGCTGCCTAATGGTTCTGGAGGCCCAGCTCCTATTAAATTATATTAAATGGGTCTAGGACTTCCAATAACTCCATGGGTATCTCTACATTGCCCAGCATTTTCAAAAAAACTTTTTTCGGGATAAGTATTTTGAAATAATTATTTCAAAAAAACTATCTTTCAAAAATGCTATTTTGGGACAACAGTCCGTTGTTCCAAAATACCACGCCTTTTTTTTTTTTCCCCCCTAAAAAGGAAGTCTACACCGGACTTTCTTTTTCAAAAAAAAGCAAGGCAATGGATGAGAGAGGGAGGGTTTTTTGGAACAATGCCTTTGCCATGTCTGGGGATGGCTTTTTTTGAAAACGCTACCTTGAAAAAAGTCTTTTATTTTGAAAAAAGCTGGCAGGTTTAGCTTTTTCAAAAAAGCGCTCTGGTATCTTGAAATACTGGAGTGCTTTTTCAGGATCGCTAAACCTCATTATATTTCAGGAAAAAAAGCCTTTTGTGAGGTAGCTTTTTCGAAAAAAAAAACATCCCCAGACACAGCAAAGCTTTTATTTCGAAAAACCCTCCCTATCTCATCCATTGCCTTGCTTTTTCCGAAAAAGAAAGTCCAGTGTAGACTTTCTTTTTCAAAAAAATAAAAAAGCTGTGGTATTTTGGGACAACAAGGGGTCCCCTGACTGTTGTCCCGAAATAGCATTTTTGAAAGAAGTTTTTTTCAAAATGATTATTTCAAAATACTTATCCCCAAAAAAACTTTTTCAAAATTGCAGAGCAATTTAGACATAGCCTATAGGGCTTTGAAAATCCTACCCTGCTTTTCCCTTTTTTTCCCCAGAAGGGGCCATTGTGATCATCCAGTCTGACTTCCAGCATAAAACAGACTGTCTAATCCACTGATTCCTGCATTAACTTCTGGTTGAGCCAGATATCTTTTATAGACTCCCAGTCTCATTATAGAAACTCCAGCTGATGGAGCCCCTGTTAAATTGTTCCAGTAGCTAATAGTTCATGTGTGCTTTAATAAAAGTACGAAATCCATTTTATGATGGTCATTACAATAGGTGTCTTTGGCCCTAACTTTAAGCTAACCACAACTAACCATTTAATGGTGTAACAGAAAAACAAGGGTTCTATTCACCAATGCCACTACAATACAAAACCACTCCTATTGATGCAGGATCATTAGCATTACACACATAGTCTGGGTGGGTTTTAAATTCTTCCAGTTGAACCTGTAGGATTCAAGTACCTGGGGGAAGTATTTTTATATACTATTTTTTCCCTTATATTAATAATAAAACCCCAAGAAATTCCCATTTAAAAACTGTGTGATGGTCGTTACTCTGGTGAATACAGATCCGCTAATTTAAAACATTGTGGTCAGAACGTCTGTCTGTCTGTTCTGGTTGAGAAATTGGGTAAGGCACATAAAACAGCTCTGGCTCTGCCACACAGCATCATCAACCCAATGCGCTCACAACATATGACTTGGGGCCCTCATCCCCACAGAAACTTAAACGATCTTAAGTAACAATATATTTGTGATTCCTTTTCTTTCTTTGACTTCTAGTTCATGAGCCTTTCAGAGTCATATTTTCTGGTTTTTTCCCCACAGTCGCAAAAGTCAGAAACTCACTTTTTCTTTCTTCTTTTCTCCTCTTTAATTGAAAGCAGAGATTCTTGTGAAATGAACACAGGACTCTGTGAGCTGGGGCTTTATAAGAGAAACACCAAATAAAGCTGGAGACTCTGGGCAATGAGAACATCTCAGGAGGGTTTCTTTTCTGTCTCCTCTACACAGTCAGTCAGCTGAGGAGAGCAGCTTTGCCCCATGGTCCTGGGACCATACCAAGCTTGGTGGCTAGTAGATGGGTGCTTCCTTGCCCAGGTGGGTTCTTTGGTGGCGGGTGAGTGTGGAGCTCTCACCAAAACTCTTCCCACACTGTCCGCACTGGAAGGGCCTGTCGCCGGTGTGTGTGCGGTGGTGACGCAGCAGGTCTGAGCTCTCCCCGAAGCGCTTCCCACATTCGGTGCACTTGTAGGGTCGCTCACCCGTGTGCAGGGTGCGGTGCTTCACCAGGTAGGAGCTGAGGCTGAAGCTTTTGCCACAGTCAGCGCAGCGGTAGGGCTTCTCAGCTGTGTGGGTGCGCTGGTGCCGCACGAAGGTGGAGCTGTCAATGAAGCCCTTCCCACAGGCTGGGCACTTGTAGGGACGCTCTCCGCGATGGATGCGGTTGTGGGTGATGAGGTAGGAGCTGACGCTGAAGCTCTTCCCACAGTCAGAGCAGGTGTAGGGCTTCTCGCCGGTGTGGGTGCGCTGGTGGATGACAAAGGTGGAGTTCTGGCTGAAGCTCCTCCCACAGTCCAGGCACTTGTAGGGGGTCTCCCCAGTGTGCAGCCGGTGGTGAGTCAGCAGCGTGGAGCTCTGGCCAAAGCTCCTCCCACAGTCAGGGCACGTGTAGGGCTTCTCGCCAGTGTGGGTGCGCTGATGGCTGATCAGCGTGGAGCTCTGGCTGAAGCGACGCCCGCACTCAGGACACTGGTAGGGCTTTTCGCCAGTGTGGATGCGCTGGTGGATGACAAGGTGCGAGCGCCGTGAGAATTGTTTCCCGCATTCAGTGCAGATGTTCTGCTTCCCGCCCGCCTGCAGGTAGCTCCCCTTGCAGAGAGAAGGGACAGCCAGTCTCTCACCCTGCAGCTCTTCTGGCCTCGCCTCACTCTCACAGGCCTCTCCCTGCTCAGGCCTTTGGGAACCGTTCCCTTCACATCCTCCTGACACCAACCTGCACACTTCCATCGGCTGAGGAGTCTCCTCCTCATTCTCCGTGACCGTCCCATCACCTGCTGGGACAGGGAGAGAATCCAGACAGGAGTCATTCCCTGTGCTGGGGGACGAGAACCTCAGAAAGAGGAATAGAAGGGAGGGGGAAACAAACCAAAATAACTCACTGGGAGACTGAAAAACCAGGAACTAATTCCTCCGAACCCTTCCCCAGAGGTGAGACAAGAGGCTGCCATGTCTCATCCGAACACTCACAGGTAAGTAAGGTACTGGCAAGTGTCATTCAGGGGGTGGGTGGGTGGAGAGATGCTGATTTTCAATACATCTGAGAGCATTATCTTTCTTTCTGTTCCAGAAGAGTGGAAGAAAAATAGTCCTGTGCCAATATTTAAAAATAGTAAATGGGATGAGCTGGATAATTATAGGCCTGGCACTCTGACACTGACACCAGGCAAGATAGTGGGGTGGCTGATACAGGACTGGATTCATAAAGAGGTAATGGAATGCATTTATAGAAAACAGGACCTGGCAAGGTAACTTGATATCTTTTGTTTTTCTATGAGATTACAAGTTTGGTTGTTAAAAGCGGTGTTGATGTAACATACTCAGACTTCGAGAAGGAGTTTGATGTGGTCCCATTCAACATTTTGATTAAAAAGCAGAATGGTATATAATTAACATACATTAAATGGATTAAAATCTGGCTAACTGATGGGTCTCAAAAGGTAACTGTAAATCAGGAATCAGTATCAAAATGGTTGTTTTCCCCTTCGGGTCCTGCAGGCTTGTACTATTTAACATTTTTATCAATGACCTGGATGAAATCATAAAAACCTAACTGGTAACATTTGTAGATGACTCAAAAACTGGGAAAGTGGTAAATAAAGAGGACAGTTTCTGATAGAGAGAGATCCGAATTGCTTCATAAACTGAGCACAAGCAAACTGTAAGCATTTTTATGTAGCTAAATGTAAATGTAGCCATGAAGAAACAAAGAATGTAGGTCGTATTTATAGATGAGAGCTCTATCCTGGGACCAGTGACTCTAAATAAATAATGAACATGGGGGTGGATAAACAGCTGAGCTCCCAGTATGATGCTATGATCAAAAGGGCTAATGTTGATCCTGGCAGGCATAAAGAGGGGAATCTGGAGTAGGTAGAAAGGTTATTTTACCCATGTATTCGGCACTCAAGGCACCACTGCTGGATCAGAAGAATGCTGATAAAGTGGAGGGGAGCCAGAGAAGAGCCATGGGAATGATTAAGAAATCAGAAAACATGCCTTCTAGCAATAGACTCAAGGAACTCAACCTGTGCAGCTTTAGAAAAGAGAAGGTTGAAGGGTGACTTGATCATGGTCTATAGTTACCCACAGGGGGAGTAAACATTTAATAATGTCCTCCTTCAGTCTCTAGAGAAAAGTCTAACACAATCCAATGGTTGGATGCTGAAACTGGACAAATTCAGAACAGAAATAAGGCATACATTTTTACCAATGAGAATAGTTAACTGTTGAGACGATTTATCAAAGGTCATGGTGACTCTCCCTCACTGACAATTTTTAAATTGGGACTGGATGTTTTTCTAACAGATCTGCTCTAGGAATTATTCTGGGGAAGTTCTCTGAACTATGTGATACAGTAGGTCAGATTAGATGATCATAGTGGTCCCTTCTGATATTGGAATCTATGATACAATAAGGATCCAAGCCATGCTGAAGACAGCTCTGACCTGGATGAGATAAGCTAGAATTTGGGGAGCTTATGGGACTTTTGTGGAAATCTCTCACCTGTGCAAGAATCACTTAGGATTTCCTCTTCCTCAGAGACCTGGAGATCCAGGACACAAGCCTCTTCCTCTTGCTCCATCCAAGAGCTCTGGTCAGGTTTAGGAAGCAGAAACCCTGCTTCTGGGAATACAATGGGTGAAGGTTTATTACATATTTCTGAGGAGTCAATCCAAACAAGTTCCTTGAAACTTAACCCACTCCTCTCTCATCAGTGTGGTGATGAGTGTTTCATCCTGACCCATGGGCAAATGTCTAGCGACACCTTTAGGCATCGCTTCAGGTGTGTTTGTGCTGTCAGGCACAATTCCATGGGGAAATAAAAGTGTGAAGACGAAGAAACAGCAACCCAAGAGGCAACATGACCTGAGTCATGCTGTGGACAAAGCTACATATCTTGGTGCTGATGTGGCCCCACCACCGTAACCTCCTATTTTGGTTCCTTCTTCTGGCCCTACAGTTTGGACTATAGGGTCTAGAACTGTAGCACACACTAATGCACTGTGCTGTAACTCTCCTGTGCAGGCACTGCAGGTGCAAACTAAAAACTATCTGGTTTGCATTAACTTAGTTCTGTTCAAGTTAATACAAATAGGTGCCTTTTAGTGTGTGCTGTAGCATCCACATGCAGGAGTTAAGCACAGCATGCAAGCGTCAACTGCAGTTCACATCTCCATAAATGTACAGACGAGATGAGGGGATTCCCCATCTTTCTCATGGAGCTGCTGTGTGGGGAAGCAGTTCTGAAATCTGGTCACTTTATGTGGGTGACTAAATGGGAGCTGAAAATACTTGTCCATAGTCACACCTGGCGAAGAGGGAACCTAGTTCTACTGAGGCCCACTCCACAGACTATTTTTTGTCTTCTTCATGTGCTCCAATCTGGATGATGACCTAGTATCTCCTTGGAATAATTAGCTGCATCACAGGGAGCACTGAGCACCAGTGATTTAGGCTCAGCAGTAAATGCTCAAGTGAGACAACTTTAAATGAATTCTCCTACCACCTATGTTTTGTTGAAAACCATCAGCCCTTGGACACCCTGCATATTCTGAGTAATTAATTTATTGGATTTCCATAGGTCCCTGCTGTAGGAAGATAGAACTGAAAAGATGTCACTTGCATAGAACAGTTTGACTCCTCCAATTAAATTAACAGGTTCACAGATGTTAGGGCAAAAAAGGAAACATTAAGACCAATTGGTCTGACCTGAACAATGAGAATACTATCTAGTGCAGGCGTAGCCAAACTGCAGCTCGGGAGCTGCATGTGGCTCTCGAATGAAAAACGTGTGGCTCATGGAAGAACGTCAGAAAATCAATTCAGTAGGTAAAAGCATACAGCTATATGCCTCAGTGCGGCTCTTGAAGGTTTAATAATCAACTTGTGTGGTTCTTGAGTTCCATAAGTTTGGCCACCCCTGATCTAGTGATTCCAGCATCTAGCTTGTATCTTCTAGCTGTGCCCACTGTTTTGGGTAAGAGACTCCCAAACCTGATTTAAAGATGACATGGGATGGCAAATCCACCACATCCCAGTTTGTATGGTTGATCCCCCTCACTATTAAATATGTTCCCCTTATTTCAGGCTCAGCTTGCAGGCACTGGCTCATATTGTACCTCTACCTGTTAAATTAAGGTGCTTTAAGTATCTGCATGGAATTTGGGTTTCTGAAAGCATCCAAAGGGATAGCCGTGTTAGTCTAGTCCAGTAAAAAAACAACAAGCAGTTGTGTGGCACTTTAAGACTAACAGATTTACAGAAATGCCTTTCTGTAAGTTCACCCATCTTTGAAGCATCTGAGGAAGTGAGATCTTCTCCCACGAAAGCTCATGCAAAAAATAAATCTGTTAGTCTTAAAGTGCCACACAACTGCTTGTTGTTTTTTTCTGAAAGTAGCTGTAATTATCTGGGCCAGGGTCTGTCCTTTACTACAAGTTTGCTTGAAACAGTAGGTCCCTGACTTGGCTTTAGGGGCTTCCTCAGTACAAAAATAAATGATCTGTGCTCTTCTTGGGATTGCTTTTAAAGACTGAAATGCAATAACTGGGGGACAGCAGTACAACAAGATATTCTGCAATAGATCAAAACAGAAACTAAAATAGTGTAAAGCAGGGGTCTCAAACACATGGCCTGAGGGCCGCATGCAGCCCTTAAGGCTATTTCCTGTGGTCCACAATGACATGATCATTACTGATATTTGCAATATCATTGTATGAAAAGGTTTCAGTGGTGTGGCCCTCGGGCTAATGTACTAGTCCTCATGTGGCCCTCGTGGCGATTTGAGTTTGAGACCGCTGGTGTAAAGGAAGGTCAAAGAAGCCAACAACTGCCCCTTCCTTCCTTTAGAGATGATGCTGTAACTGCCTAAGAAATGGCACCACTCTGAAGTTACACCTGATGCTCAGTCTCGCTCCCTTTCCAAATTTCATCCCATTACAGCAGGTTCCACCAACACCCCAAGTTTCAGGCGTTTGGTCGATGCTAATAGCTCCCAGCAAATAAAACCAGAGCCTGGGGGTGCCTGTTGTTCACTCATGCAGGCTTTTGGGAGGTGTATCCCTAACCTGCCTGGACCTTTGGCGAATCCTCTCCTTCTTTCTTCCCCTAGCTCTGCTTTCTTCTCCGCAACCCCTCCGGCTGGGAGGTTTGGGGCCGTATTTCCGAGAGCTGAACACCCACAATTAGAGTCAGCTCCGAGCCTGCAGCTAGTGCGGGGTCGCCCACCGACGGCCTGGCCCCGGGCGCAGAGTCACTGTCCTGCCCGGCCCCGGCCCCGGCCCCGGCCCCGGTCCCTTCCCCGGGGCTCCGCTCACCTGCGGCTCGGCCGGAGAGGGGCCCCGCCGGGCACAGACCCCGCACGGAGGCGCGGGGCGGCCGCCGCTGTCCTCACCAGCGCCCGCAGAGCCGCGGCGGCATCTCGGAGCCAGGAAGCCGAGCTGCGGTATCCGGAGGCGGGGGAAGCGATCGGCCTCCCCGCAGCAGCAATGCCGGGGCCCTCTGGTGGCCAGTGGAGCGGGAGGATGCCAGGATTTCCCAACACCCCCCAGCGAGTAACAGTGTTGCAGTGAGTGCACCCCAACAGCCCCCCTAATTTCAACTCCTGGGGAAGCTGCTGCCTCCTTCTTGAACAGAGACCCCCCCCCACACACACACGGAAATGTGCCCCTTGCTGCCAGGCAGAGCTCTGAGACCTCGGAGACCAGCCCTGGAGCTGCTAACGCCATCCCCAGCCCCAAAAATCAGGAGTGAAGCTCACCAAAAGGCATGTGATTGCCTTTAAAATCACGAGATTAGGTAAAACTAACATATGGTCCCTCTAAGGTCTGGTAGACTGTGTGCGCAAACGATTTCTTTGTGTGCACAAAGACATTTCTGTGTGAGAACCAGTATTAGCACTATTGAATTTTTTTGTGCGCACTTTATTTTGTCGTGTGCACAGGTTTCATGACCTGTGTGTGCACACACGCGCACAGCTTAGAGGGAACGCGCTGCCACTTCAAGGCTGCAGGGCTGCCCAGGGCCAGTGTTGCGAGGCGGTGCAGAGCAGCCCACAGCATCAATGCTTGCAGCCACCAGTCCCAGTGCCATCTCTTTGCTTTTCCTGCCACCTTCTCTGGGACCTCTGGCCTTCCTTCATGGCTTGTTGTCATGATAGTGGGAAGGGATGGGATGTGGAACATGGTTCCTTGACACTATGCCTGGTTATAGAGCAGGGTTTGCGGGCTCTGCCAGCAAGATCTGAAAGGTTCTCAGACTGTTTTCATTTAAGGACCTGCGTATGCTGGTTCATGAGAGGACAACTATGAGCCACCGGTAGGATGTGGCTTTGAAGAAAAGCTAATGTGATCCTTGGTTGCAGACCAAGGTATGTCTTGTAGAGCTAGGGCAGTGTTAGTACTGTTATACAAGGTGTCGAGGAGACCTCATATGGGATATTGTGTGCAGTTCTGGTCCCCATGTTTAAGAAAGATGAATTCAAACTGGAACGTGCAGAGAAGGGCCACAGAAAACATGCCTTGAGGAGCTTGGTTTCTTTAGTCTAACTCAAAGGTGGGTGATGGGCAGTATGATTGCTCTCTATAAATACATCCGTGGGATACATACCAGGGAGGGAGAGGAATTATTTGTGTATGGCACCAAAATGGGAACACAAGAGCAAATGGATACAAACTTTCCATCAGAAAGTTTGGATTTGAAATTAGACACGGGTTTCTGTCCATCAGAGGAGTGAAGTTTTGGAATAGCCTTCAAAGGGGAGCTGTGGGGACAAAACCCATAGCTGGTTTTAAAACTGAGCGTGATAAATGTATGGAGGGGATGGTATGATAGGACACCCTAGTTTGGCAGTTGACTGATCTTTGACTACTGGTGGTGGATATGCCAATGGGATGATTGATGAGGTGGATTCTAAGTTATTACAGAGAATATTTTCTTGGGTGTCTGGCTAGCAAGTCTTCTCACATGCTCAGGGTTATACTGATCACCATATTTGGGCTCAGGAAGGAATTTTCCCCCAAAGTGTTGGCAAAGGCTGGGAATATTTTGCCTTCTTCTGTAGCATGGGGCATGGCTCACTTGCTAGTGGATTCTTTGAACCTTAAAGTAGTTGTTCTCAAGCTTTTGCAGCTCATGGCACATGTGGTAGCATATCGCGACCCTACTGGACACACTCGTCTACCCTCCCCAGGGCAAATCTAGCCATCTCCCTGGCTCTCCATGACACCTTACCATATGTGGTGACATAGTAATGTGTCCCTACACAATGGTTGAGAACCACTGCCTTAAAATCTTTAAACCATGATTTGAAGACTTCAATAACTCAATCATAGGTTAGGTGTCTATTGCAGGAGGGGATGGATGAGGTTGTGTGGTCTGCATTGTGCAGGAGGTCAGACTAGATGATCACATTGGTCCCCCCGACCTTCAGAGTCTATGGCTATGTCCACACACAGGCAGTTAAATCGATTGAACTTTTAGCGATCTAATTGAATCACTATAAAAATCATTAAATTTATTCAAAATAAATCAATTTAACAGGTCCACACCACAACACTTCCAGGGACAGGACTTGCTAGGAGATGGGCACCCTGGGAGGTGTGGCAACATGGCCCCCTAGCAAGGCCATGTTGCCACCCAATCCCTTGCCCGGGTCTCTCCAGGAGAGCCAGTGGCAGGGACAAAACATCCCCCACTGGCTGTGGGATCCTGGGGTGGGGGGAGACATCCCGCCAGACTGGCTGCAGCCTTGGGCTCAGTCAGGCTTGGGGGAGAAGGGACCCACACTCCCAACTGCTAGCTGGCTGGTGGAGGAAGAGCCCCACGTGCCCAGCTCCAGGCGTGCTCTCCGGGCAGGGGGGGAAGGCATCCCTGCGCACCCGGCTTCCCCACAATGGCCAAGCTTCAGGGAAGGGTGGGCAGCAGGGGAGGGACACTGCACGCCCCACTTCCCCAGCCTTAGCCAGGTGGGGGGGGAAGGCACCCTGCACTCCCAGCAAGCAAGCCAGGCAGCAGGAAAGGGACCCCGTGTGCCTGGCACTCCCACCACTGTCTGGGCAGTGCGGAGAAGAGTCCCCTGCACCCAGCTGCAGCGCGCTTGCTGGTGCCGGGGGAAGGGATCCCCGGGCCAGCTGGAGCCACGCTAACCAGGCTACGGGGAATGCATTCCCAGCTCCTGGCACATTCACTGGGTGGCGAGGGAGAAGGGACTCCAACGCCTGGCTTCTTCAGCGCTCACGGGGCAGACGGGACCCCCATGCCCGGCTTTCTCAGCGCTTGCTGAAAAGGCCAGCGTGGGGGTCCCCTCTCCCCCGCCACCCGACAAGCACACCAGGAGCTGGGAGGGCATTCCCTGCAGTCCAGTGAGGATGGCTTCAGCCGGCCCAGGGGTCCCCTCCGAGCACCAGGAAGCACGCTGCAGCTGGGCATGGGGGCCTCTTCTCCCCACCGCTCGGTCAGCACTGGGGTAGCCCGGTGCCAGGGTCCCTTCCCCAGCACACAGCTAGCGGTGGGGAAGCCGGGTGCCAGGATCTCTTCCCCCACCTCCTGGCTAGCGGTGGGAGAGCTGGTGTGGGGGTCCCTTCGACATCCCACCCCCCTAGCCAGGGTTCTGAAGCCTGGCCCTTCCGTCCAGGGTGCAATGCACCCCGGGAGGAAGGTCAAACAGTGTGAAATTGAAACAACTGTTATATCAAAATAACACATCCGTACAGTGTTATATCAATATAAGGGCTTCCATCTAATCTTTGTTTCATTTTCAACCCAGGTTTTACTGAATTGCTTTAACTTGTCTTGTTTCAAAATGCTGGAGCATCATTTCAAAACAATAAAACGTCATGTGGACCTAACAGTTTTTAAATCGAAATAACCAGCATTATTTTGATTTAAAACCTATGTGTGGACGTACCCTATGAGATACCTGAAGGCAGCTCAAGTGCTCTCAGCAAGGGGGAAGGGAGGTGAGCACTTTAGTATTGAGGATTCACACTCCCTAGAATCATAGGGAATGGCATGGAGGGAGAAGGATGCAGGGCTCAGAAATAAGAAGCTATGAGTGGCCCCACAAACCACAGTATGGCTACATCCACACATAAATTATTTTGAAATAAGTTATTTTGAAATGAATTATTTTGAAATAAAGTCCTTATTTCAAAATAAATTAATTTGAATTAAGAAAATGTTCATTCGAATTAAGGGAAAGCCTGCTTTCGAAACAGCTATTATTTCAAAATGGTTATTTCGAAATAAAGCCATTTGGACATGTTTCAAAATGTTTAAGCTGTTTCAAAATGAGTCCATTATTTCGAAATAAGAAAACGTCGCGTGGATCTAATAAGCAGTGTTATTTTGAAATAAAAGAGATGTGTGGACATACCCTATGCGTTTTGTCCATTCATTCCTGTACTGGCCTCCTGGAGACAGGCAAATGGCACAGGACCCCTGCACTGGAGTTGTGAGTGCACTGGACAGCAGCAGCATCTACAGCAGCATTATCTGTGTTAATGTAACCCTCTTACCAAGTGGAGCTGGCCGCAGCAACGCCGTGTTCAGTATCTCAGGTTGCTCTCCTCAATACAGAACAGAACCAGCTCAAACCCCAGCCCAGAATCTGGGAAAATTTAACAGCACTCTGCTCTGGGTGCCTCAAAACACTGGCAAACATTGACGCTGTGCATAACAAAAGAGAACTTTTATTAGACAGGAAAGAGAACCAAGCATTAATCTGGGAAAACACCACAAACCCCTTCAAAACCATGTCACTCCCCAGTGCACTGGGCTGTGTCCTCTGCCTCAGTTTCCCGCCTTCCAGTGAGAAGGCCAATGAGTAATGCCCTTTAACACATCACTCCCCTCTTCCTCCACTCACAGTTGCTGTCCTTGTTCTGCAAAGACGCAGCGTTCAGAGACACATTCCCAACGCTTCATCTCCCTGCCCCTCAGAAAGGGAGGGGAGCACTAACATCTCTGCATCTGTCATGCACCTCTGCAAATGGCTGTTTGCACTGCCCCTGCTCCTTTACTCTGCCGCTGGCCACTTGCTGATGCTTTGGATGCTCATCACCACTCTGTGATGTCATATTCTGAGGCTGCACCGCTTAATCCAGGTCATTAGTGATTTCAGTCATTAGCACCAAACTTCATTGCCAGAACAGTTGTCCATGGTCTTTCATTTCCACACTACTCCTATGCCAGGCCTAAGGCATAGACCCCAGACCTGCTTTCTGGGATTAAGGTGGCACCTAACATCAGCGTCAATGAAAGGGGTGAGAGAGAAAAAGGTGGTTTCTATTTCTCCCCAGTCTGCTTTATGCAAATATCAGCGCTGTGCATGAAGTTTCACTGTTCCATCTCCAGTTACTTAGTTTCTCTCCTATTATTTGTGGGCCTCTGCCAGTAATTGCTGAGAGGAAACAATGATTCTCACTTGAGTCTAATCAGCTATGGTTTTGAACCTGGAGAAGGAAGGATCAAATGGTGCCCAGAACTCTTTAAAGAGTCCACACCACGTAGGAATGAGAATGCAAATCCCAACCCCAAACCAGGCCACGTTGCGGGCTTTCACCGGGATTTCCTGTGTTGGGAGTTGGGGTCAGCCGAGCTACTGCTACCGCGACCCACCATGCTGAGGACTCTCCCAGGGAGTTCCCATGATGGAAGTGGTAATGAACAGATCTGCAGCTGTCTTGATTTACATGTTCTTACATGGATTTCCTGTGCTGGGGGTGTTGGTGGTGGACAGAGCTGCTGTTATCATGGCAGCCATGCTGGGGTCTCTCACAAGGATTTCCCGTGCTGGAGCCTCCAGTGCGTGATAACATTTGAGCTCTGAGTGAAGCTTTTCCCGCAGTCAGGGCAGACGTAGGGTCTCTCTCCTGTGTGGATTCTCTTGTGCTTCGTAAGGGCAGAGCTGGTCGTGAAGCTTTTTCCGCAGTCAGGGCAGATGTAGGGCCTCTCTCCCGTGTGCACTCTCTGGTGGGTGGTGAGGTGAGCGAACTGGCTGTATCCCCTGCCGCACTCGTCGCACCGATAGGGCTTCTCAGCCAGGTGGGTTCGCTGGTGTCTGGAGAGGTATGTGCTGGTGGAGAAGCTTTTCCCACAGTCGGGGCAGTTAAAGCACTTCTCTGTTCGGTGCGTCCTCTGGTGCTTGATGAGGAGGGAGCTGTCAGTGAAGCCTTTCCCACAGTCGGGGCAAACGTAGGGCCTTTCCCCCGTGTGCACTCTCTGATGGATTGTGAGGGACGAACAGTCCCGGAAGCTTTCTCCGCAGGCCTCGCACCGATAAGGTCTCTCACCGGTGTGCAGCCGCTGGTGCCTTGTCAGGTTGGAGCTGCTACTGAATCGCCGCCCGCACTCAGTGCAGGGGTAGGGCCTCTCACCTGTGTGCGTTCTCTGGTGTTTGATCAGGTCTGAGTTCACATTGAAGCTCTTCCCGCAGTCCCGGCAGCGGTAGGGCCGCTCTCCTGTGTGCAGGCGCTGATGCGTGATGAGATGCGAGCTCTGGCTGAAGCAGCGTCCACACTCTGGGCACTGATAGGGTCTCTCCCCCAGGTGCAGTCTCTGGTGGGTGATCAGATTAGATCTCAGGCTGAAGCTTTTCCCACAGTTCTCACATGTGTTGGGTTTCTCCACAGGGCATGGTCCCTTGTCAACTGTGGACTCAGTGTGTTTCTCCAAACCAGGATTCTCCTGTGTCTCCTCTGTGTGGCTTCCCTGTTCCTTCTCTGGTCCACTTTGACTCCCACAGGCTTCTCCTTGCTCAGGGGAAATGTCCTCTTCAGAACTCTCTAGTACCAGCCCATGCACTTCCACTTGCTCATGATCTTCCTGCGGAGGATCTTCCTCATTCTCACTCACCGTCTCATCATCTGCTGGGACAGAGAGAGAATCCAAATTGAGGGTGGGGGTTTACAAACCAAAGTAACTGCTAAGGAGATTAAAAAATGAGTTGAATTCCCCCCATCCTTTCCCCTTTTTGGGTAGAGGGAGCAAATTCCACCTCCATATCCCACCTGGACACTTAGAGGAAATGGAGCTGTTGCCAGGTATCAGTCAGGATGGTTTGGGAATTGTAAGTGCCATCTGCCATGAGGTTACAACACCTTCTGGGAATAGTCCTGACAACTCAGGAGCTTGTGAAACCTTCAAGGGAACCACAGTTTTCTTCACTCCATTTTCCCCAAGTTGGTTTAACTAATTCCTCATCAATACACGTCTCATGGGATTTCCATGTGCTCACTTGTAATTCTTCTCCTCATTTTAGATGGATGGGATCATGTAGTTTTTGCAAGACAAAGTGAATTACATATTTGTAGGCCAAGAGTGTTCCCAGATTTTAACCCTGGTCCCCAGCCCGTTTTAAATAGTAAAATCCCTGGGCTGGGCCAGCTCTCTGGGTGCTCAAAATCCAAACAGTCTGTTAATGGGAACCCAAACTCTCACATCTGTGCTCTGCACACACACACATATCAAAGAGTCCCCTCAAACACACAGAAAGCAAGGCCATATCCCAGCAAAGCGAGTCCTAGCCAGAGCAGAGTGACTGCGAGCAAACAGGATCTTGGGGCCTATGAACACAAGTGAGCAGTGGTTAAAGTATAAAATGATGGGCCCCAGAACCCTCCTAATATCTGGGCCCCCTTCAAGCTTGTGTGGGCCCCAGCCCAGGTGGGCATTTGCAACCACTTCTCAGTACCATATGCATTGGTTATTGCTCCACAAAAATACTTGCCCCAGTCCTGTCCCCTCCACTCCTCTGCACCTGCCTGACCTCGAACCTCACATTCTGCCTCTGCCACCCACCGCCAGCCCCGATCCTGGCCTCGCACACTGCCCCCTTCGCTCCCCTAACCTGATCCCAGCCTCACATACTGCCCCCTCTGCCCCCTACCTGCCACACACGCTACCTCCTGCACCCCCTAGATGGTATTTTGCCCTGGCATGAATGCAGAGGACTGGATTCAGGGACCTCTCATGGTCCCTGGCCAGGCCACTGTTGCCCTGAGCAAGCATCTGAGCATGCTCAGGGCCAGAGATTTGAAAATTCCTCCAACCTGGCTGCAGCTCCCACTCCAGGGCAGGACAGAACGTAAGTTCCGCCTGATTTTTCAATTTTTAAGGGCCCTAGAACTCTAGCCCCTCAAATTTGTGGACCCCAGAATGCATTTGGCTTACTTTAACCCTTGCAAGTGAGGTGTGCAGCATGGTGACAGCGGGGTGCATTTGTCAGGAAATGCAGTTCTGCAGAGGTTTTAGATTTCAAGACACTGCCTTTTTTGGGAAGAGTGAACCTAGAGACCAGGTTTGGCTGCCATGACAGAAACAGAGACTAACGGTAATGAAGAGAAGCCCTGAAATCCCCAGGCTCTGTGCATGCTAGAGAAAATAACCCTGCTAAACAGTATGAATTATGCTCCTGGGGCTCCGCTATGCTAAGCACTGTATAAAACACACACACACCATCCCTGGTCCCAAAGGGCCTACCACAGCAGACGTGAGGCTAAAGGAGGAATCTGAAAGGGGCAATACAATGGCCACCTGTATTTTCACAGAGATCCTATCTTGTCCACAGGAAGGCAGGGGAGAGGGAGAAAACATGAAGGCACTTGAAAGCAGTGTAGACTAATGGGTAGTGAAGGCTGGTATTACTGGCATAGCAGAGGTGGGTTCGGACTTTTAATAACACAGAGTAGAGTAGAGTACGGTGAGGCTGCGAAAGGCCTTAAAGGTGCCAAGTAGTTTGTATATGACATGAAGAAGGGGGAGCTGGGCAGGATGAGGGGGTGGGAGTGCCATGGTGGAAGCGACTAGCCAAGATGATGATTTTTGCAACAGCTTTCTGAATGGAGGTAACGGGTTCAAGATGGTGTTTATCACGGGCAGAAGGGAGAAGCTGCAGGCCAGGCAGTTCTGGGACATTGCAACTGAATTGAGGAAGAGCACGGTAACTCAAACTCACTCTGCTAGACTGCTGCCATTGCCTTGGGTCATTTCACTATGACCAGCTTAGTTAGAAATCAGTCTACAGGCTATTGCAAACAAGGCCGCAGTCCCTGGGAAAAGAAGGGAAGGGAACTGGGACTAGAATTTTTAGTGTTCATAGTCAGGTCAGAGATTGCATCCAGGATCAGATACCAATGACAGACAGACAGACACAAGATCTCTGCCTAAAGCCTGTCTGCTCTGGAGAATTTCAGACTAGCTTTCAGCAGGACTGATCAACGTGGGTCTGAAAACAGCTGCCACTAAGGAAAACCCTACTGCAGTGCGTGATCCAGGGAGAGTGCCTCCTGCAAACACGGCCTAAGACACAAGACAACGAATGAGTGTAACTAGGGGTTGTGGGCACCAAGGAAGGTAACAGGAGTAAGAACTGGCAGTTGGACAGGGTAAAAAAGCACCCAGCCTGAGCTCAACAACCATCTTGCAGTGATAGGCTTGTTTGTTGGCTGTTCACACTGTAAAAAAAACAAGGAGTCGTGTGGCACTTAAAGACTAACAGATTTATTTTTTGCATGAGCTTTCATGGGAGAAAATCCCACTTCGTCAGAGGCTTCGAAGATGGGTGAACTTCCATCTTCGAAGCATCTGATGAAGTGGGATTTTCTCCCACAAAAGCTCATGTGAAAAATAAATTTGTTAGTCTAAGTGCCACACGACTCCTTGGGTTTTTTTGCTGGACTAGACTAACACTGTGCCTGTTTCTCACTGTCCATCCCTGCAGTACCCAGGCAACAGGGGGTGCGTGAGCCTTCACCCACTGGCTGGTGCAGATGGCACCTAAGATCAGTGTCGGTGATGGCGGGTGAGAGAGAAAAGATGTTTTCTATTTCTCCCCAATCTGCTTGGTGCAAGCGTCAGCACTTTGCAGGGAAGTTTCACTGCCCTTTCCCCTGCTGTCCGTTGGCATCTGTCAAACAGGAAGAGGGGAGAGAAAAGTATTTTGTTTTAAAAATGGGAAAACATGGCTGCACAACCCACAAAAGTTGCCAGCAGGACCTAGCTGGGGGCAGGGCCTGAAACTACATGAAACTCATTGTTTGAAATGGACTCCATGCCGGACTGACAGAGCCCCAGAGTGACTCAGGGAAAGGCCCCAGAGATTCCAGTTTCTTTAGATAATTCCTCACCTGCCCATGTGCCTCCTGGACTCTCCCTTTCCTCAGCACCTTTAAGTTTTGGGACCCACAGGTCTTTTCCTTCTTCCATCTGGAGACCACACTGGGTTTGGGAATCAGAAGTCCTGGTAAGGGGAAAGAAATCATGTGAAAGCAGGGTGAATTATGAACTATGTAACCATTTGTTACAATGAACATTTCAGGACGTCAAGCCAGTTCCTTCCCGCACTGAAGGCAAATAGGATTCAAATGAATCAAAACATGTTTGTGGAGGCTGTTTGGAGGAGACAGATATCTGAGGGAAGTGTTACAACCTCTGCAGGAGATTTAGGGGTCTCAAAGCATCCCGTGTTTCTCAGTGACATACACAGTCACCTGTTCTGTGTCCCACTGGAGTCAACAGCTCACGCTAAAGCAGGCCTGGGTCAGGTGTTTAAGGGATGCTTCTCTGGGGATTCATTCCCACCTCAATAACAAACACAAGGGGAACGCTGTGTGTTAGTAAACCACAGGTTCAGGGGAACAGGCTTAGAGGCTCACTTACAATGAAAAGGAGAGACTCCATACTTGTCAAAATGGAGTTAAACCACAGATCTGCATTTTCTCTTGATCCACCCTACCTGGGACAATTTCGTATTGTTCCTATTGGATTATTAACCACATCTGTCCTGAGCAGCTAAGGATAGCATAATTGCAGGGATCGCAAGTTTGAGAAACCAGTTGATCCAACATATTCTTACATTTTACAATCTTTTTCCTGATCTGTTTGGGTCAGAACAAAATTTTGATAAACAAAGGTTTTATTTTCATTTCACGATTTTCATTGACAATGAGATTCACAGAAGTGCCAGTGTAATTTAGCAGCATCAGTGCCATTGAAAGTCAGACAGCCCTGGACCACTTTGGTGCTTTTAAAAATCCCTCCCCCCCCCACATTTATTTTGGCAATGTTAGGTCCATTGTGACTTTCAGCAGCTCTGTGGTGGAGGTGATATTTGACCAAAAGGGAGCTTATTCTAACTGTTTCCCCAAGACATTTCACACTCCAGGTCTGTTGTTCTCGATCTTTCATACACATGCTTAATTTTGAGCCCGCAAATGGCCCCTACCGGCAATTTAGCATTCATAGGAGCAGGGCCCATCAGCGAGGCCAACTCTCACATTGTTATGGTGACTCGTAGGATAGTTCCCATTTTTCTAAAAGTGGACTCAAGTGATAATGTGAGAGTCTTATCTTTATTCCTTTTAGTGTAAACCGAATTTCTGGCCCCTTTGGTTGCAGAGAGAAGCTTAAAAACATGAAGCAAGTGCACCTAAAAGTTTAGAAATCAGAAGGGAAGGAAACTTGCCGCCTGCAATTTCATTTAATAAATATCATGCTTTGCAATCTAATCTGATTTGCAACTGAATCATGATTTTTCAAATGCTGGGGTTCAAAACAGTGTGCTCTCTGGCAATGTTCCCCCTAATTTTTCATAGTCTGTGTGCGCAAAAAATTTCTTTTGTGCAAATTTTCAGAACCAGTATCCAAATTTGTGCACACTCCAGTGAGTGTGTTCACACTTGTGAGCGCAACGAAGCATATCATGCAACTAATATCTAAATTTTATTTTGATATGGTGATGGAAATGATTTTATAAGTTACAAAACCTTATATGAAACATGCTATTTGAAACTGCCTTCTTAAAGTACCACAAAAATATTAGCACTGTTGAATTTTTTTGTGCGGGCTTCATTTTGTTGCGTGCACGGGCTTCACAACCTGTGCGCGCGCGCACACATGCACATCTTAGAGGGAACATATCTCTCTGGCCTTTTTTGCTGTTACTGACACGGACGCATTTGTCATCTCTTTGTCTAAGAAGCGACAACTTCTTATACTGAAATAAAAATTAGAAAACATGAGTAAAACACTGTTTGATTAACTCTTGGGCCTCATGTTGTTTTCAGGAGCAGCATCTTGGAGTTTAGTGAAACTCCTCTTCTCTGGGCAGTGGTGGCAGCTCTGCTTTTGCCCCTCCTGGGGTGAGTTGGCGGGGGACTCAGACAATGAACCCCTCCCTGCTCTGCACGCATCTCTCAGTCCTGGTTGGGATGAGCAGGGACTGGCTCCTGTCCCCGGCGGCTCTGTTACTGTTACAACATTAGGGACTTTCTGCTCCCCTAGGTCCTCCCCAACCAGGAGCCGCGAGCCTCGCAAAACCCCTGCGCAGCGAAACTGTCCCGGCCCAATTACCCCCCACCCCGGTCTTGCATTGCCCGGGGCAGCAAATGCTCACGGCGGGGGCACGAGGTTGGTTTGGGACCTGAAATCCCCCCGCCCGCCCCTTCCAGTCTCTGCCCCGCTCCGCGGCTCCTCCGCTCCCCGTGCGGCAGCTCCGGGCCCCGACGGGGCGGGCGCAGAGTCACTTTCCTGCCGGCCCCGGGTCTCCGCTCACCTGCGGCTCGGCCGGGGTGTCCCGGGCGGCGGGGAAAGGCCCGGTGCGGGAGGCACAGCGCAGGCTGATGATGACACAGGAAGGGGCTGGCTGCAGCGGCTGGGGGGGTGGGAAGGACCGGGGAGGTGCGGGGGGAGGCCGGGCTCTCCTGTGTCCCCCGAGCGGGCCGCGGAGCCCCCAAGAGCCTCCTTCATCTTCCCCTGGCCCCGGGGCTGAGTCCGTCTGATTGCACGAATAAGCGCTTTGCGCTAGATTTGGGTAGCAAAAAGGTGGCCCAAGCGGCTGCACTGTCACTATAGCCATTTATTTGGCTTGATATTTTGAGAGTCTTTTTAGTTGTGGAATTTAGCACATTAGAAAGTGGGCTGTGATGGTCCTTATTTACTATATAATTAATTTTTTACGGGTGATTTGTGCCCCGTCATATTAGGATGGTTGCTGGACTTGAATTCAACAAACAAAACGGCACATGAATCATATTAAATCCAGCAACCTTAAATGTTTTAGGCTACGTCTACACACAAGCAGCAAAACTGATTTAACTTAAAGCGATCTAATTGAATCACTGTAAAAATGATTACATCACTTTAAGTTAAATCAATTTAAAAGGTCCACACCAAAAAAAAAAACAACCAGGGACTGAACATGCTAGTTTGATTCAGGAGAGGGGCACCATGGCAAGGCCATGTTGCCACCTCGTCCCCTCCTCAGCTCTCCTCAGGAGACCCAGGCAGGGGGAAAAGGCCCCCAACCGGCTTTAGGCTCCCTGAGCCCCGCAGGGGGACAGACATCCCCCCAGCCTGGCTGAAGCCTTGCAGCTCAGCCAGTCATGGGGGAGATGGGACTGGCATGCCTGGCACCCCTGTCCTAGCCGGGCATGGGGAAAACAAATCCCTGTCCCCTGGCATCTCTGCTGCCTGCCAGGCAGTGGGGGCAGGGAGTCCTGTGCACTGGCAACCCGAACCGCTTGCCAGGGAGCAGAGGAATGAAGAAACCCCCCCCAGGCCTGCAATGTGCTTGCCGGTGCCAGGGGAAGGGACCCCCAGGTTGGCTAGCCAGGCTGCAGGGAATGCTCCCCCAGCTCTCAGCCCCCTTGCTGGGACATGGGGGAGACAGACCCCTCACACCCAGCTATTGGGGTGCCGCACTCCAAAAGCTGTCTTCCCCGCAGCCCGGCAAGTGGGCTGAGAGCTGGAGGAGCATCCCCTGCAGCCTGGCTAGCCAGCCCAGGGGTCCGTTCCCCAGCACCGGCAAGCGCACTGCAGGCGTTGAGGGCGGTTCTCCTCCCCACTGCCCAGCTGGCGGCAGGAGTGCTGGGTGCCTTACCCAGCAGCCTGGCCAGCGTGGGGGAGCTCAGCATGCCAGGATCTTTTCTTCCTGCCACCCAACTAGACCCAGCACCTGGGGATCCCTTGCTGCACTGCCTGGCAGCTGTGGGAGAATGCCAGGCACGCTGGGCTCCCTGTCCACCTGCCACCTGGCAAGCAGATGCTGGGCTCCCAGTGATCCCTGCCCTCCACCACCCTGCAAGCAGTGGGGGTTGCCAGCATGCGGGGCTTCCTTTTTTCCGCACTTGCTTGTGCAGGGAGCAGAGTGCCCCGTGTCCCCTCTACTTGGCCAGGGTCTTGATTCCCTCCCTGACCTGGGTGCTGAGATGGGGCGTCTTCCTTCCAGGGTATCATGCGTGTCTAGGGCACCACCAAAAGTTGTAGTGTCACGGCTACATTGCAAGACGTGAACACCAGGGGAAAGGACATGTTGATGCGGAGTTACCCCTGGAAATATGGTTGTCAGAGGCAGGAGAGATATCTCCTGACCACCTAGGAAGAGAAGCCACCCGCAGAGTATCAACTGCGGTATCATAGAGGTACCTTGAGGTTAGAGAACCCACTAAAGAGGGTTATTGCCAGTCGGGAAAATGGATGGCCATCCCCGTGGCGGGGGGAGGGGGGGCAAACCCCTATGGGTGGTATGTGTCTTCCTCAATCTCGGGTCCTCTACCAGAGGCCTGGGAGTTTGAGGGTTCTGCGCAGTATCTTAACTGTTCCTTGCACTGCAACTCTTCTGGACAGAGAGCTCTGATGTTGTTCCTGGGATCTGTTGGAGCCACTCTCCCAGCTTAGGAGTCATGGCCCCGAGTGCTCCTACCACCACTGGGACCACTTTGGCCTTTACTTTCCACATCCGTTCTAGTTCCTCTTTCAGGCCCTGGTACTTCTCCAGCTTCTCATACTCCTTCTTCCTGATGTTGCTGTCACTCGGCACTGCTACATCTATCACCACCGCTGTCTTCTGGTCCTTGTCTATTACCACGATGTCTGGTTGATTGGCCAGTACCTGCCTGTCTGTCTGGATCTGGAAGTCCCACAGGATCTTAGCCCTGTTATTCTCCACGACCTTCTGTGGAATCTCCCATCTGGTCTTGGGAGGGTCTAGCCCATACACTGTGCAGATGTTCCTGTACACAATGCCAGCTACTTGGTTGTGCCGTTCAGTGTATGCTGTTCCTGCCTGCACCTTACATCCTGCCACGATGTGTTGGACTGTCTCGGAGGCCTCTCTGCACAGTCTGCACCTTGGGTCCTGTCTAGTGTGGTAGATCCCTGCTTCAATGGATCTGGAGCTCAGTGCCTGTTCTTGTGCTGCTATGATCAGTGCCTCAGTGCTGTCTTTTAGTCCAGCCTTTTCCAGCCACTGGTAGGATTTCCCAATGTCAGCCACCTCAGCTATCTGTCGATGGTACATCCCATGCAGGGTCTTGTCTTGCCATGGCACTTCTTCTGCTTGATTTTCCTCCCATGTCTACTGCTGCCTCAGGCATTCTCTCAGCAGCTTATCTTTGGGTGCCATCTTACTGATGTACTCCTGGATGCTCTGGTTTCATCCAGGACAGTGGCTTTGACACTCACCAAACCCCGCCCGCCTTCTTTCCGGCTGGCGTACAGTCTCTGGGTGTTGGATTTGGGGTGGAAACCTCCGTACATTGTGAGGAGCTTCCAGGTCTTCACATCGGCAGCCTCCATGTCCTCCTTTGGCCAGCTCGCTATACCGGCAGGGTATCTGATGTCTGGCAGGGCGTACCTGTTGATGGCATGGATCTTGTTCTTCCCATTGAGCTGGCTCTTCAGGACCTGTCTTATCCTTTGGTGGTACTTGGATGTTTGTCTTCCTTGCCTCCTCCTTGTGGTTCCCATGTGACTGTGGGATGCCAAGGTACTTGTAGCTGGTCTGTATGTCTGCTATGTGGCCTGCTGGTAGTTCCACCCCATCAGTCTTCACTACCTTTCCTCTCTTTACTACCATCCGGCCACACTTCTCTAGTCCGAATGACATCCCAATATCCTCACTGTAGATCCATGTCAGGTGAATTAGCGAGTCGATGTCTCGTTCACTCTTAGCATACAGCTTGATGTCATCCATGTAGAGGAGGTGGCTACTGGTAGTTCCACTCTTGAACTTGTATCCATATCCAGTCCTTGTGATTATCTGGCTGAGGGGGTTCAAGCCAATGCAGAACAGCAGCGGGGACAGTGCGTCACCTTGGTATATGCCGCACATGATAGCCACTTGTGCAAGCTGTCTTGAGTTGACTTCCAGTGTTGTCTTCCACAGTCCCATTGAGTTCTTGAGGAAGGTCCTTAGTGTCCTGTTGACTTTGTATAGCGCCAGACATTCACAGATCCATGTGTGCGGCATTGAGTCGTAGGCTTTCCTGTAGTCAATCCAGGCTGTGCTCAGATTGGTCTGTCTAGACCTTGAGTCTTAGGTGACTGCTCTATCTATGAGCAACTGGTGTTGTTCCCAATGCCCTTCTGAGCTGTGCTCATGTACTGGGCCCATGTGGTCCTATAGCTTGGCGGCTATGATACCTGATAGGACTTTCCATGTTGTCAGGAGGCAGGTTATTGGCCAGTAGTTGGATGGTGCTGTTCCCTTGTGGGGGTCTTTCATGATCAGCACTGTCCTTCCTTGTGTTAGCCAGTCTGGGTGGGAGCCTGCTGCTAGCAGCTGGTTCATTTGTGCTGCTAGGCGTTCATGCACTGCTGTTAGTTTCTTTAGCCAGTAGGTGTGGATCATGTCCGGTCCAGGTGCTGTCCAGCTCTTCATGTTCTTGACCCGCTGTTGGATGTCTGCTACTGTGATGGTGACTGGTTCCTGTTCTGGGAGACTGCTGTGGTCTGTTCTCAGGTCTTGCAGCCACTTGGCACTGGTGTTCTGAGTCTTCTCTTTCTCCCATATGGTCTTCCAGTACTGTTCAGTTTCTGCTGTTATTGTGTTGTTGCACTGCAGTTGGGAGTACACCTGGGATGGTTCTTTGGAGAACAGGGAATTTATCTTTTTGGCCTCTGCTTCTCTAGTGTATTTCCTTAGCCTGGTAGCCAGTGCTGTGAGCCTTTGTTTAGCAGTCTCTAGGGCTTCAGATGGAGTCAGGCCCTTGTATTTTTTCAGTAGCTGAGCCTTATCCTTAATTTCTACACCCTTCTGTAGTTCCACCAGCTGACTAACTTCTCTCCAAGTTGCCTTGATCTTATCCTCCAACCTCATTTTCCAGGACGGGTATGCACTGCTGTTCTTGATTGTGTAGCCAAGCATCTCCAGTATTACAGAGGCTGTAGCGTATACCAGTTCATTGGTTTGAGTTATGGTGGTAGTAGGAATTGTCGTTAGGGCTCTATTGGCATCTTCTAGCATACTGTCTGATGGTACTTCTCCAACGAGCCTTGGTAACCGGTCTCAAGGGTTGACTGTAGCTAGTTTATCCATGATCTTATGCCTCTTATCAGCTGCTGTGCTCTGTAATGGAGGGGGTAGCAGTGAAGTTCCAGCTTCAGGTGTTGGCTGCCCATCTAGTTGTTCTTCCAGGTCTTCTTGTTGAGTCCAGGATGTAATGTGGAGTTGGTCTATCTCAAGTTGTGAGAGCAGCTTCCTCTTTACTATGTTGAAGCATTGGGTAACTAGCTGTTTCTCAGTTAGTGTGGATGTAGGTCTTTTGTCCATCCATAGTTCCCTCATACATCCCCTCTCACTAGGTCTACTGTTGTAGTAGCATTCCATCAATTCCGGGTTCTCTTGTCTCATCCATGTACGGTTTGTTGCAGTTCCCCAACATCAGGCACAGACCTTGTTAATCCAGGTGACATCCAAGCCAGCATGACTCTCCTAGTTCATGTCACTCTCATATTCAAGGTAGGCAAGTGAGGCGTGAGGGGGTCTTTTTTGCCCAAGGAGCCCTACTGGAAAAGTAGGTAAGTACCAACCAGGATTTGAACCCCGGTCTCCCATATCAAAAGGCAGTACTTTTAACCACTATACTAGCCAGTCTCTCTCTCGCTCTTTCATGCGTGCGCACACACCCTCCCCCCCAAAAATCAGGTCCCTCAGGGAGGTGAGGGGAACAACGGTCTTCATGAGGTCACCACCAACATTGCATGGAGATGTGCCCCCAGATTGAACTGTAGATCCCTGAGCAGATAGGCAGGTTGACGTGCGCCCAAGGGGCAGTGTCCTCTGCCGGGGTACGCTTGACCTAACGGCAGGGAGGTTAGGGTGGGTAGTTATAAGCATGGCATGATCGTAGGATGTTCCGGCCCGATGGTGGGAGGCTCTCGGCTGCTTGCAATTTGCAAGGAGCAGATGTTCCAGATCCGACATGCAAGGCAGAAGAAATGAAACTGAGGAGGGGTCAGGAGGTGGCTGTATATATAGCCCCAGGGTGGCGTGAGGGGTGGAGGCTGCCTACCCCCTCCTGACAGGCTAAAACAAAAGTTTTCCGACCAATCCTGCACGCCGGCACGGAAACACCTATTACTGAACGCATCCGAGCAGCACTCGAAGAACGGTGGGTTACTTACCAGTAACCATCCTGCTTCAAGATGGGCTGCTCGGATCCATTCAGGTCCCTCCCCTCCATCCCCACATCTGGAGCTGGCGACTCCTAGGAACTGAGGAGGGGTCGGGAGGCGGCCACATATATAGCCACTGAGTGGCGTGGGAGGCGGAGGCCGCCTGCCCTCTCCTGACAGGTTAGGACAAAAGATTTTCCAACCAGTCTGGCGCTCTGGCAAGGAGACACCTATTACTGAATGGATCTGAGCAGCCCATCTCGAAGGACGGTTACTGGTAAGTAACCCATGGTTGGCGGCGCCTTCTCCTGGGTGGGTCCCGTACACGCTCAGTGGTGTGCCTTGGGAGCCTCCAGGACTAAATGCATGTGGTTAAGAATAACCTGTGGGGTGGGTCTAATCCAAACTTACTAATTATATATATATAATACATTCATAGTGCTTAATTGCATGTAACAACCCTTTACTTAACAAAGAAATTTATCATAACAGGATGGAATTGAATATTACTACTAATTTAAATACACAAAGGCAAGTAAATAAATCAGTGAGCAGACACAGAATACAGTTTACAGGAACTTAGCATGTTCACAGCCCTTTTTCCAACTCGGAGGGCAGAAACCCGAGTTCAGAACCCCAACCACTTGCTTGCATGAGCGCGCTTGAAGGGTCAATGAAGGAGACAAGGCAGTACTCTGCTGGTCCAGTATATCCACTCAGAACCATGCTGCAGATCCATAGTGAGCCCAACCAATGGTCTGTAGTCCGGGCCCTGGTTCAAGGGGACTGCCACACTACCTCCCCTCAGGCCCAGTCAGTCTCTCAGCAGACTCTCTTGCTTTACAAGCCCTGCTCCTGGTTGGAGGAGGGAGACAGACATTCACACCCTTACTGCACATCTAGCTCAGCCAGCTCTAGGCTCAGACCCTGCTTTTGGGTTGACTTAGCCACCAACCTCTGAAGCTCCCTGCTTGAGAGCCTCCAGCAGTCTCAGGAACCCGAGGAGCACTCACAGCCGCTTACGGATTCAGACCTGGCTCTCTCTCTCTCTCTCTCTCCCTAGACCCGTCTGTCCCCTCTCTGCTTCCTGGAAGGCAGCCAGGGTCCCTCTCTCTCTCTTCCAAGGGATCATGGGAGTTGTAGTCCCTCAGTGGAAAACTTACAGCACATAGGAACTGCTTAAATGTTAACCTCCTACTTGATTTCAGAGGCCCCTAAAGTACAGGGTGCCTACAGTCTGTACAAAACTTTCAGCAAGTCCATTGGTGGAAGGATGATACGGTGCTGACCTGATGTCAGAGGTGGCTTTTGGGGTAAGCAAAGCAGGCAGTGGCCTAGGGTCTCCGAGCCGTAAGGGGGTCCCATAGCCACTGCCTGCTTCACTTACCTGTGCACTCGTTAGGCGGTGGGGAAGCGGAGGGCGGCAGACCACCAGGTCCAAAAGCTTTGCTGCTCTCCTGCCAGGCCAGCCTCTCTCCAGTGGGGCGAGCAGCGCTCCCCACCTACTCCCACCCAGCTGCACTTCCCAAAGGGGAGGGAGGAAAGCAGCCAACGCAGCTGCGGTTTGCCTGGAGTGGGGCCCCCTAGAACAACGTACTCCAAAGAGTTCCGTCCACTTCCAGGCCTGGGGTGGCCAGGGGCAAAGTGACCCGAACTCCTCAGAGCGGGCCGCTCCAGGAGGCCCCACTCCCGGCAAGCTGCAGCTGCGCTGGCTGCTTTCCTCCCTTCTCCTTGGGAGGTGCAGCTGGCTGGGAGTAGGTGGGGAGCACTGCTCCATCCCCGCTGGAGAGAGGCTGGTTTGGCTGGTACACTGTTGGCAACCAGCAAAGCTTTTGGACCTAGTCATCTGCGGCCCCTGGTTCTCCCCTGACTCCCATGGGGCGGTAGCTAGTGCGGCAAGAGTGACCCAGAGCCCCAGTGAGGGTGGCATTGGGTGTTCATAGGGGGCCCCATGAACAGCCTTCACCTAGGGTCCCCAATTGCCAAAGGCCGCCTCTGCCTAATGTGATGTATTCCATTGGCCTTCATAAAAGTTTCAAAATCTTGAGAAACCAACTACAGTTGATTGTCACTCACCAGCTGCTCTAGAAGACCATAATGGTTAAAAAAGCCATGCAGGGTCTGGATAGTAGTGTCCATAGTAGTAGACTGCATTACAGAGACTTCTGGCAATTTTGAATGGGCATCCACGGCAATTAAAAACATACATCCTTCAAATGGCTATACTATCACAGCATCCTTCAAATGGGCCAGCAAAATCAATATGAATAGGTTGTCATGGCCTTTCAGGCCAATCCCATAGGTGAAGTGGTGCCAACTGAAGTGCGTTCCAGTCACTCTGGCAAGAAGTACAACCTCTAGCCATCTCTTCGATGGCTCTGTCCAAGCCCGGCCACCAGAAATAGCTCTGTGCAATTTCTTTCATGTGCACTATGCCACAGTGACTTGAATGGGGCTGTTCCAAAAAATGTGGTCTTAATGAAGGTGGGATAATGACATGAACACCCCATAACAACACCCAGACTGGGTTGATAACTCCATCCTCCTAGACATGTAGGGGCGGAGGTCAGGTGAGACCTGAGAGTCAGGTAAGAATGTTCCATCCATCAAGAAATCCATAACTTGTGAGAGTTCTGGGTCAATGTGTGTCGCTCTCATCAATTGAGTAGCCACAACAGGTGTGTTTTCTACCTGGTCAAAGTAAAAGTTTCCTTCCTGACCCTGACCTTGATGATGTGCCAATAAGGGTAGCCTTAAAAGACTATAAGCATTGCAATGCAAAGAGGATTGATCTCACATGTGTATCCAGAAAGTATCAATGCTCACTGTTGCATCTGACTAGGCAGCCAAAGGTGGGATGCCCGTGTGTAGCCCCAAAATTGATGTCAGGGGTCGATGGTCAGTGAGAAGTGTGAACTTCTTTCCCCACAGGTACTGGGGAAATTTTCGAACACCATAAACAATGCCCAGTGCTTTGTGTTCAATTGGGGCATAGGTAGTTTCTGCCTTGGTCAGGGTGCATGAAGCAAAAATAGGCCTCTCTTCAACTGAAGGCATAATATGTGACAATACAGTCCCAACTCCATAAGGGGAGGCATCATAGGCCAACTGCAGGGGCAAAGATGGATCAAAATGTGTCAGAACCCTAGAGTTTACCAGACAGCGTTTAGCTTTGTTAAATGCATCATCATAGGCTTCAGTCCAGTTCCAGACCTTGATTGGGCCAAAAAGCTCATGTAGGTGCTTCAGGAGTGTTGCTAGTTCTGGAATAAACTTGCCATAATAGTTCAATAACCCTAAAAAAGAGCAAAGTTGTTATAGACAGGTTCTTCCCAGTCCGAGACTCAAAGCTGGTTACCTCCCACTGAGGCCTTGGAAGGGGAGTTCCAATTTGGTATCACGGCCTCAGGAGAGGGCACCCTGCTACTGGGGTTGTCCCCTCTCCTGACTACAGCCATGAACCCAGGGCCAGGGCTTTATAGACAAGACCCTACCACACTTCAACCCCCTTCACTGGGTCACCGCCTAGCTGGGGTCAGGGTCACACCCCTTGAGGAGGACCAGGACCCCTTATTTGACCTGAAGTTTGCACCCTCTCCACATGCCATTATGATCGCCCTTCATACTTGTGTCCTTGACATTGCTGGGACACACTAGCCCAAGCCACCCTGATTCACCCCTCCGGCTCCTAGGAGTCCAGGAGGTTTGACCTCCTGGGTAAAAAGGCCTATTCAACTTCAGCTTTTCTGTTGAGGACTGCTAGCCATCAGGCCTTGGTTAACAGGTATTCCCTAGATCTGTCGGATGCTATGAAGTGTTTTTGCAGCTTCCTCCCACAAGAACACTTGGAGGATTAGGATGCCTTTATTAAGAAAGGCGCCTTGGCCTCATGCGATGCCCTCACAGTCATGTGGGATGCCTTGTACATGGCCAGCCTCAGCATTGCTACAGCTGTGGTTATGCGCCGAGCGACCTGGCTTCAGGATTCTGAAATCTTCCAGGACAGTTACAGCAGTCCATATTAGGCCTTTCCTTTTGAGGGGCAGTCTTTCTTTCCCCGGCCACTGACTCCTTGATCTGCAGCAACTGTGACCCTAGATCAGCCCTCAGGGCCCTGGGTTTGCTTACTCCCCAGGTGCCTCAACATTCTCCCAGCCCACCGTGACACCACGAACGGTTGGGTGAGGGGTCCTCACTGTAGTTCCCCCCCCCCCCCCCACAAGGGAAATGCCTACCTTTTAGGTGCCTTTGGACCATGGAACGATGGTCCCCTTCTCCCTTGTTGAAGGCGATCAACTCCAATAGGGTCGCCTCTCCCTCTATCTAACCCAACCCTTGAACTTCAGGGCGGCACCCTAAACGCTTTTGTTAAACGCTCCCTCACAATCAGCCTTGGGACACCTCTTTTTCCTCTCCAGTAACAATACGTCTCCCTCTTCCCTTACCACACCCTTCGAGTCAAGTAAGGGCCAGGCACTGGAGAACTCTCCTCACATGCACTCAGTTCTAGTTGCATGTGCCCTTGGAGCCTTGGCGGAAATCTGGGAGTGATAGAGGTATGAGAAGGGGCACGACACCCCCCCCCACAAAAAACCCTGCTCTTCGGCCTTTACCCTGGGCTACAGCCATCTGGGACACAGAGGGGAGGATACCTACACCCATCCTTGTACCCAGACGCCTCCTCCACCCCTCGCCAACTCTTTCCCAGTCGGGCACACTGGGACGGGTATGCTCCTGTGTCACTGATCCCAAGAGTGCTCCCTATTCGTTTGGTCTGCAATGGATCTTGGGGGAAATTACTGCAGGATGGTGTACCCCGCCTCCTAGGTGACAGGTAAGAGGGCGAGCTCATACCCTGTTGTCCTCTACCTTCTCCCTCCTTGCCTCCCCAGGTGGTCTCCTTTTTAATCTCAGGGCCATGCTCTTCAGACTCATATTAGGCCTTTCGCCCGAGGGATCCTCAAGCTCCACCATAAGCGTTTTGCCTCTTCAGCTCCCCCTCCTCCCCAGGGACATTCAATACATCTCATTGGTCCATCTGCCCATGGACAAACCTCGCATTTAGCCCTTTACTGGAATCCCCTCTGCTCTGGTGCCTCCCTCCAACCAGGAAAGGGATGCTTTCCACTGAAAAGCACAGACAGCTGTCTAGGAGCTGCCCTGATCTTTCCATGACATCCCCTTTCTCTCTAGAATCGCAACAAAGGGAGACAGTAGGGAACAGAACCCTCAGTCACCATCGGTATTCATACACCTGAGTGAGCCCATTCGAGGACCTGTGGTCCTTAGCTTGGGGTTAGTTCCCCTGCAGAACTCTTGCTCCTGAGGGAACTTACAAAACTCTTAAAAGGCTGGAGAGCCTGACGCCTTATGGGTGACGCTTTTGTAACGTTCCCTCTTGCCCTCCATGTTCCTTATAGGACACAGTGGCTTCCCCTAGTTCTTCCCTACATAGGGGTTGCCTTATGCTCTTCTCCCCCGGGTTCTCTCTCTTCCCTTCTTCCACCTGGGACCTGCCCAAGCCTTACTCCTTCCAATATGCAGGGAGGTTCACCAATAACACCTTCTCGGAACAGGCATTATATACCACATCCGTGTTACATCTTGGTGAAGTCGTTGTCTTCTCTCCCCATCAGGAACTATGTGAGATCCCTCGTAGTTGGCCCATCACAGCTGGGACCCAACACCTACAACCCACCACGAGAGATGAGTCAACCAGCTGTGATACGAAGGTTGATTGTCCATATGCAGGATGAGAGGAGAAGTGAGAATATCATGCAAGTCACATGCCCCCCCCACATTCCGATTCTGGAGCTTGGGGGCATGACCCTTGGGGTTCACTCGACCCATCTACAGAGACCTACCCCTTCCCTTGATTCAGCACACCTCTCTCTACGCAAGTCCGTGAATCAGAAAAGTAGAGTATGGGGAGGAGAGAGAGAAATATGCACCTAGCCTTGAAGTTGCACAAGCCCCTTCCAGCACCCCAAGATGATTTCTTGCCACCCCTTTGGTCAAGGATAACTTAACATGGGAATTCCACCACCTTCCCTCCAGTTTTTCTGTTTTCACTCCCCAGTTGTTCATCATTCATGTCCTCTGCCATTTGGCTTCTCTCCTGATGCTAGGATTGGTCTACCTAAGGGTCTCCCTTTTCCTACTATAACCCGTTGAAGGGTCACCTCTAAAGAAGGGCCCCTCTGGGATGCCCACTTCTCTCCTTACAATGAGCTCCTTGATGGAGAATCCTGAAGCTTTTGGGCCCCAGAGACGGGCCTGTCAAGTGTTTAGACCTCATTCCGGGGCCCTCCCTCCAGACCCCCCATTCCCATGCATCAATGGATGGGGGAACGGGGGTCCCCAGCTACTCCTCCTTCATTACTTTTCATCCTACATTATCTTCCATATGGAGGTGGGATGCCTTAGTTTATGATGTCCCTTATCAATCCTGCCCAGGGCATCTCCTGCCGGTATGTCAGTGGGGAAAGGCCGTTGCCTAACCCCCGCTTCATCAAGGGGCGATGTATTCCCTGCCCCTGCTCTTGGTTAGTAACCTAACCCAATTGACCTTCCTTTGGGTTTAATGTGGCAAGGGCGGCAATTATCCCACCCTTGCTCATTGCCTGCGGGTGTAGGAACCTGTTGCTCTGGATCACGACTGCCTTTTCTCAGGAGTTGATTCTACTAGGGAAGGGGAATCCTCTTACACTAGACCAGGCGTCTCAAACACACGGGCCGCATGTGGCCCCTAAAGCTATTTCCTGCAGCCCGCAACAACACTATTGTTACCAATATTTGCAGTATTGTTGTATGAAGAGGTTTCAGTGGTGCGGCCCTTGGGCTAATGTACTAGTCCTCATGCAGCCCTCATGGTGATTTGAGTTTGACACCCCTGCACTAGACGGTCTTGCTGGTGACAAGGATGCTCTTTTGCTATTATGATCTAGCAAAGTTCCCCGGTAATGAACAGGGGACTGCCCCTGTTGGAGTTCTAGTGTCCTGAAAGAGTGGCAAATGAGCTCTTGGCACTCTCATGCATGCCTTCTCTTGAAGATCTTGCACTTGGTGGCGTTCGTAGGCGTTCGCCTGGCGGCCCGCTGCTTCTTCACCCAATTTTGGGTGCTGTGCTGTCTGTGGGTAGCCGTGCTGATGGCGGATAAGGTTCTAACTCTTCCCGCCTTCCAGAGTATGGATAATAGTCACCTAATACTAAATGTATCTGAGCAGCATTTGAAGAATGGTGGGTTACTTAGTGGTAACTGTCCTTCTTTGAGATGGGCTGCCGGATTCATTCAGAACCCTTCCACCATCCCTGTTACTCAGAGGTAGCAACTAGTAGGGACTAGGACTAACGCTAAAAAGTTTCTGGCCAATTGTGCACTGTAGCACCGACACACCTAATACTGAATGAATCCGAGCAGCCATCTTGAAGGAGGATGGTTACCGGTAACTAATCCATCACTTTCTCCACGTGCCCTACAATGTCCTCCTTTTCATATTTCCCTGTCCTCCTTTCCATGCTTTGATATCTGGTAACCCTACACCTGGTTCCAGCTTACAGGTGCATGCAAACCAGGTGGGGGAACTTAAGGAACTCATGAGGCAAACAAGTCCATTTCACTCAGGATGGGAAAAGCAAGAAAGCAACCCCAGAAAGAAAAGAAAAGAAGATGAAAGTCGTATCTGATCACCAGCCATTTACAATGATCACACAGGAACTCGAGGAAGAAAGACACAGGAAGTTCCATAGATTTACTTGAGAGTCAGCAAATATAAAAGATGGGTAAAAAGACGAAAACTTACCCAGTACCTGTGGGAGAATGGGCACACAACACTAACTGTCACCTACTCACCTGGGATGGGCAGGGGGAATTCAAACATTGAGAGATTAGTTTAAAAACATAGTATAATCTTTGGGGGGGGGAAAAACACTTATTTTTGCCATTCTTGTGATCTTTGATCTCTTGAAACTGGCAATACCATGTAAGTTAATACTATAACTTCACCCAAGGAATTCCTTTCCCTAACTGTATTCTTCCTGCTAGTGTAGGGCCAGGCTTCTGTAGCCACAACGTAGGGACACAGATAAAATGAACTGAATGTACCTTTAATGCATTTATTAGGCAACACTGCATCTGTTCTTTAATATCATAACTGAAATAACTAACTCAGTTTAATAGACATTATAACCAATGTCCAACAAAGCTTAATGTTGTGAATTTAGAACTCCATTTTGTATTCTTGATAAAACTTGTTTTAGGCATATACTCTGGAATTTCATTTAAATGTGTGAACAAGATGTGTGAATGAAAGGTAAAAAAAAGCAAGGAGTTTTATGGCACTTAGAAGACTAACATTTATTTATCGCATGAGCTTTTGTAGGAGAATATCCCACTTTGTCAGACACTTTGAAGAGGGAGAACTTACAGAATTGGATGAAAATAAATGTGGGATATTCTCCCAGGAAAGCTCACGAGATAAATAAATCTGTTAGTCTTTAAGTGCCACAAAACTCCTTGCTTTTTCTGCTTTACTAGACTAACACATCTGCCCTTTTGGAACTTGAATGAAGGGTGTGTGTGATGGAATCAGTCAACATCAGTCAGTCCTGATGAATTGCAAGTACCACCATAATGGCTAAGCCAGTGGTTCCCAACTTTTTCAGGTTGGGGATCCTTTTTTAACAAAAAAGAAAAAAATTTGCAGCCCCCCTGGCTGATTATATAATCTGGCCCACGCCACTCTGGCAGCACCGCTGGGACAGCTAGCAAGTATTGCTGCCGCAACCATGGCCTGCGTCGCTGGCAAGCTGAGCCAGGGCAGCTATGGCCCCCGCCCTTGCCCTTCAGGGGAGCTGCTGCTGCCCCATCCCCCTGCCAGGATCCAGTCATGGGCAGGGAGAGGCAGCCCTGGTGGGGAGCATCGGGGCTGCAGCTGGATTCCAGTCCCGGTAGGGAGAGGCTCCACGTAACCCCTGCAACATGTCCGCAGCCCCCTGGGGGTCCCTGCCCCTGTGGGCTTTGCCAGGGGTGAGCGTTGATCTGTGACCAGGCCTGTGACCCTGGCCTTGCCACTTGAGCTGCTGTTGGGGGGTAAAGAACCCCTGGTCCAGCCTGTCTGTTGGCCTGCTGACACCGCCACTTGGGCTTGGGTGCAGATGATGCCTAGCTCAGCCTGACCCCTGGCCTTGCTGCCTGGACTTGTGATGGACAACCCCAGGCCCATACGTCCCCCAGCCTTGCCACCTTGGCTTTGGAGGGGAACGACCGCTGCCGGGTCTGCTTCCTGGGGCTCACCACCTGACTATCAGGCAGGAGGGTACAACCCTGGCCCTTACCTCGCCACCTCAGCTTGGGGGAGGCAACCCATGGCCCAGTGTTGCCACCTGGGTTTGTGGGGGTGACCACTAGCCAAGTCTGCCCCCACCCTCATCTCATTGCCTGGGCTTATTGGGGGCAAGACCCCTGGTCTGGCCTGCCCATGCAGCCTAGCTGCCTGGGCTAGGTGGGGACGAGCCCTGGCCCAGCCTGCCTCCTGGCCTCACAGACTGGGCTGGGGAGGGTACCCTGGCCTGCCCTCCAGCCTCACCATCAGGCCTGGGGATGGGTCAATCTTTGGCCCAGCCTGCCTGCCATCCTGGGCTACAGGTGGTGGTGGGGCTTCCCGTGCTGCCCATGCTTCTCTCACCTGGCCACCAGAATAGGGTTACCAGATGTCAGGCAAAAGGAGAAGATGTCCTCCTTTTTACCTTCATGTCCTCTGTCCAGCAGGCATTTTAAAAATATATGATTTTATCTGCCTTTTTACTTACAGCGGTGAAAGTATGCTGGAATGCCCCTGAAACACCCTGTTTTTAGGGGGAAGTGTTCCAGGGCCCCCTAAAAACAGAAGAATATTACATTAATACTACATTTTCTCCACGTGTCCTCCAATGTCCTCCTTTTCATATCTCTCTGTCTTCCTTTCCATGCGTTGGTATCTGGTAACTCTACACCGCAATGACTTGGGGCCTAGAGGGGCATGAAGCCTGATCTCCTTGCCCCCCACTACGCCAGGGAGAGTCCTGGATCCCCCCTCCAGGCTGGCCGCTGGCCTGACCCAAGGCCCAGGTGAGCCCGATCCCTGGGCACCTGCCCCACATTGGCCTGAAAAGATCCAAGGCCCATGGGGAGTCCTGGATCCCCAGGTCCGCCATACCCCTACCCACGACCTGGCTGCTGGCCTGACACAGGGCTCTGTGGCGGGGCATATCCCCAGCCAACTCCCCCATTGGCTCAGGCTCAGGGTCCCACCACGCTTACCTGGCAGAGCCGTAACTAGGGCGGTGCTAATGGGGGGTGCTCAATAGAGCTGCTCATTTAAAAGGCGCATTTTGCAGTGCCGGCCGTTAATAGCAAGGGCCGCCGGCTCACCACGTTACGGCTCTGTTACCTGGTACTTACCTAGCTGTGTGTTCCCTGGGCTGGTGCTGGCAGCGTCTGCTGGAGGAGGACATGGTTAAACCTGCCTCCCTCTCCAGCTAATTGCTCAGGTGCATGTTGGGGGGCGGTGCGGCAGGCACCCCAGCTGAGTGAGCCTGCATCGGCCAGCCAAAAACATTCAGGCCTTGCTGTGGGAAACCTGAGGCTCGTGCTGGTCCCTGGCATGGAGAGGGGGGCCACGTTGCAGTCCTACAAGGCCCCCAAAGCGCAAGGCCCTAGGCGGCTGCCCCACTCGCCCTACCCTAGGGATGGCCCTGCCCCAGCCACCCTGATATTCCTCCTCAGCCCCTCTCCTGCTCCTCCCTCCAGCTGCTGCATCCCCCAGGCCACTAAAACTCTGCCCCATTATCATGGCCTGGCAACCCCACCCCACACCTGCCATGTACCCCATTGAGCATCTTTAGCCCCTCCAAAGAAAGGGCAGCAGAATGGGAGGTCAGTGTGTGGGCATGGCTTCAGTGACTCTACTGAGCATGCTCAGTACACTCCGCTCTACACACGTGGTCCGTCTCAGTGAAGCCGGAGCGGTGGGGCTGGGGCGGGATCGTCCCGGGAGCCTCTCCCAGGGCAGAGCCCCCAGCCTGGGCAGGGCCCTTCTCGGCCCGGCCGCTTGGAGGGCAGGTAGGAGAGACCTTCCCAGCCCCCTGCCTGCGGGATGTGGGGCACTGGGGGGCTGGAGGTGGGTGATGGGGGGTGAAGGGAGGAGGAGGAGGCAGTGCAGGGGAATGGGGGGAGAGTTATGGGCTGGGGTGGAGGAAGGAAATAGAGGGAAGGACACTGACTGGGGGGGACAGAGAAGGGAAGGGGGGATATGGGGACAGGGGGCTAGAGGGAGAATTTGGGGCTGGCTAGACTGGGTGTGGAATCAAGACTAAGGCTGGTGGGAAAGTGGGAGAAAATCGTGGCTCCCCCACCCCATAAAGTAGAAAGTGAAGGTGAGGCGGTTTCAACCCCAGCAGTTGAAAGGGGGTTTTATTCCCTTTGTGTTAAAATAAGGATGGGCTGTATGCAGGGGGAGTTCTGTGTAAGGGCTCCCAAACTACTTGGTGAATATGGAAAGACAACCTCTCTCCCCGGCTCCCAAATTACTAAGTAAAAACCCCACCTTGTAATTCTGGGTACTCAGTGTTTGGGGCTCCTGGGGTGGTTTCTGTGCAGGGTTCAGATCTGAACCACTCTGATGCCAGACTAGAGGCTTTGCCAGTGAATGCAGAGGCTGAGTGCGGCTGAAGAAATTAGATGGGCCGACTCGGGGGGCTGCAAGGATAGGTTGGGGGGTGGGCTCAGTCACAGCCACAGCTGCTGGCTCCAGGGTGCTCTGGTTATAGTTAGAAGAGACTGGTCGGTGTCTGTTCCTCTCTCCCTGTTGGGATGCCCTGCACCCCAAAATCCACCATTTAGTATAATTGTGTTCTCTGGTGCGAAGTGTGTCACTTGGGATGGTGAAGCCTCATGACGCACTGATCACTATGGTTACTGTAGTAGACTGCTTGCAATGTCCTCTGTACAATTATGTGGCTAGAGTCTGCTCCCAGTGATGCGTCCTGATGACTTGAAACACATCCAGGCAAAACTCCCCAAGAGCAGAGGGGCAGTTTGTTTGCTCTTTGTCCAGATGTGGATAGGACAAACCTGGCTCAGCCTTCCAGAACACAAGACGGGCCTAGACGGTCCAGACTGCACCAAGGAATGGCTACCAGCAGGAGCGCCCTACAACTGACCTGGTCGGATGCTGGGGCATCCTGTCCTGTTTGGTGTGGGAGCCCAAGCAAGGCAGCTGCTGCTCCTGCAGTGGGGTTAGCGCCAGGGGGAGACCTTCCTTAGAGCCCCTCATTTCCCAGCTGAGTTGGGGACAGTCTCCAGTGGCTGGAACAAGCCCCCTGGGCAGCCCCAGGCTCCTCTGATGCTGCATCTGAGCTGGACCCTCCCTCTCCCCCAGCGATGGAGAGACCTGAGGGGGGCGCTGGAGCGGGGCAGGAAAGTGACTCTGCACAAAGCCCCCTTTCAGGATCGTGCTGGTGAGTTTGCACTGCATGGTGAGGGACTCCATGACTGCGAGGCCCAGAGCTGCTGCCATCAGTGTCACAGCCAGCTTCTGTTAGCATGGATGGTGGCCAGTCTCTCTAATGAGAGTGAACACCCCAAACTATGGGACAGGAACTAGTTCTCCTAGGGATGGGGGGGAGAAGGGAGGGCGGTGGGACATAAAGGGACAACGGAAGCAGTAACTGAGGGGAGAGATTCCCAGACCCAAGCCCTGCCCAGATCTGTTTCCTGCATCCCCCGGGCCAGCCAGCTGTCCTGAGAACCAGGTGAAAGGCTGGCAGAGGAAAAACCAGTTGCTCAGTCTGCTGAAGCACCTCCCTGCTCGTTGGAGGGGGTCAGGCTGCTTTTGGGGATGGAGTTGGGGGAATCCCCCAAAGTGGATCCTTTGGTTCTTCTCTTTTCCTACCATGTAGCTGTGAGATGCTGTTACTGTGAAGGTTCAAAAGTGTCCTGTTGTGTTTATATCTGCTGGGAGGGGTCTGGCCCAAGTAGTAGTAAACTAATTGAATTTCCTTGTGACATGAGAGAGTGCAGAGATTGAAGGGGATCAGCAGATTGAAGGGGATCAGTGTATCGAATGGACTCGGCCCTTCAGAAACCACCCCATTCTGCTTGCTCTCCCTGCCAGGCTGAAGACTCACATCCAGGTTTTGCTCCAGATCATCCCATTCTCCCCGCCGCCCTCCTCCGGGGACAAGGCAGGAAAATGACTGCAGTGGAGCTGGTTCAGGTAAGGGATTTCCGTGGAGCTGCTGAGGGGGAGAAAGCGGCAGGAAGGGGACAGGGTATGATCAACCTGCTGATTTTCTGAGCAGGCTTTGGCAGGGGTGAAGATTCCCTTTTTTCTGGATCAGAAGCCAGTCCCCTGTGCAGTCTGGAGTTTGAACCCAGTAGCCAGAGGCTGCTGTGTAACAAGAAGGGAAGCTGTTGGGACATCTGTCCTTGTCCCTTGTTCACAGCAGCTCCCCTTTTGTGACATAAAGAAGACGACCCAGTCTCTTTCCACCCTGGGAAAGGAAGGGGCTCTCTCTTTCTCCCCACTCCCTACAGCCTCCTGGCTGCTCTGAGGCAGGTGCAGGCAGGATTCCTCTATTCTGGGCTCCCGAGACCTGTCTTTGTGTTTGTCCCCAAGAACTAGTGTGCTTGTGGCTGGGGCAATGGCTGCTGAGTGGAGATGTTTGTTGTTTCAGATGCCAGTGACCTTCAAGGATGTAGCTGTGTATTTCACCCAGCAGCAGGGAGCTCTGCTGGACCTCGGGCAGCAAGCCCTCTATAAGGACGTCATGCGGGAGAACTATGAGAATGTGACCTCACTGGGTGAGAGATTCCTGTGCCCTCAGTTTAGAAGCTCCGGGCTCTGTATTGCTGAATCTGGTCAGGTTCTTGCTTGAACAGTTAGATGGGTAATCCACAGCTGCAGTGTGAGAGAGACTTGACTCTCCGTAACTCTCTCCCATGGGAGAGGGTGTCGAAACCTAGTGGATGTATCAAGTCATCCCCATGCCTCCAGTGTTAAAAAGGGCAGACTCTGTGTATTCTTCTGTCTTGTTTATTGCTCCCTTGCAGAATCCCTGTTCTCCTCCCTTCCCGGGACTAGCTCCAGCCATGGGCTGGGATCTTGGCTCTGCAGCTTTACCCTTGGATTCCACGTTTCCTCAGCACAAGCACAGGGACAGGTTCACGAAATGATCCTTGTGCTGAATACGCTGCGGATAGTCCATGCGTTCTGATCTTCTCTGATTTTTTTTTCCCCCCAAGCAGGGTTTTCCATTCCCAAACCTGATCTGATTGCCCAGCTTGAAAGAGGGGAGGAGCTGTGGGTGCCTGACCTCCAGGCCTATGAGGAAAGGGAGATCTTGACAGGCAGCCACACAGGTGAGAACTGACATAAAAGCCACCTGGAGAGGGAAGGAAAATGGTGAGAGTCTCAAAAATGTAGTGTGAGCAATCTCCCTCTGTTCCTTCTTATTTTACCCAGGTCCTAGTTTCTGGGCATAGATGCCACTTGTTGTTTTCCACCCATCCTGTTAGCTAAATGAGTTTCTTCCAGACTTTACTGCTCTGTGATGGTTTGAGTGGGATGTGAAGGCAGAATCTGATTGCTGAGTCTTCAAAACCTGAATGTGCTGTGTTTTCCATTTGTGCAACTTGAGGATTAAGTGTCTGAATTCTCTCTCTTCCATCAGGCGAAGAGATAGCGAGTGACAGCGAAGAGCATAATCGATATCATGAAGGTCCCAAGAAAGTGGAGTCCCAGGGGAACTTTTTGAGAGGATATGATGGGAATAATTCCCAGTCTGTAGAACAGGAAGAAGACTGGGGAAATCAGCAGAGGTCAGAGAAGCCTTTGGAAAACCGCCAAAAAAAGAAAGGGGATGAATCTGTTAAATCTGGGGGAGGATTCAATTATTGTGAGGAAACCACAGCCCAGCAGATAAATCGCAAGAAATCATGTGAATGCCTCAAATTTCAGAAACGATTAGTTATAGAATTGCACACATATACGCATCAGACAATGCAGATGAGAGAGAAACCCACTCAGTGCTTGGACTGTGTGAAAAGTTTCAAGCAGAGCTCAGGCCTTATGGCACATCAGACAGTCCACACAGGAGAGAGACTCCATAAGTGCTTGGACAGCAGAAAAAGTTTCAAACAAAGATCAGACCTTATTAGACATAAGAGAATCCACACAGGAGAGAGACCTTATCAATGCTCGGACTGTGGGAAAAGCTTTACAAAGAGATCAAACCTTACTAGACATCAGGCAATGCACACAGCAGTGAAACCCCATACGTGCTTAGACTGTGGAAAAAGCTTTACGAAGAGAATAAACCTTAACAGACATCAGGCAATCCATACAGGAGAGAGACTCCATCAGTGCTTGGACTGTGGGAAAAGTTTTGTATGGAGATCAGCCTTCAATAACCATCAGGCAGTCCACACAGGAGTGAAACCCCATAAGTGCTCGGACTGTGGGAAAAGCTTTGCAAAGAGATCAAACCTTACTAGACACCAGGCAATGCACGCAGGAGTGAAACCCCATAAGTGCTTAGACTGTGGGAAAAGCTTTACACAGAGAATAGGCCTTAGCAGACATCAGGCTATTCATACAGGAGAGAGACCCCATAAGTGCCTCGACTGTGATAAAAGTTTCATACAGAGATCAGGCCTCGTTGCACATCAGGCAATCCATGCAGAAGAGAGACCACATCAGTGCTTGGACTGTGGGAAAAGCTTTATACGGAGATCAGCCTTCGATAGCCATCAGGCAATCCACACAGGAATGAAACCCCATAAGTGCTCAGACTGTGGGAAAAGCTTTACAAAAAGATCAAACCTTATTAGGCATCAGGGAGTGCACACAGGAGTGAAACCCCATAAGTGCTTAGACTGTGGGAAAAGCTTTACACAGAGAACAGGCCTTAACAGACATCAGGCAATCCATACAGGGGAGAGACGCCATAAGTGCCTCGACTGTGACAAAAGTTTCATGTGGAGATCAGGCCTAATTGCACATCAGGCAATCCATATACAGGAGAGACTCCATTCAACTGTGGGAAGAATTTCACATGAAGATCACGCCTTATTAAATGTCAGAGAATCCAAAATGGTGCAAGAGACTCTTTTCCTGCAGCCGAGCTTTTACAAGATTCAGTTTGAGCTCATACCTCACTGATCTACATGAGAGAGACTTTGAAGGTGGGGGAAGCTGCATTTGATGTCCCCATCGTATCAGGGATCAGCAAATCCACACAAGAAGGAATCATCTGAGGTGTCCTGATGATGGGAAATGCTCCTGTGTAGCTGAGAGCATGCTGGACATGAGAGACTCCTCCACGCAGCAGGAAAATTCTCTGTTTCCTAACTGTGACTGAACACAGCAAAAATCCATTTCCTAATTCCTGCACAGATGAGGGGCATTTCATTCCCAAGGATCCAGTTGCCCATCACTGAGGTAAGGATAGGGCTGCAGTCAAACATCAGCTGGTCCATGATCCTGTGGTTCCACCTGATCTAAGCAAACCCCAGCCAGGGGATGGACAGCATAGATCAGCCCCATGTCGCTACAGGAGATGTGGCTGCCGTGGTGATGGGCCATAGATGGTGTACAGAAGAGAGAGAAACAGCTCCAGATACTCCCCTGCGTCTCTGATTTTTCTCCCCTTTCCTTCCCCAAATGAGCTCCCTGTGCTGTGGAGATGAGCAGGACACTGGGGCCAGGTCCCACATTCACTCTAGCTCCCTGGCCACAGCCTCCATCTTCCAACAGCCCTTGGGGTGGCCTCTCTACTGACCCAAATATATTTCATCCAGACTGAGATTCCCTGGAGACTGGCAGCTCTCCCCATCCTGTTCCCCCAGGGTGCTGGGTTCTGGTGAGTGAAGTACAGAGGGACCAGGAGGGATAGGTTTGGGGCAGGAAGCTGGAGATGAAGTGGCCAGGCGTGATTGAGCCAGATGTTGGGACTATAGTGTGTTTGGGATCCATGGGCTAAGAATAGAAGAGAGCTCAGTGCTAGAGGAATGGTGCCTCTTATCACTCATTCCCTCTGCCCCTTTTGTCTGCCTGCCCTGCATGCAGAGAGCACCAGTGGTGAGAGGGACGTATTTCATAGGGCTGTTCATGGGAGGCCTAGGGCTCCTCACCTCTCCATCTGCCACATCAGTCTTCCAGGTTCCAAAGGGGAAGCTGTGTCAGTCTAGTGCAGCAAATCAAGCAAGGAGTCCTGTGGTACCTAAAGACTAGCTAACAAAGTGGGATTTTTCTCCCACAAAAGCTTATGCAATAAATAAATTTGTTAGTTTTTAAGTGCCACAGGACTCCTTGTTTGATCAGCATTCCAGTGATCATTTCTGGCAGGAAAACAGTTGGGATTATTCAGCATGTTTCTTCTCGCCCTTTAACACTCTTCTAAGTCAAACTGCTCCCGAGTATATTATCTGTTCTGATCCTCCCCTTAGCAGAATGCTAATCCCTGCATTCCTCTTTCGGAGCTGGATTGTCTCATTGCCAGATATTCTCACATTTCTCCTGGTCAAGCTGAAAATCATTTATTGATTGTACGTTTCTCCTTTATGATCCAGAATTAGGTAGATTCTAGAAATGTTGAAGCAGGGTGTGGTAGTCCTGTCCTGCAATCTGGACTGGTTTGCTGCTGTGTCCCTGAATCTTCACTCCTGGGCCCCAGCTGACCCTGCCTTGCTGTGTGTATCCCTGCTCCTGGGTCAGCTCTCTCCTAGCATCCAACATTGTGTCTCAGGCAGCGGAGATGGACTCTCACCAGCCACTCATGGGTTGGCCCGCAGCATGAACTCTCAGCCTCCAGAGGCAATTCTGGAAATTTAAGTCTTGCAGGGATTGTGACCCTCATCTCTGCAAGTTCGTGTATCCCAGTCTGTCAGTTTAACAAAGAACCTGAAATGCAGTTAGCCTTTGTTCCATGTCAGGTGTTCACACCTACAGTCTTTCCAAAATACACCCTACTATAGAAGAAACGATTATAGGGTAATTGATCAAGCCATGACTCTCGGTGAGTACACATCAAACCAATGTAAAGGAGGCAACTGATAGATCAAGGAGATCACAATCCCATCAGAGTGCCACTAGGCTGCTTGTTTGTTTTGCTGAACTAGACTGACACAGCTGCCCCTTTGGAAATTCTTAGCTAGGATTACTGTTTCAGTCATGTTCAGCTGTGATGGTTTAGCCGCTCTCTGCCCTGGGCAGGGCCCAATTCTTAACATTGCTTAAAAGATGGAATCCAAAGCAAAAAGCCCCTAATCCGTTTAAAGCGTGTCTTTTTTTCCTCTTCCTCTTGCAGTCAGGTGACTTTCCCCTTTCCAGCTGAGGCCCTTACCTTATGTTGCTTTTGTTATACATACCTTCACTGAGCCTTTTGGATGCAGCTCTGGCTGCGTGCTCCCAGTTGAGCCATGAGAAATACATTTGGGGGCATGTTTCATATCTGTACATGTGCATGATAGTGGAGGAAACATTTTACCATAACAATAATGCAGCATTCAGTAAATACGTCACATACTTTGCATTAAACCATACAATTACATTGCCAGGGTGAACAGGAAAGATACACAGATCACATAACAGGCTTGGGAGCAGAGAGTGTGGCATGTCCCAGGGAGTTATTTGAGACTAGTGGGGTGAATCTGAGAGATTCCCACCTTCTCCTGTCACAGTCCCACTTCACCCTGGATGCAGCACCTTCTGTACAAGCAATGGAGTATTTTAACTAGTCCTCATTCTACCCTGTCTTCTCTCAAAGGCTATGTCTACACTGTCAAAGATATTTCAAAATACAGCAGGGATTGGTTAGCATGCGGATGTCAGGAGACAAGCTGCCATGACCATGCGTAAAATGGATCGCATGTAAACGGTACCACGGTGAAGTGTGCTAAACTACAGTACAGTACAGTATTTTTGAAATAAATCCATACATGGTGCAGTTGGTGTATCTTAACATGGGCTACAAGGCTACCAAAAAAGGATTTTGTTTAGTGAAATTAAAAATATAAATTTATATGAAAATATGGAAAACTACACAAATCACCAAAAATAATAAATTATTTAAACAAATTTAAGAATTCATATCTATTTAACTGTGAAAACAGTGATGAAAATAAATACTGTACTTATCAGTGTATGAAAATACTAATAAATAGAGTGAATTCATTTTGAATATTTAAAGTACAGTACAGGTATTACATAGATGCTATATTACATACGGACATGATTCCACATTGAGTCCACAGAGTTTGTAATCCAAGAAGTGTGCTTATATAAACTTTATTCAGTCTGCAGGTTCATCTTGCTGGGATGGGGTTTTTATGAAGTACAATGTTGTTTTCTCATGTTTCCTGTGCTTAACTTTCTTTTTCCTCACAAAATTGATCATCCTGTGTAGGTGTAAAATGTGGATATTCTCTACATCTTGCTCCTCCATATATTGTGCAAGAGTTTTGGCAGCATGTAGCGCTTCTGAATGGGAAATTTTGGCTTTTTCAACATAATTCTTGTCAGCATCATCTACTCCTTTTTCCTGTAACTGTTCCTCATCACTTTCACGGTCCGACCCAGCCTCACAACCTGTAATTATTCCTTCTTCTGTCAGATTGTCTGTACTTGTGCCATTTTCATCTAGTCTAGCCACTCATTTATGAATTCAGGAGATGTCTAATTTAAAGTCTTTAATTAATTGAAAAAGAAATTTAGCTTTATCTTTCGTTTGTGTTTTTGTTAGCAGGATGTCTCCTTCTATAAATCTTTCAAATTCTGATTCTGAATCATGAGGCAGAACCGTGGACAGAAGAAGCTGGCCTGAGAGCCTTTTTCCAGCAATTTTCAATAAATTTTTGTTTTACACAATCCCAAGCTTTTTTTAATCACATAAATTATTTCTTAATTCTTTTAGGAATTCAGAAACGCTTGATGACTCGCACAAAATCATTTCTGAGACCAACTCACTTCGATAATTGGTTTTAAAAATTTGGATAATGCCTGGTCCAAAGGTTGGATTTTTGATGTTGCGTTGAATGGGAGATATAGCACATGGATTTGTCCATCGTTTGATACCAATAATTCAGAATGAGGATGGGCTGGACAATTGTCAAGTAGCAACAGTGCTTTAGGTTCGAGTTTTTCTTGAGATGTTTACGAACAGGTTTAATAAAAGTTGTGGAACCGTTCTTCAAAAGTGCTCCTAGTCATCCCAGCATTTTTACTACTGGCATATATGATAGGAAGCTTGGTTTTGTTAAGGTGCATACAGCACCAAGAGTTGTTGAACTGACCAATGAGAAGCTGTGTGAGCTTGTGACTGCCCATCTTATTTGTACAAAATAGAAGGGTGATCCTGTCTTTTCATTTTTTTAAAGCCTGCTGTTTTTTGGGTTTCATATTTCAAAGCTAACATTTTGTCTGGCAAAAGCTTTGCATAAAAAGCTGTTTCATCACACTTGTATATTTGTTCATCTCTGTAATTTTCAGCTTCTGTTATAGATTTTAATTTGGCAGGAAGCGCATTAGCAGCAGTCTCATCAGCTGATCAGCTTTCTCCAGAAATGCTAACTTGTGAAATACTGTGGCAAATTTTAAACTGGCTTATAAAGCCTTTGCTGGCTTGATATGTTTCATCATCCATTAAAGTTCCAAATTTACTTGCCTGGGCTTAGAGAATTGGGCCACTTAGTGGTGTTGCCTTAGCTCTGTCTTGGGCAAACCACATGCACAATGCTTTGTCTACAGCAGGCTTTGCTGCATAACATGCATTTTCGCTCCAGGCCGACTTGAGAATCTACTTGATGTACAAAACTGCGCAGCTTTTTGTTTTTTATCCAGCCTTGTAGTGTTGATTCAGCAATCCCAAGAGCTCTAGAAATTTTGGCTTGGGTTTCACCATTATGTATCCAATCTATAGCTGCTAATTTTTCTTCAGTGGTATACGAACGCTGACACTTGTCACCTCCCATTATGAACTAAAGCCTATGTTAAAATACTGTTATCTATTGCACATAATGAACTACAACCTATACTATACTAAAATATCTTTTGGACTTGATGGACTAAAGCCTATACTAAAATATCTATTGCATGTAATGAATTAATATCTAGAATATTGCATTTAATGAACTAAAGCCTAAATTATCTATTGCACTTAATTACAGGTAATCAAAAATATATACTGTATGTTCCATGACAACGTGATTAAGCATGATACATCTTTCCAAAATGGCGATGAAAAGAAAAAGGCAGTGCTAATAAGGCTTACTCCATGTGTTTCCATGCCTAGGCCAACTTCTGGTTCCAGATGCCATGTGTTAATGAGTTCCACATGTTAAATTGGTAGCTTTGGGGGGCATGACGCGAGCGTGCGTTAACCGAATTTGCAGGTAAACCGCTCATATGTAAACCAATCCCCGCTGTAGTTATTTCAAAATAACCATTTTGAATTTATTTTGAAAAAATTATTTTGAGATAGCATCATTTCAAATTGATTGTTTTGAAATAGGAGTGTAGTGAAGACTTTATTTTGAAATAAGGTAGGAATTATTATTTTGAAATAGAGAGTCTTCATTAGACTCTCTTTCGAAATAGGGGGAAGGCAGGGAAAAGTATAGGGCCATTATTTTGAAAAAAGCCAGTTCCTTGGCTTGGAATGACTTTTTGAAATAACTGTTGTCAAATAATTGCTTTTTTGAAATAAAATCAGGTTTACCTATTTTGAAATAGCACTTCATCTTTTCTTTTCTTTTTTTTGAAATAACGAAGTGCTTATTTCAAAATAACCAAATGCCTGCATGGATGGGTAAAAAGTGTTTAATGTTTGTGTGTTTATTTGAAATAAGCCTCCTTATTTCAAAAAAACTTTTCAGTGTAAACATATCCACAGTGTCACTTGCTAAAATGTCCTTTAAGACTAACAGATTTATTTTTTGCATGAGCTTTCGTGGGAGAAGATCCCACTTCCTCAGAGGA
>ML682273.1:0-18891 GCA_007922195.1 Podocnemis expansa
TTCCTCAGCAAAGCCACCCGATCAGGGAAGAAATATATTTGGGTGGTGGTAGACTTGGTTACCCCGTACCCAGGGGCTGTACCTCTGGCTCCCACCGAACCTGACAAGGTGGCAGATGATCTGATGGGCATTTTCAGTAGGGTGGGGTTCCCACAGGAGGTCCTCACGGACCAAGGGTCTAACTGTAGGTCAGCCCTCTTGCAGCGTGTCGGGGAGAAGCGCGGGGCCCGACACACCTGGGCGTCAGCCTATCACCCGCAGACCAACGGGCTGGTGGAAAGATTCAACGAGACTCTGGAAGGGATGCTAAAGGTTTTTATGGCTCAATACTCACAGGACTGGGACAAATATCTACCACCCCTGTTGTTTGCATACTGGGATGTGCCCCAACAGTCCACGGGTTTCTCTCCATTTGAGCTGTTATATGGGAGAAGAGTGAGAGGCCCTCTGGACTTAGTAAGAGATGAGTGGGAGGCGAAGGCTTCCCCCACTGGGGAATCAGTAGTAGAATACATCCTGATTTTCCAGGAGAAACTCATGGGGCTTATGGACCTGGTTAGGGAGAACTTAATGCAAGCCCAAAGGCAGCAGAAAGCTGAGGATGATTGCAGTGCCCCGGCCAGACCATATTGGGTTGGGGATCAGGTGAGGGTTCTTATCCCAGTGCAAAGGAATAAGCTCCAGGCTGCCTGGGAGGGACCCGTCAAGGTCACCAAACAACTGAGCGACGTGAACTATGTGGTAGAACTGTCCCGCCGGTCACACAACCAAAAAGTGTACAATGTTACTATGATGAAACATTACTTTGACAGAGAGAGGCTGGTACTGACTGTATGCCGACAATGGGAGGCTCTGGGGGGAGATTCCCTGTGGAGGTTCGGTAGCCGGGTGGAGAATGGATCCTCCCTGGACTCAATTCCCTTATCCGACCAGGTAACTGTGGCCCAGAGGGAAGAAATTAGCACAGGGCTGGAGTCCTACCGACCACTGTTTTCTAGCCGGCCTGGGCTTACCAACTTAGCGGTGCACCACACAGAGACCGGGATGACCAATCCTATAAAGTGCTCCCCAGTTAGAGTCACTGGGAAGGTAGCTCGGGATGTAGAGAGGGAGATCCAGGACATGCTGGCCTTGGTGGTTATACAACCGTCTACCAGCCCATGGGCTTCTCCGATAGGGCTGGTACCCAAGAAAGATGGCTCGATCCGGTCCTGTGTAGACTATGGCAAGCTGAACTCCATCACAGTGTTTGATGCATACCCCATGCCCCGGCTGGATGAGATTTTAGTCAAGCTGGGAGGGCTTGATAAAAGGGTACTAACGCCAAGCTCAGGAGGTGGGGGGTTAATCCTTCAGGGGTATGATATGGAGGTGATACATGTCAAGGGAAGTGCGAATGTAGTAGCAGATGCCTTATCACGAGGGTGGGGGTCAGAACTTCCCCAGGTCACCGGCAGAGGTGACCCCGCTCAGTTCAGTCTCCAAGGGGGGAGAGGTGTGATGAAGTAAGAAAACCTCTTGGGTTACTGTGGTTCTTCTTTTCTGTTCCTGTTCTTTGGTGATGGTATTCTGGTGATGGGACACAGGGGTGTGATAACTATAGGTACCACTAGGGGGGAAGAGGCTTTAGTTCGACCTTACCTGGACCCCCTGGGGGTGACAGGTTGGGGCCGGTTTAGACCAGGGGCAGGGCAGCTGGATAGAGAGGGGAACAAAGGGGAGAGACGGGAAGAAGGAAGATGGAGGTCGGAGGGGCAGGACCTCCAGGGCTTGTCCTGGGGGTTTACTGTCTGCCCTCCTGGGTGATCTGAGAGCCAACTGTCCTAGCTGCTGTGCAAAGTGGATTGCTAATAAACTCTCTGACTGCTACACTGGCTGAGTGTCACTGCTGATTGGGACAGCTGGGACCCTCGTGGAGGGAGGAACCGCCCCCCCCCCAAGGGAGACCAGACAGAGGAAGGGTCGGACCCCTGGGCCTGGATTTGGAAGCTGGCTACAGGTAGCGTGGAGACCCGGGGGAACGGGAGAAGGCTCCACTGTAGCAGAGTCCTGGTGGGTTGTGAACAGAGGGGATCCAAGAGGCTTTTCTGGGTTCTCTGTGACATCTGGCTACAGGACTGACCATATGACATAACTCCATTTTGATTTTGAAGACTCCACACAGCATGGGGAAGGCCAGAGGTGATAAAAGGCAGCAGTCCCAGTCCCAGTCTGTCTTCAGTCTCCAGCCAACACCTCTGGATCTATTCCTCTGTGACTAGACAAAGGACTGAGACCCACTCAGGTGCTGGTTGTGTGCCAGAGGAACAAGCCTTCAAACTACAAATTCTTCAAGGACTTGCTTTCTATGAACCCTAAATCATTTGTGTGTATGTGATTCACTTTGACTCTTTAACATCTCTCATGTTTTGTTTGTTTTCTTTTTATAGTAAACCTCTAGTTGCAGTTACTAAAGGATTGACTGGCAGCATGGTATTTTGGGTAAGGTCCAAGCCTATATTGATCTGGGTGATGTGGCTGGCCCTTTGGGGTCAGGGGAACCTATTTTTTTAAGAGACTCAGTGGCTAGGTGGGGACCAGAGAAACTGATGTGCAATAAAGGGGGCTATTTCTACTTTGTTATGCTTTGTGATGACCAGTGTGGGGAGTCAGAAGCATGGCTTGTGACTGACTGAGAGACTGTTTGGGTATCACCCGTCAGTGTTTGGGAGTTTTGCAGCTCCCTCCCCCCCCCAATATTCAGGTAATTATTCCAGGAGTCCTGGGTAACAGGAGGCATCTGATGTAATCAGCCCTTTAAGGGGCAGGACCTTTGCCATTAATATGCTGGTGAAGTGGGGTGAATTTCTCACTCTACACAGGGCAGACCATCCCTCCTTTGTCTTGTAGGTCTCAGCTTGTAACCTCCTGCAGGCAGAGACCAAGTATCTGTGCAGCATTGGGCACAGATCCCAGCTGAAGCCAGTAGAGTCCTTAGGCAGGGAGATTGGCTAGGTTGGAGGGAGATAGAATTTGGGACCCAGTCCAGCCTGATTTGTCTTGTTGGCTGCCTGCCCCAGTCAAAATAAATCTCTGTGGCCAAGGTTAGCACTAGCCACAATTTCAGCCAGCTCTGATTTGGGCCTAAAGGGTTTGGTCAGTCTAGCCAGCTCTGAGGTGCATGGACAATAACCTTCCCGTGGCCAGCCAAGGGTCTGAGCCTCCACGTGAGATCTGGTCTGGGGGAATTTGGGTAATGTCAGGTGTCTGGCATCCTGCCCATTGAAGGGCTGTTTACATCAAAGTGCCTCAGCCCCAGGGGCTTATAACCTGGTCTCCTATCTCCAAGGGAAGGAGTCCCAGTGGGAGGTGGAACAGGAACTCTGCAGGGATGGGATAATCTGTCTCAGGGGAGTTTTCACCCTCCAGTAACTAGTGTTCAGTTGCTGTCCTGGCTCAGGTGGGGACAGATCCTGTCCCAAACTTCTCCTAATGGCTTATCACACACACTCACCATCCTTGTGTAAGTAGGCTTAGGAGCTGTGCCTAACAGCTTCTGAAGGGGGGCAACTATTCTGCATGGGTCCTGTATTAGCAAGAATACAAAGAGCACAATTAGGTACTGGCATAGTGGTTAATGGTATTTGGGGTTAATCTGATCACAAATCTGTCAATATCTATAATTCTGTTGAAGGGAACTATGAAATAAAGTCTTTTGTGATATGCTATTATCTGCTTGTTCCAAATCTGTTTGGGTTAGTTAAAGAGTAAAAGCTACGCTTAACTAAAAAGAGACTTGTAAGAGAGGCCAGTGGCTATTTCGGCCTGAAAAAGCTGAAGACAGGGGTGGGGTTTTGCATAGTTCCTTCTGGAACAAAATGCTTAAGACATTTTTTTTCCGGCCCTTCTTGCCCATGACCTCCTTGTCAAATGATGAATCTTCTTTGTTTTAATGGAAGTAGCTGTTTGCAGGTACTTGAGGTTTAACAGCTGAAATTACTAGAGAGAGGTAAACTCTCTCTCTCTCAGCTGAAATCACTAGAGAAAGGAGACTCCTTTTTTCTGAGCTGAAATTGCTGAAGATGAGCAGCAGATGGAGTGACCAGTTGGTGGGAGTTGGTGGATAGTGAGAGCAGCCAGTGGCGAGCTGGGAGTACAAGTGACCAATGGGAAGAGCTGGCAGACAGTGAGAGCAGTCAGTGGCAAGCTGGCAGTGTGAGTGACTGATGGGTGGAGCTTGTGGACAGTGGGAGGAGCCAAGGGACCGTGCTAGTGGATGGAGTGAATGATCAGTGGTTGGTGCTGGTGGACAACTGGCTGGAAAGACAATCCCTATGTACCTTAGGGTTGGTTGGAAGCCTTGTTAGCACTGATACGCCAGATCAGTGCTGATTTTTGCTAGTGAGTTTACCTTTGCTGTTATGATGTGTGGGATCATGTTGAAAGCCTGATTAGCACTGATTCCCAGATGAATGCTGGTTTTGCCATTAAGTCTTGTATGTTCTGTTATGCGGAGTGGGTGTTGGGAACTTTGCTCTCTACTGATTTTCTAGATCAGCAGTGATTTCTGTTATTTGGCCTTTTACACTGTTACTGCTTTTAAAAGTTCTGTTTACTACACTCAGACTCCTGCTTGTGAGTGGGGAAGCCTTACCCCTTTGGGGTGCCCAGGGAACAGTGCAGGATTCCCCAGAAATCTGGGTGGGGGCTTGAGCCAGTTGGTGGTGTTATATTACTGGGAAACCCCTAGGTATAGAACCCAGCCCTTGTTCTGCCAGCCTGCCCTGGAAGAAGGTTTACACTTGTAACTTTCCAGGTATTATGTGAACCCCCTGTGCTCTTGGGCCCAGTGAGATCTTGTGGCAGTGAGTTCCACAGGACAACACCACAGATCTCTTTTTGCCAGCTTTTATGCTAGCTGCCTTTCAGTGTCACCAGCTGGTCCTTGTTCTTGTGTAAATTATTTATCTAACAGTTGTGTCTAGAGCCCTGCGATTCAGCATGGGGTCCCTGTTGTGCTGGGTGGGGCACAGGGGTGCCGCTGGCGCTGGGCACATGGGTCCCGTGACCTGAATCCCCACGCCGGTGCCCCGCCTCTCCCAGTCTCCAGCCTGCTCAGGCCAGAGATCTGGGGCCCAGCCACCCGCGGCCACCTTGGCTGCTCCTGGCCCCGGCCGGGGATCTGGGGCCCAGCCACCAACAGCTGTGGCAGCCACTCCCATCCCTGTCCCCGGTGGGGGATCCAGGCCCAGCCGCCCGCTGCTGCTGCAGCCGCTCCCAGCCCCATCCCCGACTGGGGCCGTGGCCTGCAGCTAGGGGCTGGGCCTGAACCTGTGCACCGGGTCCTTTCCCGGGGCAGCAATGCTCCTGGTGGGGCACACCCCTACACCAACTTAAACTGAGTCCCCTCCTCTTGCCAGGCACCATACGGACTCCCTCAGCTGACATTAGGGTCTCATTGTGCCAGGCGCTGCACAGGCTCCGATTGAGACTGCGGCTGGCTGAGGACCAGCTCTGTGTGTGGGGAAGCCACCCCCAACTTGAAGCCAACACCAAGCCTTTGGCACTAGGGTCATTGTGTAGGGGCTGAGCAATGCTGCAGACATCCAAGATTTTGTGAGCAGTGCACATGCCATCAGCAGCGCCCATTCATCCCTGGTGGAGCAAACAGCCATTGTCCTGTGAGGGGTGAGGCTCTTGGGGCATTCATTGCAGTGCCAGGGACTGTGATCTGCTCAAAGAAGCCCCCCCCCCACCTCCAGGCTAAAGAAGAGGCAGGGGCCAAAGAGAGACAGAGTTTAATAGATTCAGGCTGTCCTTTGGATCCAGCAAAGAAGACTTTTTGTACTAGGGCCCCCAATCCTGGCTGGAGGGCTGGGAAGAACTTTTCCTATCTGTTTTCCCATATGGAAGAAGGCAAGTCCTGCTGGTCAGGGAGGAGTTAATTTATTTGTGGGTTTTTTCCTGTTCCTTTCTGTGAGACTTTTTTCCTCAAGGATCGCTAGGCTTTGCTGCATGGGATCCAGTGTCCCAGGGACAGACTGGAGCTACAGCCCCTAATTTTGTGTCTCTCTCCTAATCCCAGGCAACAGGTGGGAGCCCTGACACCATCTAGCATCCATTCTACCCTTCACTTCTCTCCAGGCCCAGGTTGCTTGCTGGGGCAGCACACAAGGTAGTCCACCTCCTTGGGTGGTAGCTGCTCATTTGCAGTTCCTGGCAACTGGATTTGCCATTGTTGGTTTGCCAGCTGCTCCATTACTCTACAACCGAAGGCCCAGACGGGTTGTGACACCCACACTTCTGTTCCACAGCCTGGCCTGAGAGCAAATAGCCTTTACTACCACCACTTCACTCCCCGGGTAACAAGGCAGCCTGTAGTGAAACTGAGGCACACACAAGACTCATAAGGTATTACAGAAAATTCCCACTTCACCTCTGGTAACTGCTCACAAATGCTGGAGCTCACTGCCAGCCCCAAAGATATGTCTGGGGTTCTGCCAAGAACAGGCTCTGGTGTGGCCGTGTGGCTGGGAAGTGTATCTCTGGGCCCCTTTAGAGCAAACAACATAGACTCCCTGGAGGTGTTGGGGGGCTAGAGTATTTGCTAATAACTGCCCCAACTCTCTGTGCTACTCCAGAGTGTCTGGCTGCTTACTGCAGCCTGGGCTTGGGACAGGAGTGTCCCTCCATCTGCAGTTGTGTCTCCCTGGGTTGAAAGGATTTGAGGATCCTCTCTCTGCTCTCAACACACCTAAGAAAGGAGTCCATCCAGTCTGGGAACAAAGCTGCCGCTCCCCCTGGAGTCATTCACACCTCACAGTGGTCCCCTGGTTTCCTGTCCTTTCCCTCCTTTCAGATGCAGCCTCATGCAGATCAGGACAGCCCAGGATCCCTCCAGCTCCAAAAAAGGCTCCATCTTGTGTGTCTGGGCATCCCACCCCCTCATCCAGCCATAAGGAGAAGTCCAAAGCCTCCAGTCCTGTCCCTGCCTGGTCTGGGGAAGCAGTGAGCACAGAGTCAGTGGGGGACTGATGTTAGTTTATTGGAGTGCAGCAGTTATAACTGCAACCATCCTTGATCTGACTCCCTGTGAAGCAGCATTCCCAAAAGAGTCCCCAAGGGCAGCAGGGTCAGCAAGAGGAGATGTGGGGCAGAGAAGGGTTGGTGCAGGAGCAGTCTGTGATGCTGGTAGAGCAGGTACCAGGTAATGCTCAGGCCCCTAGACCATACTGATCTAAGACAACTTTCCGTATCTAGAAACCAGCCTGGCTCCCCTGTATGTTCATATTGTTGAAATGGATGTTATCTTCGGAAACCTAAAGTGTCACTCACTGGTGTTTGTGTGCGAGACCAGCTTTTACTGTAAATAACTCAAAATTCCTTTTAATTAATAAATCTTTAGTTCTGTTTTTATGGGCTGGGCTACAAGCATTGTCTGTGCTGTGAGATTTGAGGTGCCAGTGACCTGGGGTAAGTGACTGGGGAGTGGGAATAACCTGAACGTTGGCTTGACTCTTGGGGGAAGGGACCATCGATCACAAAGGGTGGCTAGCCTGGGTGCTGAGACAGATTGGAGAACCCAAAGAGACTGTCTGTAGCTCCCTGGTTAGGTTGTTACAGGGGCTGTGGAGTTTACAGTTGATTCTATGGTGAAATCCAAAGCGTGTCTGCACTACAGACTTAAGTCTATCGAAGGCTCTTTACAGCTATTTAATTATGTCAGTGTCCACACTACAGCATCTCTCCTGCTGTGAAAGTTCTCCGCTACTCCACCATAACTGTACCACCACGAGAAGTGTGCGGCTTATGTCCGTGTAGTTAGGTGCCATAGAGCCCTGTGAATGCTGAATTCCTTACATGGGCTGTTGCCTGTGATGTGGACAAGAATGTCCGTTTCATTACCGGTAAGCTCAACGCTGTGAAACTCAGCCAACGTGCGGATCAGAGATGTCCCCTCACAGCTGCCTGCCAGATGCAGAGTTTACAGCTTGAGTCCCACCCAAGAGCAACAGCCTGAGCCTGGCATTGGCTCAGTTTCCCAATAGGGAACCCACTAGTGTGAAACTGACATTCAGTGTCAGGGCTGGGGCTGCAGTAGACAGTAACAGCTGTGAAATTGACAAGAACGTCTGTTTCAGGCTGGCTGGGTGCTGGGAAATTGAGCCTGTGCTGTGCTGCCACCCTGCGCAGGTGGGGGGCTCTGCACAGCTGCCAGTGCCCCACATTGCCCCAGTTTAGCAGTACAAGAGCACCAGTTCCACCAGCAGAAAGAGGTGAGCATGGACACCAACAGCCACTGAATTACTGCAGTGGCTGCAGACCGACTTCAATCAAGCTGACCTATTCTCAAGTGTCGACAAGCCACTGGTACAGAACTCTCAGCCAACTGGTGTTTGTGCCCAGGTCCCTTACAGCCTGCCTGGCGATTGGACTCACACTCATGAGCCATCCCAGACAATGTGACAGTCACCCAGGGACCTTCTGGGACTGAGGGGCAGCGATGGGTCCCAGTTGGGAGCAGCACAGGATGAAGCCAGGCAAAGCACAGGGAGCAGACAGTGACGAGAAGGGCCTGGCCCAGGTTCTTACTTCTCCAGGCTGGGCCAAGTGCCGGCAGTGATGGGAAACTCCAGCCGGCTGGGGGATGTGATGCCAGGGTCTAGCTCAGGAGCCCTGAAGGGAGAGGGAGAAAAGTCATCCCTGGCCATGGGACTCGTGAGACAGAGAACATGCACTGTGCACTTACCCCAGTGCACAGTAACTCTGCCTGACAGCCACATGGCCAAGCAATGCTGTGTGGGAACTAGGGCTCTTCACTAGGGAGCAGCTTGGGGATCAGCCTAAACAGTTAACTGAGGGGGCTGGAGCCTCCTCTGTTGGACAAGCACCCCATTGCTCAGCTGCCAGGGTCTGAGCCGGGGGGTATCATGGGCCAAAGCACAGGAACAGCCACCCACAGGTGCCCCAGGCAGTCTGTGGTCAGTGGGAGCGGGGTTAATGGGGGGAGATTGAAATTACCTGCAGGCTGGGGAAGGGGGCGTCCTGAAAAACAAAGAGAAACATGGTCAGAGCCCTGGGCACAGGGAGCTGGTTCCTGGGATGAGAGTTCCAGCCCCTGCCCCATGACATGGATTATCTCACATTAGAATCTGAGTCCCCCCGGCACTCAGAACTGCAGTCATCCCTCCCTCCATCCCTTCCTGACCCAGGATCCCTGCCCTGGGGAGGGACAAGAATTGCTTTGAGTCCTGGGTTGGGGCAGGTCCCTGCTTGGGGTCTCTGTCCCACCTCAGGACCTCAACAGAGAAGGGAACAGTGGGAGCTCCCAGCCTCACCCCATGGCCCTACACTGAGATCTCCCCATGGCCCTTTTCTGTCCATGTCCCTAGGGTCACCAGAACAAGGGAGAGAAAAACCAGGCCCAGAATACCTGGAAGCCCCTCGTCCCCTCACAGGGCCCCACATCCAGAGAAATGCTGGTGCCCCGCTCCTCACCTTTCTTGCTCCTCAGGTAGATGACCAGTCCTGGCACCAGGAAGATCAGCCCCAGCACGAAGCCCCCGACCCCCGTCAGCATCTTGCTGCGGGCAGAGTCAGACTGCACCTCTGGGGAGACAGGGATGGAGATAGGAAGTAGGTCTGAGTCAAGGGGCCTCCAGCCCAGGGTCAGAGCTGTGCCAGCGCCCAGTGCTCGCTGGTCAGAGTGAGGGGAGAGCTGCAGGGGCCACTGGAAAAATCTGCCCCTCCCAGGGCTTCTGCTTTATGACCATCAGAAATTGGCTCAGCCCTGAGCATGAGTGTGAGATCTCTGCCTGCTCCCAGCTAGAACTGGGCGAGCCCTGACCCCACCTGGCATGCATGTGACAAGGCTGCAAGACTGAACATTTCCTCCCACAGGCGCAATGAGCATTTACAGCCATGGCCAGGCCCAGATGCCACAGGCAGGAAAAGCGGGCCCACTGGCCTCTCGTTCCCCTGCAAGAGTCACTGTCCGTACCTGAGGCACTGGATGGAGGGGATGGGTGACACCTTTAGTCCCTTTCTGGATACAGTGGTTAAAGTATAATTTGAGGGGCCATGGAACCCTCCTAATCTCCAGGCCCCCTTCCAATATTGTCTGGGCCACCTTCATGCATGTGTGGGCCCCAGCCCAGGGAGGTATTTGCAAACACTTCTCAGGACCATATGCATCGGTTATCACTCCATAAAAATATTTATTTTATATGGCTTTTATGTCTGTAGCAATTATTGTCACAAACTAGCAAACACTACATAACACAATAAGTATTGTGATTAACAATGGTGAGGCGTAGGACCTGCCAGCAGCCAAGACTGGGTGGAACATGTGTTCTGCTGGATTCTTCTATTTTTAGGGGCCCTGGAACTCTGGCCCCTAAAACCTGTGGGCCTCAGAACTGTGTTCAGGTGTGTTCCCCCTTACTTTAACCCCTGCTCCTGGGGGCTGCTCTGGGTGGGGTGGGGGAAGGTGTAGGGTGCAGGGACCAGCACTCAGGACTATATTTTCCCTGGCCAGCCCCCATCTCATCTACCATGTCACCCTGGGGTGTCTCACAGCTGGTGCCCCTAAAGAGTGGCAAGGAGACCCCAGGGGAACATCCCATATGGAGGGAGAGACCCCTGAGTGTGAGAGCAAATCCCTGCCATGGGGGCCAGGGATGGGGCTGACTCACTGAGGGAATGGAGTGCGGGGAGGGGTGGAAATCTCCTGAGTGTCCCTGTACACAGCATTCCCCTTTATTTCCTGTCCCAGACTGCAGAGCTGGGCTGCTATGGGACTGCTGAACAGCAGCTGTGCTCCACCCCAGAGATGGCTGCATCGTAGCAGGGATGGGGAGGTGTATCAGCCAGTGCCCCAGGCTGGGAAGTGCTGGGGCTGGAGGGGCCATAGAAATGTCAGCTCAGACTCCTTGCCTAGGGCCCTGTGCTGGGGAGGGGTGGGGGTGTGCTGAGGGTCTGCTGTCTAGCCCATCCCATCCCCCAAGGGCTCCCCAGAGCAATGGGTGCCCCTGGCCTGGGGCTTAGGAATTGCCACCCACCCAGAGCTCTTACCCCAGTGCACAGCGAGTGGCTCCTGCAGGCTGACATGCTTCACCTGGCAGGTGTAGACATCCCCGTGCTGGGGGCTCATCTCCAGCATCACCTGGATCTGGTAGGTCCAGTCTCCATTCTGAAGCACCTCTGTGGATACCACCCCGGCCTTCTGCTCCTGCCCGTTCCTGAACCACTTGATCTTGATGGCCCTGGGGTAAAACCCCGTCACGGAGCAAACCAGCAAGTGAGGATGAGTCTGAGACCCCAATGCCATGGGGAAAAGTTTCATCTCAGGCTGAACTGTGGGGAAGAGGGAAAAAGGGGCTGGGAAAGGGGACAGAGTTGGGGTGGGGGGCCTCACAGAGAACAGTTATTCCCACCTGCCCAGGGAAAGGCCCAGACCCTCCTCTGCTGTCCCCCACTACTGACTTGTTTTCTCCCGCCCTTTGTTGCCATGGGCAAGACCCAGCAAAAAGGGCTTCAAAGGCGTTGTATGCTCTCGTCCCCGTGGGGCCAAAGACAGGGACTGTCCGACCCTCTGGGACCGAGGGAGAGGGGTCTCAGTTCAGTAGCTACACCTGTCAGCCAGAAGGAGACTCAGGGGCAGGTGTAAGCTTGGGGGAGGAAAGTTCTGCCCCAAGCTCACCAGCAACAGGGGCTAGAAGCTGAAGCATGGGGTCAAAATTGGGGGCTCTGGGTGGGGGGTGTGAACCCTGTATGGGGTCTGGAAGAGGGCCAGTGATTCGGGCACAGACTGGACCAGGATGGGCACTGCTCCCTGCAGGCAAAAGGCTCCACACCCGTTGGTACCTGGCTCCTGAGTGACTCTAACCCCCACTCACCTCTCCGGTCGATGGTGTACGGCTTGTCCACCCTGTAGTTGTGCCGACAGAACCGGTCCACCTCGGCCCGTTGCTGCACCAGCCCGGCCTTGTCTTTGTTCCAGATCTCGACCTGGTACCGGTCCACCTCGGAGTCGGCCACGAACAGCCCCAGGTCGCTGTCGAAGTGCGAGGTCTGCTGCCGGTCGTAGATGTACCGCACCAGGAGCCGGACCCGCTCGGTGCCATTGGTGAACTCACAGTCCGCCTTCTCCTGGTACAGGAACCGGCCTGGGGACACGGGCCGGGCTCAGGTACCAACGGGGAGGAGAGAAACCCAAAAAGCCCCCTCCTCCCCCAGGGAGCCCGGGGAATGAGCGTAACACCGAGCCCACAGGGTCCAGAGGGCGAGCGCGTTGTACCGGCGCAGCCACTGACGGGGACACAGCCCAAGCCAGCTGCCCCCTCCCCGCTCACCGTCACGCTCGGTGCAATGAGCCGGGCGCGGTCTCAGCACCACCAGCATCACCAGCAGGGCCCCGGCCCCGGCCCAGCTCCGGGCCCCCAGGCTCCGACCTGCCCCCATCGCAGCTCTCCTGGGCACAAGGGGTCCGGGCTGGGAAAGTCTCTGCCCCGCTCCCCGCCCGCCCCGTCAGGGGCCAATCGGCATCGGGGGCGAGTTGCGTCATCGGTCTCCAGCAGCGACCGTCCAGGCAGGATTGGGTCTCACGCATCTCCCCTTTCTCTCGTGGGGCAGGAGCTGGCCTGGGCTCGCCCCCTGCCGGGGTCCGGCCAGCTGGAGTCGGACCCGAGATCGGATGTCGCCAGAGCGGGACTCCCAGCATCAGGCTGGGACACGCCAGCCAACCACCTTCTGGTCTGTCTCTGTAAATGTAGATTTGGGGTGGCCCCACAGGCAGGTCTCAGCTTCACCTCCGGCTTCTCCCAGTGCCCCCTAGAGAGGGGGGCTCACTCTCCGTGGGTCCCACAGCTGGTCCCACTAATCTATCTCCCCACCGGACTTCTCTGACCCGACTCTCCCTCCCTGCTGCATTCACCTCCACCCCCATGGGGCAGGGTCCTTGTCCCCAAGGCCCAGCAAGGAAGGGAGGCCCCGAGATTTCAGTGGCCAGCCCAGGGTCACAGAGTCTGGGGTAGGCAGGAATGAAACCCAGGGCTCCTGTCAGGACCACAGCTAATGCCCTTTAAAGGGGAAGAGTCCTGAGACCCTTAACCTGTTTATGGCCTGATCTGCACTTAGCATCTAACCTGGCAGAGCTCTGTGGTTTGGGGTGTGACCTCCCCCATGCAAAGGTGTGCCAGAAAATCCACCTTATGTGTACACAGCCATGCTGCAGAACAGAGTATCTGCAGTGGGCACTGTGTAGGAAGGTGCTGACCCCACCTGGGGACAAACCCCTCCTGGTTGGGCTGTGTCCACACTGGGCTGCTGGTAGAGCAGCACCACTCTGGGTACTACCATGTATACCCAGTCTGCTGCTGGCAGGAGCAGGCATTGGTTGGGAATCTGTCCATCTCACAGCACAGCTCTGGGCTGGTGCTCTCCCTGGTAACAGGCTGGTCAGGGCAGGGATCACTGCCATTGGGTGCCTGCCTCTGGGCTGGGCCAATGCGGGGTGCTGGTCTCCAGCTCTACTCTGCCCCAGGGTGTGACATGTGTCCCCTGCCCGGCCACCCAGCCCCACAGCCAGCTCAGAGCCCAGAGAGAGGAGATGGGTACAGGACAGAGCATCCATCCCATTGGCCTGCTGGCTCTGCTCACACTGCTGGGTACCGGTGCAGAGACAGGTATGGGCACAGTGGAGACTATGACACATGGACTCTGGGCAAGAGGGAGAGACAGGACATCTTCACCCTCGGAGTGCCTGGCTCCTCCAACTCCCAGGAAGGGGACAATCCAGGATGGGCTGATCTGGATGGAGTGAGGGGCTGCATGGAGGCAGGTCTCCCCAAAGTAGTGGGGCACACAAACAAGGCTGGTGTGGAGGCAGCTGAGGTATGTTGGGAAAAGCACTGTGGTTTGGGTATGACACAGCCCTACCCTCGGGGTGCAGCCCACTTTCCTCACAGGGGCACAGTACTGACCCCTCCCAAGGGGCAGCAGGCACAGGGGAGATGATGGAGGGTTCCCCAAAGAACGGCTCCAGGGCCAGGCCCTGCTGAGCAGTGAGTGTGTCTGTGCAGAGTAGGGAGCCCCGGGCTCCTCCCCGTCCTGTACCTATTGTCTCCTGTCCCTCCAGCACTTAGACATACAGGAAGGCTCAGCAGGGCAGACTCCTCAGCTAGGGGTGGTAGGTTACCTCCTTTGCAGTCGCTCTGTGAGATCCCACTGGGTGAGCTGGTGTTATTGAACAACTCCCTGCCTAGGATCTAGGTGCCTAAGTCCCTTGAGGGATTAAAACTGCAATTAGCTAGGTCCTGGTGATGGAACAAGCCCTGGGCACAGAGGGAATGAAATGGCCTGCAGCTGCGGCCCCCAACTGCCCCCCACACTCTGCACTGGGGTTACGAGCCCCACCACAAGCTAAGTGGCCACTGTTGGGATGAATAAATGAGCAGGGAGGAGCAGAGCACGGGTGCTGTCTCTTCCCAAGTGGTACTGACCCCAATACCCCAGCACCACAGCAGGGGTCCCTGTGCTTCCTGCAGCTGCTTCCCCTCACACTGGGCAGTCCTAGTGCAAATGGCAGGGCTGGGAGCTGGGGCTTTAGGGGAAGTGCTGAGACAGCCTGTCCCCTCGGTGCTTGGGGACTCCTGTTGATGTCTCTCTTCCCCTAGTGGACCATGTGACCTCTGAGGTGAGGTTCTACCAGCGCACAGACCAGTCCCAGCAAGGCTCAGGTGAGTTCATGGCAGAGTTTGACCAGGATGAGATCTTGCACGTGGACCTGGAGAAGAAGGAGACTGTCTGGCGCCTGCCCTACTTCAGCGAGTTTGCCAGCTTTGAGGCTCAAGGTGCCCTGGGCAGCATAGCCGTGGTCAAAAACAACATGGAGATCATGATCGAGAATACCAACCGCACACATGCTGAGAACGGTACATCATGGGGGAGGGACACCTTCCTTCGCTCTCAGGCATCTCTCCCACAACCCTCCCCCACCTTCTTCAGTAGGGAACCAGTACCAGACACCTACAGGCTGCACATCCCCATTAAGATTTCCTGGAGGGCTCCAGGAGCCAGTCAGTTGGGGTCAAGGCCCTGCAAGGAAGGAGTCTGGCCAGTTCACCCCCTCCCAGGCTGGTGGCCTAGGACAGCTACTTTGCTAAGGGTGGTTCCTTGCCCCTACCCCATGCCAGGCTCTGCCCTGAGTGATTCTCTCCCCTGCCCCTTGTGCTCCAGGAGCCATCAGTAAAGGGAGCTTGGCCAGCCCCAGTGCTACCCACACAGCCCTGGGAGATGCCTGCAGGAGCACCAGGGACTGGCTGGCTCAGGACAGGCAGGACACCCTAACCCCTGTCTCCCCAGTGCCCCCTGAGGTGAACATGTTCACCAAAGGTCCCGTGGAGCTGGGTGAGCCCAACATTCTGATCTGCTTCGTGGACAAGTTCTCACCACCTGCAGTCAGCGTGACGTGGCTGAGGAATGGGCAGGAGGTGACCGAGGGCATCTTTGAGACTGATTTCTACCCCCGCCAGGACAACTCCTTCCGCAAGTTCTCCTACCTGCCCTTCATCCCCCGCCAGGATGAGTTCTACGACTGCCGGGTGGAACATGAGGGGCTGGGCGAGTCCTTTGTGAAACACTGGGGTAAGGCTGGGGCACCTGGGGACCTCTCTGGGCACAGGGCTGGGGGCGCAGATGCCTGGGTTGTATTCTGGCTCTGAGAGAGAAAAGTGGAAACAGCCCCTCCTCACTCTGTGCCCTGTCTCTTTCTCTCTTCCCTCCCCAGAAGCTCAGGTGCCCACCCGTGTCCCCGAGACCACAGAGACCCTGGTATGTGCTCTGGGCCTGGCCGTGGGCATCTTTGGCATTGTTGCAGGCACCATCCTCATCATCCAAGGGATGAAGATGAACGCCGCCCGCAACCCAAGGGGCCCCTTGTGAGTAGCCAGTGGCTGGGCAGGGTACCAGCTCTGCCTGTACCAACAGACCCTGGGTCCACCCAACACCTCCTGGAGTGACCTCTGATTTGCTTTGCCTCTCCTTGCTCAGTTGTAGCCCCTGGACACACCCAGAACCCCTGGGTCAACAGGCGCTCCCTGAGGTTCTGGGGAACAATTTTAATCCCTGCTAGCCTTGTGTTCAGACCCAGGGCCCCTGGAAACTGATGTCTCTTTCCCTTTCAGGTAAGTGAAGGGAGAAGTTGGTGCACTGAATCCTTGCCAAGTGTCTTCCCAAGACCTGCTTGTGCTGTCCCACAGCTCTGCCCCCAGCATCCTTGCTCTGATCCCTCTTGTGCCACCTGCTGTAGCTGGATGGGGCACCCTGACTCCATGACTGCAGTGAGTCAACCCCACCAAAGAGTCACTGTGGAGCCGAGCTCTCAAATTCCCCACATACCCCTTTGCTGGAATTGGGAAGGATCCTACTTAAAGGCTGTAACTCCATGTGGCCGACATTGGGGATTCCCCATGTCAGGCCTGGTAGCAGCAGGGCCCATGTGGTTGGTCCTGGGCCACAGCATATAATATGGGGGATAGTTTCTAGTGACTCCAGTGGGTGTCAAATTGGAACCCAAGTCCAGTCCCTATTGGCCAACATCAGATACCAGGTAACACCCTCCAGGGGTTTCCCAGCAGGCTTTGCCCTGGAGTGGCTAAATCTGGCCCAGTGAGTCCCCTGCACAGTGGGATCAGGCTCATGGATTGGGGTGTGGCAGCCACAGCATTACAGCTGACTGAAGGCCCCATCAAATCTGTGTGACTCTCCCAGGATCCAGTGTCTGACCCCAGGTGCCAAGTATGGGATCTGTGTGTGAAAGACCCAGTCCCCTGTATAACTCCTTGCTCCAGTCCCTAAAACATCTACCCTACCACCCTGGAATGGATACACTCTGTACCCCCTCAGTCTCTGCAGCTTTTGTAACTCAATAAAGGGAGGTTTGGGACATGGCTAAGGTTTGATGATGGTTATTTAAATAGAATCTTAGAATCATAGAGTTGGAAGGGGGTCATGAGGTCATTTTGACCCAGGCCTCCTGGAATAACCTCCTGAATGTGCCAAAATCAGGGCAAGCTGCAAAACCAGGGGCCAAACCCCCAAACCACTGATGGGTGGTACCTAAAGCAGTCTCCCAGTCAGTAACAAAATATTCTCATGATTCCCCCACTTTGCTCATCACTTAGCATAGCAAAGCAGAAACAGCCCCCTTACTTGGGATTACCACATACCAAAGCATGGAAAGGACAACAGGGTAGTTCAAAAAGGAGGACATTGGAGGACGCATAAACATCTGGGGCCCCGCCCAGGCCCCCTTCATCCACCCAGCCACCCCAGCTACTGCCCCCCCCAAATGCTTACCCCATTGACCACCCAACTCCAGAGAAGTCTGTCTAGCCCCTAGTTACAATGTGAGATGAACTGTAAGAACAGCAGCTCAGGAATAGCAAATGAATGGCTTAAGTATTTTTCATCTTCACATTAAAGTAGCCATAAAGCCAGGCACTTTAAGGAGTCACAAAATTAAGTATTTAATATTTATATCAAGGTGCAAGGAGAATCACACTGCAAAACTCCTATCCAGATTAATATTTTTACATTGTGAGTTGCAAATGGAAGCAAACCTCCAATAAATTTAATGTAGTAATTATGGACAAGATTAAAATCAGTTTTAACACCATAAGTTCTTCATAGAATTCACTGTCACTGTTTCACACATGGAGGGGTGGCCCCTTGACTACATGAAGTCTAGCAGAATTTGAGGTGTTGGCTTCTAAAGGAAAAATAATCTCTGTCAGCAGTATTCTCCCCAACACTTGAAATTAGAGGGGTGCAGGGGGAGGTTTGAGGGGTGGAGGGGGTGCTCACTAATTTGGTATAGCACTGTTACTGTCTGACAATGGGGGGGGAGCAGGAGGAGTGTAGGGAAATCCCTGTCTAGCCTCAGTTTTGAGCCTCACTGTGCAGTATTTAAAAAAAAAAATCACAAGACAAGCTGTTTTAAGTTTTAAACACACATGCAAGGAGAAATCAGAAGTGATAGTTGCTGGTTTTTACGTGCAGACCTGCCTGAAACATAATCATTTACCTAAAATGCAAATTTCTAGACATCATATCCTACTATATCTGCCATAAATCACAGATGGAAATATATCTGTTTTGTGACAGTTGACATTTTCTGTTTGCTTTTATGTGAAATACACATCAAATGAGGGGGAGGAGTAGAATTAGATATTTTTGACTATCAAACGCTCCACCCAAGATAACAGCACCTGTTCTTAGATGCCATGATCAGTTTTTTCCAAAATATAGCACAAGAAACACTCTCCCTAAAAGGGAAATAAAAATCAGCATAGAATATATCAGCAAAAGGCAGAACCAAGCTGCTTGTTTTCTGATTTGATAAACTACTAACTGTTCATGACTCATTGAATTGATTTAATGGCCGCCCCTCCCGGGCCATCACTTAAGTATGTAAAGAATGTTAAGGGGAGCAGATGGCCCCTTAAACTCAACTAGATGGCACCCCTTAAACTTAACTAGATGGCCGTTGTCACCCCATTGTTTCTCTTGGGCTGGGCGTAGGTGGGCATTGCCTAACTGCAAGGTCCTTTGTAGTACCGAACAATGTTCCCTCTAAGCTGCGCTGGCGCGCTGTGGCACAGCCCGCCACAGCCGCCAGTGCAGGGAAGGCAGCCGGCAGCGCACTGCTGGCAGCCAGAGTCCCTCGATAGAGCTCCTGTGGAGCAGGGAGTTTTCAAAACTCCCGCCCAGAGAAGCTCTAACGGAGCATGTCCAGAAAATCTGGGCATGCTCCGTAGAGCTTCTCTGCTCCAGGAGCTGTGGCTGGGCTGTCCGGCTCCAGCCACCAGGGAAGTTTGTGGGAGTGGCGGGGAGTGGGCCCGTGGGGGGGGG
>ML682273.1:18991-69689 GCA_007922195.1 Podocnemis expansa
GGGGGAGGCAGCCAGGCGGCCGGGAGCGGGCCCGTGGGGGCCGCGGGGAGTGGGGGGAGCAGTGGGAAGCAGGCCTGTGGGGGCCACCGGGAGTGGGCCTGTGGGGGGGGGGTCGCTGGGAGTGGGAGGGCCACTGGGGGCGGGGAGCAGGGGGGGCAGCCAGGAGCAGCCCGTGGGGGCCGCTGGGAGCGGGGGGGTGGTCAGGAGCAGGCCCGCAGGGGTGGGGGGGGGGCAGCTGGGGGCGGCCAGAAGCGGGCCCGTGGGGGGGCACCGCAGCAAGCCCGCGGGGGGAGGGGCCAGCGCAGCAAGCCCGCGGGGGGAGGGGCCAGCACAGCGAGCAACATGAGTTGCTCAGCTGCCAGCGCCTCTTAGAGGGAACATTGGTACCGAAGGCATGACTCACATTGCCTTTGTTCCCCACATTCCCTGTAATCAGGGAACTGGCGGGAAAAAGAGATTAAAAACCCTGGGTTTGGGGGGCTCAGGCAGGATGGTTCCTGACATCCTGCCTGGCCTGATCACCCAGACACTGACCTCCTCCACTCACAAGTTCTCCCCCGAGCGTACCACGATTCAAATTGCCGGCCGAGTACGAGTCTCTCTCTATCTTGCCTGTAATGCTGCTGCCACTGCTGCTAGGACTGGTAAGAGCCTGCCCTGCAGCTTTCTTTAAAGAGTAAAGTTACTTTATTCCTTTGCTGCTGCTTTGACACTGCTTCGTCCCAGCTCTGCAGGCTTGTTTGTCATTTACCTTCTCCTTTCCTCTTTTTACTTGCTGCTTCATTTTGTGCTGTTTAAAGGAGCTCCGTGTCTCTAATTATTTGCTGCTGCTCTGTATCACTTGTTGTATCTCTTCCCTCTGAGTCATTTGAACTTGCCTTAAAAGTATCATTGTAAATTGCAACATTGTTTTTGGTTTAACTGGTAGTCTTAGAAGTAATAAGCTAGATGGTAAGATTGTTTCCGTTAGTTTGTGACCTTTAGAATTGTTTTTGCTAAGTTGCTTTTGCCCTCCCTTCTGTGACTCCACCAGTTTGAATAAAACTTTTTCTTCCTAAACTCTCCTTGTCCCCTCTTTATTTCTCGAATTCCCCCTGACCTCCACCGCTCCCCGCGGCTCCTTTCCCTGACCCCTGCCTGTTGCCGCTTCCCCCTCCCGCTCTTTCCTTTTGCCACCGCTTCTTTCCGCGGCTTTCCATTTTCCGCCGCTTCTTTTCCCGGCTTTCCTTTTGCTGCCTTCTCCCCACATTCCCCTTTTGCTGCCGCTTCTTTCCACAGCTTTCCTTTTGCCACTGCTTCTTCTCCCGGCTTTCCTTTTGCTGCCACTTCTTCCCCCAGCTTTCCTTTTTCCACTGCTTCTTTCCCCGGCTTTCCTTTTGCTGCCGCTTCCGCAGCTGCCAGCTCCCCGCTTCTACAGCCTCTTGCCCTGAAGTTCAGCCCCTCCTGCTTCCCCTGTTGCCCTGCACCCTCACGTGTGTCCCAACCCCTCTTGTGCCTCTGTCCCCCTGCCCTAACTCCCATGTGTGTCTCTGCCTGCTGCTGCCGCCTGCTCCCCGCTTCTACGGCCCCTTGCCCTGCCGCTCAGCCCCTCCTGCTTCCCCTGTTGCCCCACACCCCCATGTGTGTCCTAACCCCTCTTGTGCCTCTGTCCCCCTGCCAGGGGCATTGCTGGGGCGGGGAGGGACCGGAGGCACAGGCCCAGGCCCCGCCCCAGTGGGCAGGACCTGCCCCCAGCCAGAAGGCCACGCCCCCTGGCCTGGGATAGGGTCAGAGGGAGGCCACGCCGCCGCTGGCACCTAGGCTGCGGTGCAGTGCGGTGCGGTGTAGCACGGCGTGGCACAGCCTGGCCTGGCCTGGCCCGAAGCGGCCGCTGTAGGCCGGGTCCATGGCTGCAGCCACGAATCCCTGGCCGGGGACAGGGCCGCCGAGGTCATGGCAGCCCCATCCGTGGCTGGGGATCTGGGGCCTGGCTGCCAGCTGTCATGGCAGCAGCAGCCCAGTCCCCAGCCTGGGATCTGGGGCTGCGGACACGGGCCCAGCCTCCAGCTGCCACTTCTGGCCGGGCTGGGCTGCGCCGTGCTGCGGCCTAGCTGCCAACAGTGGTGTGGCCTCCCCCTGGCCCTATCCCTGGCCAGGGGGTGGGGCCTGCCGGGCTGCCAGCTAGGCCCCGGATCCCTGGCCGGGGACGTGGCTGCCATGGGCGTGGCCCGCCAGGGATTGGGGCCTGGATCCCCAGCCCAACTGGGCTGGAGATCCGGGGCACTGGCGTTGGGATCCGGGGCACGTGCCCCAGGGTGCCCAACGCCAGCGATGCCCCTGCCCTCTGCCCTAACTCCCCCCTGCCCTCTGCCCTAACTCCCACGTGTGTCTCTTCCCGCCGCTGCCACCAGCTCCCCACTCCCACTCTTCTGCCCCCGCTGCCCAGCCCCTCCTGCTTCCACTGTTGCCCTGAACCCCCACGTGTGTCCCAACCCCTCTTGTGCCTCTGTCCCCCTGCCCTAACTCCCACGTGTGTCTCTTCCCACCACTACCGCCAGCTCCCCACTCCCACTCTTCTGTTCCCAGCTACCCAGTCCCTCTTGCTCCCCCTGTTGCCCCGAGCCCCCACCTGTGTCCCTAGCCCTCCTGCCCTCCTCCTCTTTGAACCCCTCTAACCTTGGTAGTCCTGCTCCTTCCGTTTGTGTCCTCTCCCCTCTGCCACTGCCATACACTGAGCTTGTATTGCAACCCCCCCCCTTTTTCTGCCTATGTGTTATTGGAACCTTTTTAAAATTACTGTGAATAGGTTCATAACTGTAAGTTAGGTTAATTTTGAATCCTCAGTGTCCCCCAACCTGTCCCACTCCACAAAGTTAAGCACCTCACAACACCTCATTAGAGACACCATGACAATCACCCCACATACACTCCCCATCACCCACTTGACCCCAACACCCATTTTAATAAAGACTAAAGTGTACCCCGCTTGTGCAGTAATTGCCCCCCAAGATCCTCAAATTTTCAAACCTGCTGGCAGGGTCACTAACAAAAGGACAAATATCACAATCCCTGCTCAATCAAATTTTCCACTGACGTCATTTAAACTATAGGATCTGGTCCAGCCCAGCAGCTACTTTAGAATATATAGAACTTACACATCTGTGTATCTTAATAAAGTTTAAAGATTAGTGGACTAATCTCATCTTGGAAAGCAAATTGAAAAATCACAGTGAGAAAAGGAAAATGATATGCATTCGAACCTCCTCACAATCCAAAGTGATGTTTCCTTGACCTGTAAACAAAAGATTTGTTGCAAAAAGCCAATGCCCATTAGGAGGAATAAACAGTGGGTTACTCCCCAGTAACTGTCCTTCAAGATGGGCCGCTTGGAGCCATTCAGTAATAGGTGTCTCCATGCGTAAGGACCAGATTGGCTGGAAAACTTTTATCCTAGCCTGTCCAGAGAGGGCAGGTGGCCTCCACCCCTCGTGCCATCTCAAGGCTATATATATGGCCACCTCCGGACCCCTCCTCAGTTCGTCAGAGTCGCCAACTCCAGATGCGGGAATGGAGGGGAGAGACCTGAATAATGGATCCGAGCAGCCCATCTCGAAGAAGGACGGTTACTGTTGAGTAACCCACTGTTCTTCTTTGAGTGCTGCTTGGATGCATTCAGTAATTGGTGACTACTAGCCATGCTGATGGATGGCGGGTGGAGTTGGGGCTTCCGCCTTCAGCACAGCAACATGCCCCATATGGGAAGAAGCCTAGCAAACAAGAATCTAACGAGATTCAGAGACGAATAGGTTCTTGATGTGGCACAGAAGAATTGATAACTGAGGGCCAACCCAAGACAGGGGCAGGGCTTAACCCACTGAGATGTGTGAGAGTGGGCAGAACAGACCAAGGTCACCATAATGAGTATGAAGAATGCAACGTGAGAACATAGAGGGTTGCATTTGGATGCTCCACCTAAGTAGCACAGCACAAAGGTATGAAGACCAGAAAAAAGTGTCTGGCCATAGGAGTTTCCAGCAAGGGTTCTCAGAAAACGCTGAAGGCCAACAAGTATGAGGTTAACCATAATGACTGTGGCCTGCACAGGAAGCAATGGAGGGAACGAACAGTATCCCATGGATTGAACACCTTGAGGCCTGAGCCAGGCTCTAAAGAGTCACGGTCGCTCCTGGATGGTTGCTGGCTACACAGGTAGCCATGAGAAGGATGAACCTTCTCCCCTGGACTGGACATGACCAGTGCCAGCGGAGTCTGATTGATGAAAGTAGTAATGAAATACATAGTTGCTCTGGGGAAAAAGGGAACCCTGAGAATGATCAAGGTGGTCTGGCAAGACACTACAAGCCTGTACACTGACGGCAAAGGCCTAAAGGTGGGAGGCACAGGTATGCCAGCTAAAAGATCTCAAATTAGCGTGCAAAGCGCACTCTTCCAACAGAGTATGGTACCAAACCCTGAGTTTCTTGCTGGAGAGGGACTCCAGGACACTAGCACCCACAAGGCGACGTAATGGCCTGGACGGTGCTGATGGTTTGGTACCTATAATAACCTTGATAGAGAGACAACTCACGGAGAAAGAGAGGGGCTCGCTTTGGCCTGTAATCCTGTGGGATACCAGCAACACAAGGGTTGTACGCAGAGGGGCAAGGGAAGGCGGGATCATTGCCAACTACCCCTCACCCACCCAGTCAAGGTGGCCCAAGGGCTCGAAGAGATGCCGTATTAGGAATATGGTCTCACGTGTCTAGGGCACCACCAAAAGGGGGAGTGCCACAGCTACATTGCAAGACGTGAACACCAGGGGGAAGGACACATTGAGGCAGAGTTACCCCCAGAAAATACGGTTGTCAGGAGCAGGAGAGATCATAGCCCGACCACTTAGAAAGAGAAGCCACCCGCAGTATTGCAGAGATACCCCGAGGTTAGAGAACCCAAGACGGAGGGTTATTGCCAGTTGGGAAACCAGATGGCTATCCCGGGGGGGGGGGGGGCAAGCCTCTGAATTTCTAGTGTTCCAGAGACAGGACCTCTAACCTGTTTTCCTTTATATAAAAGTGGTCCCGGTGGTGGTAGGAGCACTCGGGGCTGTGACTCCGAAGCTGGGAGAGTGGCTCCAACAGATCCCAGGAACAACATCAGAGCTCTCTGTGCAGAAGAGTGCAGTGCTAGGAACAGCTAAGATACTGCGCAGAACCCTCAAACTCCCAGGCCTCTGGTAGAGGACCCGAGGTTGAGGATGACACATACCACCCATAAGGGTGAGAAGGGAATTTTTATATATATATAGGCAGCATATATTATCAGGTTCCTCTGGGAGGTGAGGGGAACAACGATCCTGGTGACATCACCATCAACATCGCATGGAGTTGCGCCCCCGGCTGAACTGTAGAACCTTGAGTAGATAAGCAAGTCGACGCGCGCCAAAGGGGCAGTGCCCTCTGCCAGGGTACATGTGACCTAACAGTAGGGAGACTAGGGTGGGCAGTTACAAGCAACTCATTGAGGAGCTTCCATGCTTGGAATGTGGCCTTCTGCCCGGCTATGATGGGGAACTGATGCCGCGAAGGAGGACGCTGGTGTGGAAGGCCCAAGATACAGTATCCCACTGCTGTTCCCCTCCCATGGGAAAAGCGACAATGGCGCCGTTTCTGTAGGTTCCCTGATCAGGAAAGCTCCAAGTCGGGTACACTAGATCTCTGCTTCACGAGTGAAAAAGGGAAAAAGGGAGGGGAGATATGAGGGGAGATATGACCACCACTTCTGGTAGGGTGGGGCCTAGGATGAGGACTCCAAGGATAGGTGTCCTGATTAACTGAGGTTGCCTGCAAGGGAATGGGCTGTATGGAGCCTCAGCTTCTGTAGAGAAGAGAGATATAGGGAGGCAGGGATGGGACTCCTCTGCCTTGGGCTTCCCCAGAGGCTAAGAACCGCCAAGACTGTGCAGACGCATCTCACTTGACGAGTAGGATGGAGGGTCCCGTCGAGCTGTCAGGCCACTATAGGGCTGGTTACTCATTGTGTGCAAACGAAGGTATCCTCCTCCAGCCTGGAATCGAAAGGGCCTACCTGATGGAGGGCATCAGGGTAACAGGAGAGGTCCTACTTCCAAATGAATGCCGTAAATGCATGTCTCGGAGCCTCTGCAGCAAAAGCTGGGGCTACTACGAAACGTGCTCCTTGTCCTGGGCAAAGTGTTGACGCGAACAGTGCAGGATTGAAGAATACAAGAAGAAGGAAGGGGGGGGAAGAGGGGAGTGGATCCCCCGTGAGTGCCCAGGGTAGCCGCTGCCAAGAAAGTGCAGGCAGGAAGTTCTTGTCTGGTGAAGGCCCATACCGCCCAAGGGTAGGGGAAAAACCCTGTGGGCGCAGTAGCAAAAAAGGGGGGATTTTGGTTCCCACCCAGTACCATTCCCCACAGGAGGGGGTGGGGGGGAGGCACCAACTGTCTACTGAGGCAATGGCTTGAAGTGTTTGCTCCCTGTTGCCCAAAAATGGGTAGGGGTGAGTTGGGTGGGTCCCTTCCCTGCAGGAGGGAAAAGGAGGGGGTCTCAGCCCTTGCAGCGGATGATAGCAGTGGAAGGAGGTTTCCTGTGATCCCACGATGATAGGGATAAGAGGGGAGTTAGTGGGAAGAAGTAGAGCCCTAGATGCCAATGTGGGAGAGATAGGCCCAGGATGGAGCAGGCCCAAGTATTTGTCCTCTCCCCTGGGATCTCGAGTGGTGCCCATCACCGATAACATTTCTGGGGGGAACAAGGCATCCCCTTCAAAAGGCAGGTTGAGGACCGCCTACTGCACATTAGGGGGTGCTCTAGCCTCCCCAAGCCAGGCCACCCGGCGGATGGGTACCGCTGAGGCCATGGTGCGGGCAGCTGTGGCCACCACGTTGTGGGCTGAAAGGAGGAAGTCATGAGATATTATGTTACCTTTCTCTAGAAAGGCATCATACTCCTCTCTGGCCTCAGGTGGGAGCAGGCGTCGGAATTTGGTGACACTCCCACACATCCAGCAAGTATCTGCTGGTTATGGCTTGGTTGTTTGCCACTCACAGTTGAAAAGCCGATGAGGAGTATACCTTACAGCCCAAGGGGTCCACTTCCCTGGCTTCCCTGGAGGATGGAAAGGGGTCGCTGGGGGTGCCCCGGGGCCCAGTGCCATCTGTACCACATCCCTCAGGGGGACCGGGGGACCGGCAAGAGAGGGAAAATCCAATTTGGAGATCTGATATTTAACACTTGCCGCATCTGAAACCGGGGCTAGAGAACTTGGACTCTGCCACCGGGAACACGCAAGGTCCCAGACACTCAGGTGGGGCAGGACTGTCAAGGGTTCTGTCAAAGCGAAGGCCGGCCCGAAGAGGGTATCCGGAGGGGGACCCAAGGGCTGCACCTCCATTCCTAGGTGGGCTGTGGGCTGGCGCAATAGATCGAAGTGTGCCGACAGATTTCCTGTATAGGAGCCCGGTGCCGGGGAAAGAGCGGTACTGGATGTTCGCCAAGGTGGAGAGGGAGTCTCCCGAGGGGAACATTCCTGCGGCTGGTAGCAAAAAGGCAACAGGGCCAAAGCATGGCGCCGAGGCCGCTTACAGCCCGTTGAAGGTCCTTCCTCCGGACTGGAAGCCGGGGGAGGGGACCGAGACTCCTGGGGTGGTACTGGCGACAGCAGGGTGACGTGTTGTCGTGGGGATGGCCCTACAGCGCCAGCCTCCAATGGAGTGGAAGATGGGGGTGGCGAGGGTGAACCCCCACAGTGGACCCAGGCCTCAGATGTGAAGACCAGCTTGCCCCTTCTAGTTGGGAGTGGGGCAGGAGGTGTGGGGAGCAAGAGGAGGGCTCGAGCAGCCTCTATCACTTCTGGGATGGATGGCATGAGGAGCAACTCCATGCGGATCTGTGGCAAGTCCTCAGCCAGGCTATGCGGTGCCAAGGGTGAGTGTGGACAGTGCTGAGGTGAGCTCGGTGCCGGCAAGGCCGAACTGTATCAGGCCAACGGCGCCGGAGATGCTGGCAACTGGCTCCGGGGCGATGTGGGTACCAGCAGAACCGGGCTACCCGAGGGCAACCTTGAGTGGTGCCAGGCAGGAACCTGAAGCCTCAAGTGAAGAGTGCCAAGCCTCCTCAGAGGCTAGGGCACGGTGCCGTTGTTCCCTCTCCTTGATGGTCCGAGGTCTGAAGGACAGACAGATGGAACAGGCTGAGACCGTGTGGTCTTTTCCCAGGCATCTGAGGCACTTCCCATGGGGATCGTCCTGGGGGAAGGCCTTGCCACACTCGGCGCAGGGTTTAAACCCTGGCATGATCACAGGATGTTCTGGCCCAACAGTGGAAGGCTCTTGTGGTGGAATTATATCCATGAAGAGATGCTCCCAGTTGGGCAAAAAGCTCATAGATGAAGGACAGGCTGCTTGCGATTCACGAGGAGTGGATGTTCCAGATCCGACGTGCAAGGTGGAAGAAATGAAACTGAGGAGGGGTCAGGAGGTGGCTGTATATATAGCCACAGGGTGGCACAAGGGGCGGAGGCCGCTTGCCTTCTCGTGACAGGCTAGGACAAAAGTTTTCCGATCAATCCGGCACCCCAGCGTGGAGACACCTATTACTGAATGCATCCGAGCAGCACTCGAAGAAAATCTGATTTAGCTCAGCCATTAGAGAAAGACACTTCCCCAGAAACTTTAAGCCAAGCAGGGCAGCAAAACAGAAAGTGAAGAAGCAGCCACAGGTTTGTCTCTGGGCCCTGCAGAGACCTCATAAAGCTGAAGAAAAGCCCCAGCCACTCCAAAAAATAACATCAAGCCTTCCCCAAAATGGGGGGGGCGGGAGCAGGAAGGGATGGAGGAGAGCAGATCTGAGCTGGAGACTGGAAAGAAGCCGGGGGTGAGGAGCAGAAGCAACAAGATAAAGGGAAACCACCTCCGCAGCCACAGCCAACCCCACCCCAGCTAGCCCACCCTCTTCCCTCTTAACCTGCATGCAGCAGCCCAGCAAGGGATCCTCTACAAATTCCCAACCTCACCAACAACTGCAGCAGGGCTGAGCTGGCAGGGGAACATGTTCTGGAGCTGCGGGCTCATGCATGCTTCTATTTTTAGAGCGCTGCCCTGGCATTTGGCAAAAAGCTGGACAAAACACACTTTTTCACAAATGTCTGGAGGACAGAGGATGGCAGGGCAAGAAGGAGGACATGTCCTCCTTTTGCCAGACATTTAGTAACCCTACCCTTACTGCACATCAGTTCCTATGATCCCCTCTAGCCACTGGGTCTCTTAAGGAAATAGGTTCTCCTGACCCCAAAGGGCCAGCCACATCACCCAGAAAAATAAAGGCTTGGATCTTACCCAAAATACCATGCTGTCAGCCAATCCTATAGTAACCTATAGAACTATCACCTCAGGGCCCACCACCTCCAGCCAAGCCAATGTCACTTCTGTACCTGTGTCCCAGAACCCCTGGACGTTCCTTCCCTCCACCTCCAGAGAGATGACGTAGGGTTGAATTCCCCTGGGCAGCCCGAAGCTCACTTGGTAGATGGAGACCTCAGATTCCGTGGCTCCACCCTTCACCAGCGGACCTGCCTGGCCATTTCCTCCCTCCTCGGGCCCTGTGACACTGCCAGCTGCACCTCCTGGCATAGCTGGCACCTGCTCCAGAGATACCCCCACCCAGTTAACTTCTTGGATATACGGCTTGCCCCTCTTGTCCTGGAGCTTTGGGCACTGTGCCCACTTGTGGCCTACTTCTCCACAGGAGTGGCACCTCTAGTCTCTTTGGTCCCTAGGGCCCAGTCAAGTAGTTTCTTGAGAGTACTCAATACTTTTTTACTTCAGTCTTCACAGGCTGGGTCAGCTCCCAGGCTACTACACTTGGTAACACAGAATGGAGAGTAGAGTGGCCCATGGTGATGGAAGGTCAGGTTAGGGTCTACTTAAAGAAGTTAGATGTGCACAAATCTATAGGGCTGGATGAACTTCATCCGAGGGTGCTGAAGGAGTTGGCCAATGAGATAGCAGTACTCCTGGACATTATCTTTGAAAACTCATAGCAAATGGAGCAGGTTCCGCAGGACTGGAAAAAAGCAAATACAGTACCTATTTTCATGAAAGGAAAAAAGGGGAAAAGGAGGATTACAGACTGGTCAGCTTCACCTCAATCCCTGGAAAAACATGGAGCAGGTCCTCAAAGAATCCATCCTGAAATACTTGGAGGAAAATAGAGTGATCAGAAACAGTCAGCATGGATTCACCAAGGGTAAATCGTGCTTGACCAACCTCATTGCCTTCTGTGATGAGATGCCTGGATTTGTGGATGCAGGAATAGCTGCTGATGTGATATATCTTGACTTTAGCAAGGCTTTTGATACAGTTTCCCACAGCATTTTCATTGGCAAGTTAAGGAAGTATGGATTGGATGAGTAGACCTGAAGGTGGATAGAAACCTGGCTAGATAGCAAGCTCAGCAGGTAGGAATCAATGGCTTAATATCTAGTTGGCAACCAGTAACGAGTGGAGTGCCCCAGGAGTCATTCCTGGGGCCTGTTCTGTTCGACATTTTCATTAATGATCTCAATGATGGATAGACTGCACACACACTACGTTTGCAGATGACACCAAGCTGGGGACTGATTGGCAAAGCAGCAGCACTGTAGAAAAGCACCTGGGGCTTATGGTCAGTGGGAAGCTGGATATGAGTCAACAGTGTGCTCTTGTAGCCAAAAAGGGTAATGACATATTGGGCTGTATCAGTAGAAGTGTTGCCAGCAGACTGAGGGATGTGATTATTCCCCTCTATTTGGCACTGGTGAGGCTGCATCTGGAATCCTGTGTCCAGTTTTGGTCTCCCCACTAAAAAAAGGATGTGGACACATTCGAAAAACTCCAGCAGAGGGCAACAAAAATGATTAGGGGGCTGGGGCACATGATTTACAAGGAGAGAGTGAAGGAACTAGGCTTATTTAGCCCGCAGAAGAGAAGACTGGGGGGGGGATTTGATAGCAATCTTCAGCTACTTGGAGGGGTGCTCCAGAGAAGAGGGAGCTAGGCTGTTTTCAGCAGTAACAGAAGACAAAACAAGGAGTGATGGTTTCAAGATATTAGGGAAAACTTTCTCACTAGGAGAGTGGTGAAGCATTGGAACGGGTTGCCTAGGGAGGTGGTGGAATCTCCATCTTTGGAGATATTTAAGGTCTGATTAGACAATACCCTGGCTGGGATGATTTAGTGAGAGTGTCCTGCTTTTAGCAGGGGGTTGGACTAGATGACCTCATGAGCTCCCTTCCAGACCTATGATGCTATATAAAGTCACCCCTAGCATGGGGATGGAGGGTGGGGGGGAGATGGCATATTTCCTCTGCCAGGCCCCAGGAACTCTCTGGCAACTCTGCCTGGCATCTGCAGGGCTGGGCAATGCTCTGCAAGACGCAGGACCCTCCACCCTTGGAGCAGCTCAGGGATCATCCTGAAGGGGAAACTGAGGAAGATAGAGCCTTGTCTACACGGCAAACACTCCACTGCCCAGCCGCCAGGGTCTGAACTGAGGAAGTTTCGTGGACTGAGGTGCAGAAGTAGCCACCTCAGGGGCATCCCAGGGAACCTGGGATCAGGGAGGGCATGTTTAAAGGAGGCAATGAAATTACCTGCCAGTTGTGGAAGTGGGTACCCTGAAAAACAAAAAGAAACATGGTTAGAGCTGGGGGGGACGGGGACGGGGGGGACACTGGCTCCTGGGGTCAGAGCGCCAGTCCCTGCCTCATGGCATGCACCATCCCTCATTAGGAACCCAACCCACCCTGGCTTTCAGGCCTGAGATCATCTCCTCCCCTGTTATCATAAACTCCTGCCCCAGAAGAGGGACAGGAAGTTCTCTGAGCACTGAGCAGAGGCAGCTCCCTGCACTGTGATGGATCAGGGTCTGTGTTGCGCCCTGCAGTCTTGGCAGTAGAGGTCATGCTGGGAGCCCCCAGCCTAGTCCTGGGCCCCACCCTGAGATCTCCCCATGGCCCCACTCTGTCCCTGTCCATGAGATGGAGGGACCATCTGACCCAGCCAGGCCCATATTCCCTGGAGCTCCCCAACCCCCTAGAGAAATGCCAGTGCCACACTCCAGCCCCTCACCTTTCTTGTTCCTCACGTTAATGACCAGCCCCGGCATCAGGAAAATCAGCCCCAGCACAAAGCCCCCAACCCCTGTCAGCATCTTGTTGTGGGCAGAGTCAACTGTGCCTCTGGGGAGACAGGACAGGGAGGGACAGCGGTCAGAGCCAGGGGTTAATGTGCAGCAGAACGTCCAGGAACAGCGTTCCGGGCCCCCCCTATTATTAGGGGCAGCATTCTGGGGCCCCCTAAAATAGAGGAAGGCACCAAACACTGTGTTCCAGGACCCCAAAAACACAGGAATGCATCAGAAGGCAGCCTTCTGGTGCCTTCCCCCAGGGCTGGCTCTAGGCGCTGTGTGCTGGTGGAAGTCCAGCAACCCCTCTCCCCCTTTCCTGGTGCCTGCACTGGCCCTGCCCCTTCCTGCTCGGCCCTGGCAGTGCATGCAGCCCAGTCCCAGTCTCAGGCCTGTTTTGCTGGCCAGCCAGTGTCACAGCCTCCCTCCTGCCGGCCCTGCTCCTTGGCCATGTCAGCAATGTGGGTAAGGGAGCCAGGGGGGTTGGGGACAGGCAGGCAGCTGGTGGCTCAGCATGGGTGGGGGGGGGGTGAGAAGAAGGCACCAGGAGGGGGGGGGGGGGGGGTGCGGGGGGGGGGGGGGGACGGAGGGGGGGGGGGGCCGGGGGGGGCGGGGGGGGGGGGGTTAGGAGGGCTGGAGTAGGGACATGGAGGCAGGGAGCTTTAAGGAGTGGGGATTGGGGCTGAAGAGGGCCTGGGGAAAGAGGAGTCTGATGGGAGGCAGGCATTTTGGGGGCAGATGAAGGGGCCCCACCAAATTATACTTTAACCCCTGGTCAGAGCCAAGGGTTCAATTCCCAGGGGGTTGGACTCGATGATCTCACGAGGTCCCTTCCAGCCCTATAATTTGATTGATTGATTGATTGATTGACCACTAACAAGGGCTCATGGGTGGGTCAGTGCCAGGGCTCCTCCTGTCTGTGACCGACAGGGATAGATTCAGCCCTGGCTATGACTGTGAGATCCCTGCTCCCGCCAGCACAAACTGGGCTGGCCCTGTCCACATTTACCAGAAGGGGATAGAGCCTGAGTGTCTTTCACATTAGCTGTCCACCAGCACCACCCACTGGTTAGTCGCTCCATTCACCCTGCACCATCCACCAGCTCCACTCATTGATCACACTCACCATCCACTTGCTCCACCCAGTGGTCCCTCGCACTGTCCAGCCCTCCTCCACTGCTCTTCAGTGATTTCAGTTCAGAGAGAAGGTCTCCTCCCTCAATGATTTCAGCTCTTAAATTCAAAGCAACTATAAACAGCTTCTTCCGCTAAAATAACACAGAAACCTGGTCACTCATCTACCCTTTCACAGAAGGACAGGGGGTGAGGCAATGCCTCAGGCAGAGCTCAGAGAATCTAATGCTACTCCCCCACCCCTTTCTTAATCTCACCAAGCCGAAAAAGGAGGAGGAGGGCCCTTCTTTCCAGTTCTTTTACTGCTAATGGTAACTTTTACCCTTCAACTAACCTAAACAGCGTTTGAACAATCAAGAGAGTAGCATATTACAAAAGACAGTATGTCATGTTTCTTTTCAGTAGAATTACAGATATTAGATCTGTGATCAGATTAACCCAAATACCATTACTCATATTGCCCTGCACCCAGCCTATGCTAATATGCTCTTCGTGCTCATGCAAATACAAAACCCATGCAGATTTGTTGCCCCTCCCCTTAGAAGCTACTAGGCACAGCTTCTAAGCCTGCATTATGTGAGTCAACAGTGTAACGCAGTTGCAAAAAAAGCAAACACCATTCTGGGATGTATTAACAGGAGAACTGGAAGACACAAGAAGTAATGCTCCACTCTACTCTGCACTGATTAGGCCTCCGCTGGAGTATTGTGTCCATTTCTAGGCACTGTTCCCTTTCAGGTGCGCTCGTGTGCACGCCTGCAACATTTTTTCACTCAGCACAGACCCCTTCTCCCGCAGCGAATGGGATGCAGGGGCCAGCAGCAGAGTTCCCAGCGGCAAGAAGCCTCTAGGTGAGCAGAGCTGAAGGCAGGCTGGTAGGGGATGGGGGAAATCCTGGAGGCAGGAACCTCTTAAAAGGGCAACAACAGAGAGACTCATCTTAGATTGGCCGTAGAGCATCACCTGCCCACTCATCCTCCTTTCTTCTCTGCTGTTTGCTCCCACCAATGGGCACTGAGTTTGGCCAGTGCTACCTTCAGGGTTGCTTCAGTCCTCACCTAGGCATGTGGCCACAGTTGTACACACGTGGCTGCACTGCTTTTTTGCTGTAGGACCCCTCTGCTCCTGGCTGGGCTGCGCAGCATTTCCACTGCCCTGCAGTTGAGCTGGTGGCCACATGCCTGAGAGGAACCCATCACCTTTTGCAGTTGCAGGAGATTCCTTGAACTCAAAGTTACTCAAGGTAGGTGAAAACATCTGCTCTGCTTGACTGTGCAAAGTGTGGGTGCCTCCCTCAAGGATAAACATACCGATTTGCTTAAGGGGCTGTCTGAGAATTTGAGAACAGGTTTGTCCAACCTGCAGCCCACGTGCCAGACTCTGGCCCGCCAAGTGCTACTTCCACAAGCCTGGCAGCTAAAGCAGCAGGGGCTCTTTTAAATGTCCTGCCCGCACTCTGAGCTGGGGGTGGGGGGGTGGCCTGGCCAGACAGATGCCCTCAGGGGCTTGACTCAGCCCCTTTGCATGGGGGCAGTAAAGGAATTGGGGAGCCCCCACAGGGTGTGGCTATGGAAGGGGAGCCCCAGCAGGAAAAGGGACGGGAGAAGGAGAAGTCACAGGGATGGGAGGGGAGAGGAAAGAAGTTACCATGCAAGGGAACAGGGAAGGGGGCACGGATTGGGGAAAGCAGCTGCCAGCCTGTGTAGGGGCAAGGGAGGGAGGGATTGAGGAGAGGGAAGGAATCACCACACAGCAGGAAAGACTAGGAAGGGGATAAGGTGTGGGGACTTGGCAGAGGAAAGGAGCCACCTGGGGAAAGTGAAGGGCTGGGGTTTGGGGAGAGGAGCCTGCCCCGGGAAAGGAAAGGGGAGGGGAGAGAAGCCTGGGCAACAGAAAAGAGGGGCAAGAGAGGAGCCTGCGTGGGGCAGGGGAGAGAAGGGAAGGGAGAGGACAGAGCCCACTTGAGTTGGGGGGGCAGAGAGAGGAGCAGGGCAAGCAGGGAGAAAGGAAAGGAGCCCGCAGGGTGAGAGCTGATGTAGTTGAGGAAGAGAAGTGGTCAGGGAGCCAGCACAGCATAGGACAGGGAGGGACAGAGCAAAGGGAATAGCCCAGAGAGAAGGGAAACCTGCACTGTGTGGACTGGCAAACAGCTGGGGCGTCTGAGTGGCATGGGGCAGGCAGGACGGAGGGTTCAGGGAGTGAGCAAGGGTTAGGGGAGGAAGGAAAGTAGTGGGGGTCCCACCAGCAGGCTGCACTTCTTCCTTCCCTGTCCCTGTAGCTCCCCACCTCTGACCTCCCCTGCTAGGCTGATGCTCCCCTTGCCACCAACATGGCCATCTCTTGCTACTAGCTTGACCTCCCATCTCTGCCCCAGCCCTCACTTGCAGCACTTGCCCTGCTTCCCACACTTTTCTCCGCCACCCCACATGGCCAACCCTGTCTTCCCCTGCCCTGCAAGGCTCCCTTGCCATCCCACCCCTGCCCTTACCATCGATGCGCTGCCCTGCTCCTCACACTCCCTCTTGTTTCCACACAGAGTTATCCCTGACCTCCCTTGCCCTGCCACGCTCCCCTAGGAAAGTGGACAACTTAGCATATTGGTCCTAAGTCTCTGGTTACATATTTACCTTTTGAAGTTCCAAAGGGGGCAGCTGTGTTACTTTAATCCAGCAAAAAAAGCAAAGAGTCCTGTGGAACTTAGACTATCAAATTTATTTATTGCATGAGCCTTCATGGGAGAAAAATCCCACTTTGTCAAATACTTTGAAGATGGGGGAACACACAGAATGTGGGCCCATAGACTGTTTCCCAGTGTTTGAAGCTTAACAATTGCTTTGATTTGCTGTTACGGTATTACCTGATCCCATGACTTACACTTCTCTGCATTTATTTCTTCCCATTCTGCATGTTCCCCCATCTTCAAAGCATCTGATGAAGTAGGATTTTCTCCAATGAAAGCTCATGTTATAAATAAATCTGTTAGTCTTTAAGAGCCACAGGACTCCTTGCTTTTTTTTGCTGAACTAGACTAACACAGCTGCCCCTTTGGAACTATTTTGTACAGCACACAACTGTAGTTTAGGTAAATATTGATAATAATGTGTAACTGTAAAGTTGGACTCACAAGTTACCATAAGGCAAAATTTCTGCTCACAAACTGAAATTTTTGCTCATGACATCTCAGTCCTTAGAGGGAACATTGGTGGGCGCTTCATTTCAGGAAAGATTTGAAGAAAGTCCAGTGAGGAGCAACATGAATGATAGATAAGAGGTCTGGAACATTTGACTTATGAGGGAAGATTGAAAGATCTGGGTTTGTTTAGTCTGGAAAAGAGGAGACAGAGAGGACATGATAACGGTATTCAAGTATCTAATAGATTGTCATATGGAGGAGGGAGAAAAATTGTTCTCCTTAACTGCTGATGATAGGACAAGAAGCAATGTGCTTAAATTACAGCAAGGGAAGTTTAGGTTGGACATTAAGAAAAAATTTCTTACTGTAAAGGTGACTAACCACTGGATAGGCAGGTTGTGGCATCTCCATGATTGGAAGTATTAAAGAGCAGGTTAGACAAGCACCTGTCAGGGATGGTTTAAGAGGGTCCTTGGTCTTGTCACGAGTGCAGGGGACTGGACTCGGTGACCACGCATGTTCCCTTCCAGTTTCTAGGACTGGCACATGCTGGGAAGACACAACCCCAAACTCCACTTCCAGTCAGTCAGCAGGGGTTGGATGCTCAGACTAGCCAATAACACCATCCACTGACCAAGCTCTCATTGGCTGCCAGAGGCTTGGCCCAGCCACCTGGATGTCCCCATTGGCTGCCACCATACAGCTGTGCATAGTGAGAATTTTCCCAGTTCCCCTTTAGGCAACTAGCCCAGTGCCTTCTGGCGCCCCAGAGGACGGGGCATGTGGCTGGATCAGGGTTCTTACTAGTGAGGTCTCACAGGGTCTGGCCCGGCCCACGGCCAGTCATTAGCTCAGTGAGCCGAGAGACGCTGTAAACCCCAAGCTGGGCATGGCTGCAAGGGACACTGTGTGTTTTAATACAGTGTGTGTGTTTTAATACAGCTAAGGGCGATGGTGTACAGCTAGGAACAAATGTTGTAGAGCCCAGAAAATGGAGGGACTGAACCCTGCAAAGCCATGACTCTTAACTGGACTTGGGGGTCATAAACATCAACTGACCGTGAGCTCCCTGTGTGCTGCTGTGGCTAAGGGGGTGAATGTGTCCCTGGTCTATACAAACAGGGGAATATCGGGCAGGAGCAGGGGGGTGGTGTCATCACTGCACATAGCCATGATGAGCCCATCCTTGGCTGCCGTGTCCCCTTCTGAGTCTGCCCTGCAGGGCAGACAGTGAAATGGTGGTTCAGGGAAGAGCCACTAAGGCGATTGATGGGCTGGAAACCTACCTTGGATTGAGATGTTGAAGGCACCTGTTCTCTGCAGTTCATCAATGTGACCAGTTGAGGGGTAGCTGGATCCCAGTCTGGAACCTACATGGAGAGCTGGTATCTGAGAAGAGGGGCTTCTGTGATCTCCCAAACACAGCAGAATGAGAGACAGTCTCTGGGAGCTGGTGTGAGATTAATTCACTCAGATTAGAAATAAAGCGCAAAAGCAGGACACCTGACCAGTGGAACAGCTGATCCAGTGAAGGCGCACATGGCACAGTGCTCCCCAAACACAGCCAGGATCCTGAGACTGGATCTGCATAAATGGACTGTGTAACTCTGGAGCCCCACTGAGTTCTGCATGCACACAGGAGTCCATGCACAGCAAACCACAGCAAGGTTGAGGCTTTGTGTTAACAAAGATTTTTTGAGACCACTGAGTAACTGGTTGGCAAGACGGTTGCTTACCTGTAACTGTTGTTCTCTGAGATGTGTTGCTTGTGTCCATTCTCACTCTAGGTGTATGCACACCTGCATGGATGGTTACCAGAGACTTTTTTTTACTATAGCAGTAGCCATAAATGTATCTTGGGCGCCCTCTGGAGTCCCGCTCTCATACTGCGGTATATTAGGCACCCCTGGGTCTCCACCTACTCAGTCCCTTCTTTCCACTAACTCTGAAAAGCGGGGACAGTGGGCAGGTGTGTAATGGACATGAGCAAAATATCTCAGAGAATAACAGTTACAGGTAAGCAACTGTCTTTCTCCATTGAGTGCTTGCTCATGTCCATTCTGATTCTAGGTGAATCCCAAACCTTACTTTGGACAGTGGGCAGAGTTAACGCCGTGTGGACTGAAGAACTGCTCTACCGAATGCAGCATCGTCCCTGGCCTGCTGGATAATTGCACAGTGGTTGGTAAAGGTATGCACAGAGGACCACGTTGTAGCTGTGCAGATGTCCAACACCGGCACATTAGCCAAGAAGGACGTGGATGATGCATACACCCTAGTAGAGTGGGCTGTCACCAGACCTGGAAGCAGGACCTTCACCAAAGCATGGCAGAAGTGGATGCAGTTAACAATCCAGGATGAAATCCTTTGAGATGAAACCAGGAGACCTCTCATTCTGTCTGCAATCACGATAAAAAGCTGCGCCGATCTGCAGAAAGTTTTCGCACATTCTAAGTAAAAAGCCAGAGCTCAATGCACATCCAAAGTGTGCCATCTTCACTCATCACACTCATGAGGCTTGGGGTAGAAAACTGGTAGAAATATTTCTTGATTATAGTGAAATGGCATCATGACCTTGGGGAGAAAGGTTGGGTGTAGTCTCAATTGGACCTTGTTTTTAAAAAATATTTTGTAAGGGGGGTCCACAGCTAGTGCCCAGAGTTCAGACACCCTCCTAGGAAACATTATTGCTACCAAAAAGGCAACTTTCCACAATAACAGTAGGAGGGAACAAGATGCCATGGGTTCAAATGGTGGCCCCATTAACCTACAAAGAACAAGGTTCAGGTCCCAAGGTATGAATGGGCTCTTAACCAGAGGAAACATGCGCTCAATCCCCTTGAGAAAATGGACCGCCATGGGGTGTGAGAAAACCAGTCTCCCCTGGAGGGGCTGCTGAAACACTGAAATAGCTGCCACATGGACTTGTACTGATGTCAGGGAGAGGCCTTGCTCTTTGAAATGCAGTAGGTATTCGAGGACAGACTGAACTGACAAAGTAACTGGCAAGAGTCCTTGAGTCAGTGACCACAGACTAAAGCATTTCCATTTAGCCACATAGAAGAGTTGCATCAATGACTTCCTGCGCCCCAACACGATTTCGTGCACCTGCAAGGAGCATGCTCACTCCTCTGCATTCAGCCGAGTCGCCAGGCTGAGAGGTCCAATGACAGCAGATGTGGGTGCAGGAGCCTCCTGAAATCCTGGGGGAGAAGGTGTGGATGATCCAGAAGTTCCCAAAGAGGGGCTATCATCATGTCCATCAAGATGGAGAACCATAACTGCCAGGGCCAGGCCAGCGAGACCAGAATCACATTCTCTGTGCCCCGTTCAGTGCCACCCTAAGAGGCAGCAGGACTGGGGGAAAAGTGTATCAAGACGCCTCTGGACCATGACATAAGAATGCATCAGATAGGTTCCCCACCTCGGAGGGAACAAAACTGACATTCCTGTTCCATTGGGTGGCAAACAGGTCCACTTGGGGATAACACCACCTCTGGAAAATCATGCGTGCTACTTCCTCATGCAGTGACCAGTCAAATCTCCTGCTGGGGGTATCTGCGTCTGTGTTCCGGACCCCCAGGAGATGCGAAGCTATCAGGTAAAAATTGTGCTATATTGCCAGGCTCCACAGGGACACTACTTCCCGACAGAGTCAAGAGGAGCAGGCTCCTGCTTGCCTGAAATACATAGCCATTGTGATGTCTGTTAGGACCTGTATTCCCTTGCCCCTGAGACTGTGGTGGAACGCCTTGCATGCCAGTTGTATTGCCCACAATTCCATAACATTGACGTGGACATCTTTGTCCTCTGGAGACCATGCGGTCTCCAGTGCTGAGGAGAGCCCTCCACCGCACATCTGAAGCATCCGATATCAGCGTTAAGGACGAGCTCTGCTCTGAGAAGGGGATGCCTCTTAGCACAGATTTGGGGGCCAACCACCAGCTGAGGCACTCTAGAGTTCCCTGCAGTATTGTGACCACCCTGTTCAAGGGGTGTCACATCGGGCTGTAGACCATTGAGAGTCAGGCCTGGAGCGGGCCCAGCTTGAGGCAAGCCAGGCGCACCACATAGGTACTATGAGGCCATACGGCCCAGCAGCTGAAGACAGCTTCTGACTGTTGTCTTTGGGCACCTTTGCAGTTGTGATATCAGGTCCACAATTACTCTGGCTCTGGCTCTCGGCAGAAAGGCTCTGGCTTGAGTCCAGTCCAGTGTTGCACCTAATTAAGTCTATCCTTTGCACTGGGACTAAAGTGGACTTTTTTGTGTTTATTCTGAGGCTGAGACTAGTGCCAAGTGTTTACTGTCAGATCAATGTTCCGCCTGACCAGATCTGGCGAGGTGCCTTTCAGTAGCCAGTTGTCAAGATATAGAAAAACATGCCCACCCCTCCAGTGATGGAAAGCTGCGATGACTATTGTGCATTTGGAAAAAACCCTGGGGGATGAGGAGAGGCCAAAAGTAAGGGCTGTAAACTGGAAGTGGTGGCCAGCCACCATAAACTACATATTTTCTGTGATGGTACTGGATTGAAATATGAAAATATGTGCCCTTCAAATCAAACGCAGCAAACCAGTCTCTCCGATCCAGGGAGAGGATAATCAAGGCAAGGGACACCATGTGAAACTTCTGTTTATTTATATATTTGTTGAGGTTTTGGAGATCTAGAATTGGCCTCAGAGCACTGTTGGATTTGGGCATCAAAAAATAATGGGAATAGAAACCCTTTGCCTCCTGACCATGCAGGGCAGGCACCACCGATCCCATGGATAGTAGTGAGTTAACTTTCCCCGGAATTGTTCATGAGAGGGGTCCCCGAAGAGGGACAGGGAAGGGGGGGGTGAATGAAACTGGATTAAATATCCCCTGGAAAAAATATCAAGGACCCATCGGTCCATTGTGATCTCATACTAATGGGACACAAAAAAAAAAAGGCAGTTCAGGAAAGGAAGGAAAGGGTCCCTGTGAAGACTGGGTTGTTTCCCCTCAAGTGCACCCTCAAAAATGGCTTGGGCATTTTGCTCTGCTTTATCTAGACACTCCTGACACTGAGCCCGAATATGATGAGCACTGTCCTTGGGTCCTATACCAATCCTTGTGCCTTTTGCACCTGGAACCTCTGACTTTGCAGTCTGAATTGTGGTGGTGATGGAGGTCTGAAGGTGCAGGGGCTGGAATAATGGGTGGGAAGACCCCACGGATTTAAGGGTAGCTCTGGAATCTCTCAGCCCATGGAGCTTCTCATCCATTTTTCCAGAGAATATATCTGGCTCGTTGAATGGTAGGTCTTGAATCACCTGTTGAACCTCCTGTGAGAGACCTGATGCCTGGAGCATCATAAATACACTGTGGAAGCCATCAGGTACCCTGCCAAATCACAAACTGTCTGAAGGACCACTTTAGCCACTGCCAGACCCGTCTCCAGACCAGTCTAGGAGAGTCGATAAGTCCAATCTGTGCTCCTGTGGGAGCAGAGACAATGAACCTCTGGAAGGAGCTCCAGAGATTGTAATTACATATCCCAAAGAGGGCTTGATTCTTTGCCACCCAGAAATGGAGACTGGACAAAGAATAAATCTTTTTCCCAAATGAATCCAGCCTTCTTAGGTCCTATTTTTTGGGGTTGAACCTGGTTGACCTTGTCCGTCTCACTGATTGGCCACTTCCACTACCAGTGTGCCTGGTGATGAGTGGGTAAAAAGGTACTCTTAAGTCCTTGGCCGAAATATCATATCTCTTTTCAGCCACTTTCCATGTTGGAAAGACCAAAAAGGGGTTCTGCCACAGAGTTTTGGCTATCTTTGGCACTCCTTCATGTACTGGCAGTGCAATTTTTGAGGGCGTTCCTGACAATCGAATATTAAAGAGTCCATCCGACAAGCTCCCCAGCACCTCTGCTTTCAAGTTTAAGTTAAAAGCTACACATCTAAGCAAGTCTTGGTGAGCTTTGAAATCATCACTATGCACAGAGTGATTGCCCTCCCAGCTCTTCTGTCGATTGTAGGGGTAATTGGGAATCATCCCTAAGAGAGTGCTCTGTGCCCCTTGTCCTCCTATCTTCAATGTCCGAGTCCCCTGTCTCCAAGCAGAGACCCTGTGGTAGTTTGTGTCCCTCTCACTGATGGCCCTGAATATGGTTGGCAGGGACTGGAAGGGGCCCTGTACCCCATACAGCCTTTGTGTCTGCCATTGTCCTTGCAGCCAGAGTCTCACAAGGGTAGTAGATGGAATCACGACCTTCCTAGACTCTCCCCCCTGCCAGCCAAATGCTATGGATGAGGTGCTAGACCTACAGGTCCTCCTTAATGAGCTCCTGCAATTTTTTTTTTTTACATCTGGAGTCCTGAGGTGGTACCAGGCTGCAAGGAGCCGAAGATCAGGCCTTGTGGTGCTAGCACCTCCTATTGCTGGAGCATCCTGGTGAACTGGAACTACTGGCCCAGTGACAGGAAGCTGAATCGGTTCCCCCCCCCCATACCACCCCAGCAGAGGTGCTCTTTCAGTTACCAGGTTCTGCGGCCCCAAAACGGGGGCCAACTTGACAGTGCTGAAGGGGCTCCAACTTTGTGTGGGACCAAGAGCCGGAGCTAGATGACAGGCTCCACTTGCGGTGCCATTTCGGTGACCAGAGCCAACCCAGTGGTGCTCTTACTGTGGGAGCACAGATAGATAACATAGGGGGACAGATAGATAATGAATTGCATTTACCTTTAAAGTATATGTTAGTTAATGGTGTATGTCCTGTAGTGTCATAAGTAAAATAATTTTGTAACCCTGTGTAGTAGACATTATAATCAATGTCCAACAAGACTCCATAGTGTCAGTTTAGAACTCCTGCTTAAATGCTGTACTCCATTTTGTACACTTGATGAAACCTGGTTTAGGCATATGCTGCGTAAATCCATTGAAACGTGTGAATGAAGGGGGTGTGTGTGTGAAGGACCCACTCTCAACTTCCAGCCTGTCCTGAAGAAGCACAAGTACCATCTAACTGGCTGAACAATGCAGACAACTCTGATGAAAGCAAACAGAAGCCACCCCAGAAAAAGAATACAATCAAGCCTGCAAATGACTGGTGACCAATGATCTCACAGGAACCCTCAACATGACACAGCAAATCCTATAGACTTACATGAGGGCCAGCAAGTGTGAACGATGGGTAAGAACAGGAAAACTTTGGGTCTCATTCTGCATTTGCAACTGACAGAGGCCTGGCTCCATCCTTGTGCCCAGACTAGTTGGCCACTAGGCTGTCTCAAACAATGCATGAAAAGACTGGTAATTATATCACAGCAGGCTGCAGAACTGCACATGTGTGTGTGTCTGCTTTTTGCTATCCTTACTTATTTACAATAAATGTGGCATATATTGCCTTGCCCCCCTGAATAAGATCCTGCTAGTCTTTTCTTTTGAAGTATAACATCACTTCGCCATTCCCGGTGGGGCCTGAGACTACCCTCTGGGAGGTTCCTTTTGCAGCCTGCCCTCCCTGGGCTGGGCTGTCTTCCATGATTGGTTAAGCAGGCTAGTGGTGGCCATTAGATATTTTGCTGCTTATGCTCCTTGGAGTCAGGGGTGGAGCTCCTTGGGGGGACGGATGAGCTGGTGCACTAGCTGCACCCCCCAGGGCCAGCATAGAAGCTGGTCTCTCATCCTCAGCCCCCTTCAGCGGTTCCGTCCACTCCTCCTGGTGTCTCCTTTGCTTTTTCTTGGGGGAGGAACTGTGATGGTGGGGCAGGGAAGGTGCTACAGCTGCAATTAGCATGGTAGGCAGCCCGGTGCTGGAGCTGAGTACTGAGTAACGACACGGAGCTCAGAGCCAAAGGGTCCCCGCTGCATCCATCATTGGTCTCAGAGCCACTTCCATTAGGAGGGTTTTAAGGTGGTTCTCTCTCTCTCTCTGGGTGCAGGATTTGAGCAACTTAGAGATTTTATATCTGTCCTTCCTGTGCGCTTCCCCCAGGCATTTTAAGCAAGACTCAGGAGCAGGGGTTAAAGTATGCCAGAATGCCCAGAACACCATTCCAGGGCCCACTATTTTTAAGGGACCAGCATTCCAGGGCAGCAGCGCTCTATTTTAAGGGCCCAAACGCTGCACCTCTAAAAATAGGAGGCCCTGGAGCGGCATTCCACCATTTTCTGGCAGGCATGGGCCAGGGGCAGGAGCTAGGGGCATTACTAGGGACTCAAGCTGCACCCCAAACCCCTCCCCAAACCTAGAGCCTGCTGCCTGAGCCCCAGCGCCGCCGTGGGGCCTACCACCCCCAAGTCCCCAGCTGCGCCACCACCACCAGTGAGTGTGGGGGGAGCTGGCTTGTGCTGGGTGGGGGGTATTGGGAGCAGGAGGTGGCAGGCCCTGTTCCCTCGGAGCTGTGCACACGTGTGTGCACACAGATCATGAAGCCTATGCACACAACAAAATAAAGTGCATGCAAAAAAATTCAATAGTGCTAGTACTGGTGTTCACAAAATGCTTTTGTGCACACAAAACTGTGCACACAGCCTATGAGTAATTAGAGGGAACACTGGTGGCAGGAGCTGGGGTGCAGGGGACCCACCGGCTGAGGAGGGGCCCACTGGCACTGGAGCATTCCAGGGCCCCCCAAATTATACATTAACCCCTGCTCATGAGGGTCACTAAGGGGGAACATTTTGTCACACTCCCAACAGGGCTTAAACACTGGGGACTTTGGCGTTGTAGAGGGGATTCCCACTAACAAACTGGAACAACTAAGCAACAGCTACTACTGATCCAAACTAACTAAACAGAACTAGCACTGAGACTCAGAGAGGCAGTTCCCATCTGATCGAGAGGCGGAAAGAAGAAACTGAGCAGGCATAGGCCTGAGGGAGCATAATATACCACAGTATGAGTGGGGGACTCCAGAGGGCGCCCAAGCCTTGTCAATGGCTACTGCTATAGTTAAAAAAAAAGTCTCCAGTCACTGAGCCTGCAGTCATGCATAGACCTAGACTCAGAAAGGACACAAGCAAGCACTTGATGGAGAACATGTAAACAGTTGGATGGAGATCAAAGCCCAGTCTATAAAAAGGATGGCAAAAGGGGAACAAAATGGGAAAGAATATACAGCTGGCCGGTGGCATCAAATCTACAGTGGAAGGGGAGTGTGTAAAGGGAGAAATGCACCTGGCAGTGGCTGGGAATCAAGACTCCTGGGTTCAGTTCCCACCTTTGCAACATGCCCTCGGGTGAATCTCTGGTCTGTGGAGATGAGGGTCCTCCCTTGGTCTTGTCAGGCTCCTGCTGGGAGGGACAGTCCGGGCAGCACCTAGCACCACAGCCCTGGTCTCTGCTGGGGGCACTAGCTGGCTCAGGGGCACAGGAATGAGCTATGGAGCCCTTCCTTTTGGGGATGTCGGCTGAGGACTGAGGACCAAAAGGTTGATTTTCATTAGTGAGCACTTATCAAAACATGTTGATTTGCAGCCCACCTTAGTCACAAGCCAAGAGCTGGTCTTTGCTGCTGCAGCTTTTCTCACCACCAGCCATATCCAGCCACCACCCTGCCAGCTCCACATCTTCTCTTGCAGGGGGGAGCAGGGCCAGGCCAGAATCACAGTGCCCCAACCCACTCACCAGGCATGGGCTGTGGGGGGAGCTGGGGGCTAGGGCATGAAATACCTCCCTTCCACCAGCATGGCCCTGTGGCATGGAGGGAGAACTGGCACGGGGGGGTGTCCTGGCCTGTGGTCTCATAGCAGCTGAGGCAGGGGCACCAGCCACCTCCTGTGGCAATGGAAAGGTGCTTGGGGTGGGCGGGGGAAGACCTGGAAGTTTGTGTGTTGAGAGCAGCAGCTAATGAACCAGCCTGTTTCCCCTCCCCTAGCCCCAGCAGTTAAAAGTATAATTTGGTGGGCCCTGAAACCCTCCAATTTCCACACCCCCTTCATGCATGTCACCCACCCCACCTCCTGCTCCCCCAAACACCTGCCCCCCACCCCAGCTATTGCCCCACCAATACCTGCCTTCCCTACTGACACCTACCATCAGACCTTTTTCCAGACATCCTCCTCAACCTGCACCCTCATTCCCTACGCTCCCTGCCCCCATGTACTCACTCCAGTCCTCCTACTCCATCTTCACTAATTTCAGCCCCCCCAACCCCTTCTTTCCACCCTACACCCCCCTTCTCGCAGTGGTTAAAGTATAATTTAACAGGTCCCAGAATCCTAATTGATGGGCCCCCTTCCTGTAATTCCTTTGCTGACCCCCATATGCTGGCCCCTCCTCCTCACCTGTCAGTGAGTGCCAGTGGCTCCCTCTACAAACATAAAAGCATCAGCAACCTGAAAATTTGGTGGCAGCCATGGGTGGAGGTCGGGTGGCAGCATGCTTCCCTAGCATGCCGCTGACAGGAGGCACTCACAGGAAGAAGTTGCCTTGAGTAGTTCATCTCGGCAGCATGCCTGAGGACAGTGGTCCCCAGGGACGCCATGGAAAGCTCCCTGGACCAGCTCCTCGGGGGGCAGAAGCAGGGGGGCCTCTGGCATACTGATGACAAAAACTACCCAGTGGCTCCTTGGAAGCTGCACACCATGGAAACCAATCCAGGCATCCTTTTTTGCACCGTGCCTAGAACAAAGGCATGGCAGGGATCCTCTACACCCCAGCTGCCCTTGAAAGAAGCTGCCCAGAGCAGCTTTCAGTTTCTGTGGCATTGCAGAGGGTGCCGCATGGCACTCCAAATGGTCTCTCATGCTGCTGTCAGCACATGCCAGGGATTGCCTACCCCCCGCCAAATTGTCTGGGCCACGTTCATTCACATGCAGGCCCCAACCCAGGTAAGAATTTGCAACTACTTCTCAGTACTGTATGCATCAGTTACCACTCCATAAAAATATTTGTCAATAAGCAATTATTGTCACAAAAATAGCAAACACTGTACAACACAGTAACTATTGTGATTAACAGTGGGGGGAGGGTCTGCCAGCAGCCAGGGCAGGACACACATTCTGGCATTTTTAGGGGCTCCAGTACTCTGGCTCCTCAAATGTGTGCACCCCAGAAGAGCATTTCAGTGCATCCCCCCTTACTGTAAGCCCTCCCCACCACCAGCTACCCAACTCTACCCCCCCCCCAGCCCCCTTACCCAAATAGCAGGGAAAGGGACTCAGGGATTCACAGCTGCTGCCAACATGGCCAAGGAGGAGCTGGACTGAGCCATGGCTGGAGAAGGGAGGTTACAACCACAGTACTAACCACACAGCAAGAGGGCGGTCCTGAGACTTGGTCAGGGACACACTGCACGCCTTGCAGGTAGGGGTGCGGCCACCCCAGGCAGTGGGAAAGCAGGGGCTAAGTTCTCTCTCATCCACAGCCCCGAGTTGGCCCTGGGAAGTTTGCACCAGAACACTGCATTCCAGCGCATTTTTCTATTTTTAGGGGCCTCAGACCACTGCCCCTAAAAGTGAGGGGCCGCAGACCCTGTTCCAAGCCATTCCAGCATACCTTAACGCACTTCCCACCTCCCAGCGTTCAACTGGCCTGCCCCCACTTCCCCATCTCACTGCCAGCCCAGGTGGCTCAAAGCTCAGCTGACACAGCACCACCAACACCCCAGACACACCCCCCTCCGCCCCGCCCAGGGTTCCAGTTACACCTTGGTGTCGGGGGCCTAAGCCAGGGCACTCAGCTTCCATCCCCAGCTCTGCAAGCAGGGGTGTGCAGGACACCGGCCCACACCTCCACAACCACATTCCTGGACACAGGCTGGCACAAGAACCAGTGCTGAAGGGCTAAGGCGCAGCCTGGGCAGAAAGAACAAAGCCTCCAATAATATTTTCTTTATTTACATGTTACAGGCTGGAAAGGTTGGACCAGACAGGCAGGCAAACCCACCCTCAGGGTCAACGGGGGTTGGGGAGGAAGAGTAGAAAAACAATTGTACAGTCAACATAAAAAACAACCCCCCTCCCCCGGCACGGAGCATGCTGCCTGACCTGTGCCCCGTCCACTGCACAGTCCTGGAGCTGAGCAGGTGGCTGTGTCTGTGGGGCCCCACACAGCCCAAACGCTGCTCAAATAAATAAACCTTCCCTGGAGAAGGGGACGAGGCCGACATGTGTGAGAGATGGTGGGAAGAGCTCCCCACTAGGTGATGCAGCCCACAGCATCCACCTGCCCAGCCAGCCCTCCCCATCTTCCCCCAGAGCAACTCCAAAGGCAGAGATCTCCAAATCCTTTAAAACCCAAACTGCTCTGGGAAAAGCTCCCAGGCGTCAGAAACAAACCAAACCAAACAGTAAAACCTGGCTGGGGTCATGCCGGCTCGTACACCAGCGGGCACAAGCGCAGCCTCCGGGCCGGCAGCAGCCTCCAAACTGGAAACACCAGGGCAGTCAGTGACGCCCTCCAGGCAGGGAGTCCTCCCTTGCCCCATGGGGCGCTGCTCGCCAGTGGGAGCCACTCAGTTCGGTTCACATGGGGTCCGGTCCCGCAGAGCCTCTTCTGAACCTGCCCGCACTTTCACCTGCCCCTGCCACCACCACCATCACCCGTCCACTCTAGCCAGAGTCCGAGTCGCTGGTGTCCGAGGACGAGGAACTGGAGCTGCTGCTGCTGGAGTCCGAGCTGGAGCTGCTGGCACTGAGCCGCGACACAGCCACCTGCTGGGCACACTCTGGCTTCTCATTGGCTGAGGGGAAGGAGGGAGCCGGTCACAAACCCAGATGCAAACCCTGCCTGTCTTTTCCCCCTGCCCCATGCCAGTGCCAACTCTGCCTGCAACCCACTGCTCCATACTCACCCTTCTTGGGGGGCTTCTTGGCAGAGTTGAGCTGGCCACTTACGTCCTGCAGCCGCTTCTCCAGCTCCCGTTTCTTCTCCAGCGCCAGCTCCTCCTTCGTTTTCCCCACTGGCTTCTTCAGGGCTGCAACAGGGACAGGGCTGCTCACCAGGCTCCGTTACAGACGGGCAGCCAGCTGAACAGGGTCTTGCTGCCTCCCAGAGCCCCCTCCGCTCTCACCCAGTTGGGAAATATGTAACCCAGCCCCTGGAAACCCCACCCTGTCTGCACACAGTGTGCACGCTGGGGCAGGGGACACAAAGTAACACGTATCCTCCCAGCCTCGACAAGGCTTATCAGCTTGCCTGAAGGCAGAGCAGCGTCTCTGCTGAGGTCTCCTCTTCCCCAGTGACACTCACTGCAGGACTCCCAGGCCAAGCCCAGAACCACCCCCAACTCCCTCCACACTTGGAGGCCCCCAACCTCCTCATGTGCCCGTCTCCCACCCCTTTAACCTCACCCCCTCCACTCTGAGGGCTCCCCAACAGGATATAATACAGCACCACCCAGCTCTTTGCTCTTCAGGTGGTGTCCAAGCATGTCCCTCTTTCCTATATTTCTCTCCAACCCCAGATCACAGGCAACCAAATGCAGAGCTCCCAGGGCCCACGCTTAAGAGTCCAACCTGCCCCCACTCACTCTCACTGTACGGCTTCCGTGGCTTCTTGCGCAGGCAGGACAGCACGTAGCGCTCCAGCTCGCGCAGGGTGGAGGGCTTCAGGGTCTCAAAGTCGATCTCAATCTCCTCAGGGTTGGAGTCGCGTAGTGAGGGCTCACGGGACTGGATGATGTGCACCACCCGCCCCAGCTTTTCACCTGGCAGCTTGTTGATGTCCAGACTGAGCTGACGCTTCTCATCGTAGGTCATGGGCTTGCTCTCCTCCTCCTCCTCGGAGTCGTAAAGCATGGGGGCCGCTGGCAGCACTGCCTTTGACACCTTACTAGAATTTCTGCGTGGAAAGAGAAGACTTGTCACTTGGCCATACAGACTCAGCTCTTGTGGGTCACTCTGCACCAGAGACAGACAAGCCACCCACATGGCCAGAGAACCCCATCCTCTGAGTGCCCCAGACCCAGCCAGGCCATTCACAGCCAGTGCGCCATCCAGAAAGAGCCCAAAACGGAACTGAAAACACCCATATACTCTCTCCAATCTACACAGAAGTTAGGAGGGAGGTGAGATCTACTAGTCCCAAAGTCCCTTCAAAACACGTTTTGGACCTTCTTTAATGTCCATCAAAACAAGGCAGAACAAATCTAGTAAATCAATGAAATATTTCATTGTCTTGAGCAATGCTATATGTAAAACAATGGCCAGAATAAAAACAAACAGATCTACTGTACCTTCCTGGATAGCCAACAGAACCTCAAGTTCAACATAAGGGTTCAATTCAACAACAAATGAACAGGTTTTAAGGGTTCTTAACTAACAAGGTCACACTTTCTAGAACAATAACTGACAAGATTTCCATCCAGATTCTCTCTCCGCCTGCTGATTGAAATCAATCCACCCTGCAGGCCACAAATCCTCTCCGGTGGGAGTCTCAGAACCCAGGCCACCAGCTCCATGCCAACAAGGCTGAGGGATGTGATAAGGGACACTTAGTCAGACACACCCACAGGAAGGACAGCGCTTAAAGCAAGCCAGAATGCATTCCAGGACTCACAAATCTGACAGGCCAGAGTTCTGGGGCCAGATTCCAGAAAAACTGGGCTCACGTATGCATGACGGAGCCCCAGAGATTAGGAAGGTTCCAGGGCCCCTTAAATTATACCTTAACCACTGAGAAAAGGGATGCTGCAGAAACGAGACTGTCTGGGGATTCACCTGGGAGGAAGAGGCACTCAGACTCAGTTCCCCCGGGCACTCAGCATCAGACCTACTGCTTTCTCAGGAGCAGGAAGTCCAGCAAGGACTCATACCTGCCAGCCAGGCAAGGGCTCTGGCTCTCAGGCAGCCGTCAGACATACTTTGGCTTGTTCACAAAAGGTCATCGCCATGGTCGATCCGCCGGGGAAAAAAAAGTCATCACGCAGCTGCCCGCGCTGCTTTCCCACCGGGGTGGAACAAAGGCTGCCTACCATCAATCACCCCATGTACCTCCAAAGCCCACCCCAGTGCCCAGCCCGCTCACTTGATGCTGCTGCTGCTGCTCCCACTTGTCCCGCCACTGCTGCCCCCTGCCTTCTTGGCCTTCCTCAGCTGAGCCTGGCGAGCCCTTGTCTCCTCGTCACCTCCCCGGCCTTTGTGCTTCTCCGACTTCTTCTTCTTTTTCTTCTCCTTCCTCTCCCTCTTCTTTTTGGGCTTGGAGACCGGGCCCTGCGACAGGGCAGCCAACTGCTCATGCACTGCTCGCAGCTAGGGGAGAGAGACCCCAGTGAGAAGTGGTGGGCACAGGGGACTCTCAACACCAGCCGAGAGACAAGGCAAAGGAGACAGGACAGCCGGGAGATGGAAATCAGGGGCAACAAGAAGCATGGACAGTCTAGTGCACAGATGGGGCAGAGAAACTAAACATAGCCATGGAACAAGATGCAGCCCCTGAGACAGCTCCCCATGGAGAAGTTACATGCTGAGCTCTGGCCCCCACCAGATGCCGCCATCCCCACACTCCCTACAGCCAGTGGTGACTGCCTCACCTGCTCCTGCAGCTCAGCCAGACGGTTGGCGCGTTCCTCCTCCGAGTCAGAGCTCTCCTCGCTCTCTGAAGTCTCACTACTGCTCTCCTCGTCTTCATCATCTTCATCTTCATCCTCGTCATCCTCATCCTCATCCTCATCACTGGAGGACTCCTCAGAGGAGGATTTTGATAGGGCACCAGACATAGCGGCTGATGGGGGGTTGGCATCCAGGGGCTCATCTGGCATCTTGGCATAGCTGAACTCGAATACATCCTGCAGCGGGGGGGCAAGAGGAACAGGGTAAGCCAGTGCAGCCAGCCCACCTGAGGGAGGGTTAGCGGGTGCAGTGGTGAACAAAGGCATGCTTAGCCAGGGGAAGGAAACCACCACTGACCTGCAACTTGCGAGCCATGGCCACCACGTCATGGTCAGGCGGGTTGTACTTGTAGCAATTGGAGAACATTAACCGGACATCAGCAGCAAACTCCTGTGCATCGTGGTAATCCCGGTTCTCCATCTTCCGCTGCACCACAGGCAGAGATCATAGGGTGAGGGCACACGGTCTCCCACCCCTGGGTCCTGCCCAGACAGACCAGCAGCAATGGGACGCCCTTGCATCCCAGCATAGCAGGGCTTGGACACCAGCCAGCCTTCCAGGAGCTACTGGAGAGAGGGCAGCCCCCACCACCCCAAGGTATGGAAAGGTTCAGGTCCACCACAGGACACCCACAAGCCAGAGATTCCACCTTACACAGGGCTGAGGTGAAAGCGAACCCCCTTAATGTTTGACCTGTCTGCTGCAAATAAGCTCAGACCCTAATGTCACTGAGGTTTGTGGGCTGCCCCCTTCCCAGGGAAGATTAGAGGTGGGTTCTAAGTCCACTCCCTGTCCCCAGAGGGAAACACCCCAGAACTTACCCCATGTTCCCAAGCACCCCTCCCAGACAGCCCCCAACATACCTTGATGGTGCTGAGGTCCATGGGGCACTTGATGATCTCATGGTAGTCGTGCAGCCCCAGGGCCGATGCGTCAACAGGCTTGTAGAATGGCCAGGCGTAGGCAGCGTGCTTCTTGGACACCAGATCTTTGAGGATGCCATTGCAATACTTGAGCTGCTCTGACAGTTTGCCCTTCTTGGAGGTCTGGTGCTGCTGCGAGTCAGGCAGGTCCTTCTTGGGGGGCTTGATAGGACGCCCACTCTCCCGGCGGGTGGGGATCTTGGCTGCTTTGGGCTCCAGAAGTGTGGCAGAGGGGGACGACTCCCTGCTGGTGGCGATGATGGCTGTGGTAGTGGGGGTGGTTGTGTCTGCTTTCCGCTTCACACCCTTCTTCTGTGGGGCAGGGACACAGACTGAGTTCTGGTGCTGCCTGAGTCCAGACCAACCCTGGCCCGATTAAGGGCCAACTGCAGCCCCAAGCACACATCCCATTAGGACCAGCTGCTGGAGCTGCAGTGGCCCCACCCCATCCACCTGAATGAATACTGCACCCCTACAGCCAGCATTTTTCTAACCCTTCAGGCACCACACTGCAGCCTCCGTCTCCAACCACGAACTTGAAAGGAATGACCCCACCCCACCCCCAATCAGGCAGGTGGGTGCCTACCTTGGCCACGGGCTGCGTGGAGGCGGGCACAGCGAGCATGGGCTGGGAGGCCGCGGAGTGCAGTGACTTGAGAAGCGGTGCAGAGATCACCGAGGGATGGGGGATGTTGAGGACAGTGGTAGGGATCTCAGCACTGGGGGTGTAGAGCGAGGTGTGGGAGACCGAGGACACTGCTGGCACCTGGTGAGCCGCATTGACTGCTCCTGCCAGGAGAGCTGGGGGAACACGCAGCCTCCAGTCAGCACCAAGGGACATGGCCACCAGCACAAAAGGACTTGCCCAATGTCACAGGTGAAAAAGAACCCCCGGAGTCCTGGCTCCTAGCCCACAGATCTCTAGTCACATGACCTGGCATCCCCCGCCCCAGCCCACACTTCCCAGGAATACCCATGCCTTCATGTCTTGGGAAAAAAAACAAACAAGGAGCCTTGTGGCACTTAGAGACTTAACAGATTTATTTAATCGCATGAGCTTTCGTGGGAGAAAAATCCCACTTCATCAGACACTTTGAAGAGGAAGAACTCACAGAATAGGATGAAGAATAAATGGAGGGGAGTATAAAACAATGGGATCAGATCATACTGCAACAGCAAATCAGAGTATTTGTAAAGATTCCTTGCTTTTTTTGCTTTACTAGACTAACACGGCTGCCCCTTTGGAACTTCATGTCTTGAGTATGCTTGTCCCCAAATCTGAGCAGCTGCCTACTGCCCCAACTCTGGTTTCCCCCTCACGCAGCATACATACCTGCTGCCCGGGAAGCCCCCTTCTTGTGGCTGTTCTTGGCCACGGTGATGACTATCTCCTGCTCCTCTGGGGGCATCTGGGCCACCTTCTGCAGGAAAATCTTCTCCAGGGTCTGGGCCATAAGAACGATGTCATCAGTGGGCTGCGGGAGGGAGCACAGGAGATTAGACAGAGAGTGCAGGGAGGAGGCAGGGAGGTCATCAGCTCCAGGGAAAGCCCAGGGCTCTCACCTTGTTGTAGATGTAACAGTTGGTGAACATGGTGTTGAAGTCCTGCATGCACTCTGCAGCACTCCAGTAATAGTTGTTCTCCAGGCGCCTCTTGATTGTCCCCATGTCCATGGGTTGCTTGATGATCTTGTGATAATCCTGCCAGCAGAAGAGCACAAGGGACCAGGAGGTTAGTCACAGGGCAAAAGCCCTAAAACAAGGATCCCAGTCACACACGCAGCCCAGGGAACAGCTCCCAGCACACACACACCCTGTCCTGCGCCTGCACTACAGCCTCTTTTAGCAAGTAGAAAAACTGCTCAGCCAACAGGCCTTTCCCTTAGCCCACAGGCCCAGGACCCAGCTTCTCCAGAATCCTTCCTCACCCTGCCTGGCAGGACTGCTGGGTTTACTAGGGAGCATTTAACCCTTGGCAGATGATCACTCCTCCCCAGACCCGAACAAGTGGCAAATCAGTCCAGAAACATGTGCGCATGCACATGCGCGTGCGTGCGCACACACACACACGCTGCCCAACCTCACCAACACACACGGGTCTTACTCCAGTTTCTACATTCGTGCCCCGAAGCAAAGAGCAGGAACCACATGAACTCAAGAACATTTGCACAGGTGCCACTGCATCCCAACAACACTGGATTCAGCCTAGCACACAGAGCCTTCCTTGTGTTTGAGGGAGCACTGCAGTTCTGCTCTGGAAACAGCTGGTGACCATGACCAGCTCCAGTCCCAGTGGTCCAACAGCCTGGCCTACTCTAGTCCCAGGCAGCATGTAGGGAAGACTACAGCTAAAGTAAGAGCAAACCTAAGTGGAATTTACCTCCGGGCTTTAAATCCTTGAGCGCCACAGGTGCACGGGGGGCTGGCGTTTAATATTGGGGTCACTTGATGTCTTCTACAAATTCATGGATGGGAATCTGCAAAACGCATTCAGGGCACAAGAGATTAGGTGGTAAAGTGTTTGTGTTACCTGTAAAGCGGCTGCATCACCTCATCCATACCTTTGTAGGGGGAAGTAAGTAAAGGTGGCTGTTCTGGGGATGCTCCCAGGACACACCAAGCAGGCCACATATACAGGGACCTGAAGAACCTCAGCTCTGGGACAGCATGGAGCCAGCTGAGACCACAGGTCAGGAGGGAGGAACTGGGGATGGCACAGCCCAGGCACCTGCAGCTGCATCTCTGTGTACCTGTTTTGGTGAATGAGACGGACAAAGCTACCCCTTTGGAACCTGCATCTCTGTAGTAGACCTTATGGTGGGATAGTGCTGTCCCCAGGACTGTCCAGCTAGGGAAATACTGTTGGTCAAGTCACCATGGCCGAGCAATATTTTAGCAATGCATCCTAGCAGCTCTGGAACAGCTCACACCATCCCAGCCAGCCGGGAGCAGCGCAGACAAGCCAACAAGGATCAACTGGGGACAGACAGACACACACACACCTCCCATGCTCCAGGCCTCAGACACTCCCACACCCAGCCCAAAGGGCTCATTACCGGCAGGCCCAACTTGACAGCATCAACTGGCTGGCGGAAGGGCCACGCGAACTGGTGTTTCCACAGGGCCTTCATCACCACCTTATGGAGATACTGCAGCTGGTTGGTGACCCTGCCTGGCTTTTTGGGGTTGGACACCTCCGGTGGTGGAGGGTTCGCCTGGGGCAAGTGCAAGGCCGGCACCGACGCCATGGTGGGGCTCTCGAAACCCTCATAGAGCAGTGATGGCTTGCGGATCCGCTTGCCTGGGGTCGACTCGGTTGCCAGGCCCATGAGCCCAGTACTGCCCTCCCCCAAAATCCTGAAATGGGAGCAAAGACACCATTAGAAAGGCAGCTCTAGGACCAAAAAGCTTATGCCACACAGTGCAGGGCGATCACTATACAACACAACTTAAAGCAAGAGAGCCTCTCCAAGCAACATCACTGAAGCAAAGCTGAAAAGGGTCTGGCTATTTCTACCCACACCTTTAGGGCTGGCAAGTTTACTCTGTGCATCTTTGACCTACAAAGCATCCATTCAAGAACAAGCAAATTGCAGGGGGAGAAAGAGAGATTTACAAATGTAATCTGTCTCTCTAGGATGTGAGTGAATTCTCTCTCATGGGCATGGCCAGGCACCCTAGCTAACTGCCACTACCCCAGACTGCGTTCCCAACATGAACTAGCCCATTCCCATCAGCCCAGACCCCAACACCAATGTTACTAGGGAGCGTGAACAGCTACAAATTCAAACTACAGACATCAGAGAGATTCAGAGCTGCAGAGCCGAGGATCTGGCTCAGATCCCAGTTGTCTGGAAACATTACATCTGTGAAAAAACTCATCCACTTCTACACCCCTGAAACAAAACTACTCCCTGCCGTGGTCCAACATGGAAAACATCTAACGCCAAAGGGCAGGGCCCTCCCTGCCATAGGAATTGGAAGGGACAGCAAATGGGGACTACACATAGGCACCATTACACTACATGGAGGCCCCCACATGTACTTTAAGGCCAATTTAGCATCCTGCATGTCAGAGGAGAAAATTTCACCCATTTCTGGTCTGCCTAAACTAGCCAATGACAGCCATAAAACCCATTCAGGCAAACAGTGCCCCCCAAGAAGCAGACTTCCCACTTCTCTCTTCAGAGGTACACACAGCAAGTGAATAGCAGGTGTTAAGACTGTGTCACCAGGTTGCTATGGGCCCTATTCACAGCCCTCAACAGCCAGGGGAGCTGACAAGGGATCACAGTTGCTGCTCAGAAACCATGCTAACAAGGAATCCCGGGGGAGCGCCCTGGCTCCAGCGTGGCACATCGTCACTGGCAGCCAGCCAGAAGTCAGGGAGTAACTCTGCCCCCAGTGCGTCCCTGAAAAATCCCCCCCCCAACAGGGCCTTTGCAGATGCTAATAAAAAGTAGAAGACTGGCCCAAGCAGCCTGGCCAAAGCAAAGCACCAGGTGTCTGCCTGCTGTCACCTGAAAAAATGTTTTCATAACATCTGAGAGACTCCTGACAAAACCACCACTTAAATCCCACCCTGAACAATTGCTGCTCAACCCCAGGGAAAGCAGTTTCTACCAGGAGACCAGTGCCAAGAACTTCCACCTTCCCGGGGGCCTAGGGATGCAGAGTCATGTAGTTGTAAACACAGCAGGGTTGTCTTTTCACACATCAGTCATGGGCAGAAGGCCATGGGGGGAGCCCCTGAGGCTGCATCCCACCCATCTCAAAGGCCAAATACCTAACAAACACTGGAGAAGAGAAGAGACCCTCCTTGCCATGGCAGTGCCTGCTATTAGCCAAGAGAGCAAGTCCCATAAGATACCACAGGAAGGGTCACTCTCCTTTTCCCTCACACCCACTGGGTAGCAACCTGTTCCAGCCAACACCCATCCTGCCCCACAGCCCTGGCCAAGCAGCAGGCTAGTGGGTCGCGCCCCTCACTCAGCAATGGCAAAGGAGGAAAAGCCACTGGACAGATCTAGTCCACACTCCAAAAGCCCAAGATGCTGGTGTTTGGATGGTGTTCAGTGTCACAGTCACCCTGGTGGTCCCCTTGCAGATGGGATGAGGAGTGAGCAGTCCCAAGTGGACGCCATTATCATAGAAGCACTCTGCAGGCTGTGTACAGCTCAGGCATATCCATGACACCTTCTGGTCTTGAAAAAAAAATCAGTGAATTGGTTCTCATGAGTGCCAGACAAAACCATCTTCTGGCAAAAGAGCAGACTCGGGAACAGGGGTAGGAGCGGGCAACTTGGCCAAGCACACAGGGCTGACTCACCCACCACTGCCATCCACCATCCTCTGTCACATGCATGAGTGAATACAACCTCCCGCCCAAATCATCACAGAAACCAGCCCAGACCCCAGAGTGAGACAGTGCAGCCCCCGAGCAGGCCCTTTAACTAGACACCAGCTGCTGTGAAAGAGAAAAACAGCAACATGATGCAAAAAAACAGATCTTGGAGCATCCATGCACCATAGGGATCCAGCAGCCTCCCTGCAAGGCCCCCCAAAATACGTGCCATGACAAACGCAGCGCCAGGACTGAAAGAGCAGGATGGCAACCAACTGTGTGTAAACAAAGCCTCGCCAGCCAAGGTGCTAATGAAAACAGGCCCCATGATAATACAGAAACGCAGCCCCCCAAAATCCCACCCCCCACACTGGCATGGGGCTGAAACGCTCCCCCCCGTCACTCCCGCCAGGGCACAGACAGGCACCCAGGCGGAGCCCAGCTAAGGGCCCCATTGGCCGGGGGGGGTCCCCTGAGCCCACCCCCCGGGCTGGAAAGGACCCGGATGACAAGCCCCGGACGCAGGCGCAGGCGGCACCTACTTGCTGTGGGGATTCACATTCTGCAACATGCCTGCGGCCGCCCCGCGCACTCCGGCTCCTCCAGCCGGGCCCTCGGCCGCCCCCACGGTGCCGGGAGGGGGGGCTCAGCGCATCACCCCCGCCGCCACGTCACGGGGAGGGGGCCGGGGTCAGTCTGGCGCCCCCTCCCCCGGCCGGAGGTCACCACCAGGCGCGCGGGGCCGGGCCGGGCACGGCAGCGGGGCGGAGACTCTCCAGCTAGGCCGGCGCCGTCCAGCCGCGTTACATCAATGGACGCACAGAAAATGGCGGCGGCCGCAGGGAGGGACGCGGGGCGGGGGCCCGTCTTCTGAGCCCCAGACGGGGTCCAAGCGCTGCCGGGCTCCGGTCAATATAGGGCTCGCCCGGCTCCCCGGGGCCTCCCCTGTCCGCACAGGCCGGTCCCCGCTGGGATGGTCCCCGTCCGGGAGGCGGATGGCACTGGATTGTACTAGGATCACCGGCTCGCCTCCATCTTGGCTGCCGGGGCGGGGGCGCGCTACCCAGGCCCTCGAGGGCGCAGGCGGGGTCGCTACGGAAGCCGGACAGGATCCTGAGAGCCGATCGGTGGCGCAGAGGCGGGGGCTGAGAACCGCCCGGCGGAAGATGGATCCGGATTGAGTCCGCCCCTTCGCACGCCAAAACTCGACCAGCTCCTTCCTCAGCTTCAGCGAAATGGCGCCTGTCGGCCTACCCCCGGCCGGCCTTATATAGACAACAGCTCGCCTCTGATTGGGTGGCCACAGTTCTGATCTCACCCCGCCACGCGGGCTCGCTCTTCCGCCAGCTCATTGGTCGGAGGCCTGGGAGGCGCCGCGTTCGGATGGGTCTCCCTAACCATCAGTCACGTACCCCCTCCGCGGGCCGCTCGAGCCGCCGGCCCGCGCTGCCATTGGCCAGCGCTGAGATTCGTTGGGGGCTAACTGGCTGCCGAGTCACGAGGGGGCGGGACGACCGTTGGGCCCGGCCGTTGGATGTTGTTGTTCGGCTCCCCGCGGGGGAGGGGAGAGGAGGAAGCGCCATTTTGAGCTGCGGTGAAGACGAGGGCGGACAATGAAGGCGCCGCTCCCCGGGCCCCGCGGAGCCCCAGAAAACGCGCCAGAAACCCTGTCACAAGCCGCCCAGCCACGGACACCCCCGCCACACGCAGCGCGATACAGCGACCCCCAGTCTGTCACCAACGATCCCCGCGGGGCCCGGCCCCCAGCCCGGGGTACCGGGAACCCCGCCAGCCGGGCCCCCACACCGCACAGCGCCTCGGTCCCAGCCTCCCCCTCCGCAGCGGTTAAGCGGGCCCGTCCCCCAAAGCCGGCCCTGGTAACACGGACGTCGGCCAGCTCCCCTCAGAAACCCCCCCGCAGTGGGCCGCCAACGGCGCCATCCGCCTCTCACCCCAGCAGTGACACCCCCACGGGGCGCAGGCGGGCCCCGCACCAGTGACAGGCCAAAAAAAAAGCCCTGGCCACATTCAGCTTCTAGGAAACAGGGTTTGGGCCTAGAAACCAATTTCGTCTTGGCCCCACCCGCTGTCTGGCAGCCCCTGCTCGGCATGGCCAGTGTCCCGCAAAGCTCCCCGGAGGGGGACGGGGAACAATGAGGGGAGACGTGGGCGTCTTTTCTTGCAGGCAGGGCTCCCTCCTCCCCCATCCGTGGGGCGGAAATCCCGGCTCGGGGCTGAACCCCCACGGGGAAGAGGGCGGCGTGGGGAGCAGAGAAGCCACAACAGGGCGTCTGGGGCTGGGCCCGTCTTTCTGCAGCCGCCATTTTCCGCAGCGAGCCCGAGCCGCCGCCACTCACCCCCGGCCCCGCGCCCCCCTCACCCCGCAGGGCTCGGCGCTGCCCCAGCAGGGAGCGAGGGAAGCGGCTGAGTCACCCCGGCCCCCGCGGTCACCCGGCCTTGGGGCGAGGCGGGCCCGTCCCACCTCCTGGTGCAGGGCCCGCTCCCTCCTACGGCCGTGACACAGCATTTTCCGGCTCCCCGCCCGGCGCCGGGAAACCTGCCCCGCACCCAGCACGGGAAGGGGCCTCCCGGCCCCGCCGCAGCGCTCCTCCTCGTGGGCTACAGGTGGTGCGGGGCCCTCTCAGTAACCCCCCTGCCCTGCGCCGGGTCAACAGCCGGGCAGCGCCGAACCGCCCTGTCCCTGGCCATTGCACACAGCTGCTGGCCTGGTATTTGGGCTTTGGTAGCTTTTATTGTTGGCCCCGGCTCTCCAACCCTGCCACCCACACTAAATCCCCTGCTTTAGCCACGGCAAAAATGCCCCTTTGCCCCAGGCCTACGTGAGACCAGCCCCCGCCCTGGATGGGGTGAAACGGGGGTTATAAAATGAGGCGTCGCCCATCCCCTGCGAGCCCCCCTCAGCATCCCGAGCTGAGAGGACACCCCAACTGCCCTTCCCCCCACGACTCCCTCAACTCAGTGATTCTCCTCCAGGATCCCCCTCATCCTCACTGCCCCCCATCTCCCCGCTGAATCCCTGGCCCGACTGCCCCCTTCCTCCCAGCCAAACCCGCCCCTGAAGTCCCCAGGCCCCCCATGCTCTCCCCGCCCCTCCCCCGACTATCTCAGGGGCCCCCCCCAGACTCCCCAGCGATCCCCACCCCAAGGCCCAGGCTCTCTAGCCAAGCCTGGCACCTTTACCCCACTAGTCCCCCTTTAACAAATATGCTAATTTATGCTAATTGACACAAGGCACCTCTGTGGCCCCCACCCCCATCGCTCGCCCGCACACGAGCGCCCCCTCACACCATGTGACGCAAAGGCGACACGCAGACCTCCCTGTCCCGTCAATCATCACCCTCCTCGACCTCTGATTGGCGCAGAGAGCAGAAAAGGGCGGGTAGGCGGCGGATTGACAGCTCCGCGCCCCACGTGGCTCACCCCTCCCCCACTCTTAAAGGGCCCGAAAGGCCGGTACTCACCGGAGGGGCGGGCGAGCCCCGGGTCAGGGGCGACGTGGAAGCGCCAGGGTCCCATCTCCTCGGCCCCCGGACGAGCCCGGCTACGATCCCTACGGCGCCCCGGTGGGCGGGGGCCAGACACATCCCGGGGCGGAGGGAGCCGCCCACGTCACCACCGCGCTGATTGGTCCTCGTCGTCACGTGACGGCTCTCGCTCTCCCCTCCTTGCTCCCCCCCGGAGCCCAGCCCCAGTTCCGAGCCCGAAAACCGCTGGGGCCACGCGCCTCGGCTGGGAGGGGGGGCTGCGGGGGAGGGGCGCTACCTTCCCCCCCCCCCCCCCCCCCCGCTGGGCTGCCGCTTGGGGGTAATGGCGGCTCAACGATGCGCACTGCGCATGTGCGGGAAGGGAGGCGCCCACGGAGCATGCGCGCTGAGTGCCTGCAGCCTCGACTCCCCTCCCCCATGGCTGGGCGGGGCCGGGCGCCGTGTCTCCCGCACGTGACGGCCCCACTGCAGTGCGGTGTCCTCGGGGCCGTCACGTGACGCCGCGCGGGAGGAGTGACGTCACGGGGTGACACCCTGGTGCTGGCCGGGGCGGCGGGTGTCCGCGTCCCGCACCGCCGGGCTGGCAGGGCGGGGGGGAGCCCGGGGCAGCCACGGGGCAGCCCCGGCCCGGCACTGCTGAGACAGAGCCGGCGGCGGGGGCAGCGTGAGCCGGGCAGAGCGAGGCAGCGGTGCGGGGCTGGAGGCGGGCTCGGGCCGCGGGGTCCCGCGGACACGGACATCGCCGCGCTGGGACTCGCCCGGCTACCCGGCGGGCGGCCGCTGCGCTTGGCGGCCCCGCAGAGCCGTGTTTGGGGGCTGGGTCCGGCCCCTTCGCCCCGCGACCTCGGAGCTACCGGACCCCGCGTACTGCTGGGCACCGAGGATCCGGGCCTAGGGCTGTGCGAAACCTCCGGTGGGGCAGAATAAAATAAACCAGCGCAATGCAGACTGAGGCCATGTAAACCAACGGGAAAGAAAAGAAAAAATGATACAGTGCTCTATGAAATAGTCAAATTCGCCAAAGAAAATAAGTCGAGAAAATGCTTTTGTTACCAATAGTCACTATTGTAGCGCAAGTTTTGTGATACGGGATGGTTTTCTTAAAGCCCCAGCACCTGGTGTCATGGTATTGCATGAGACTCTCAGCTTTCATTTAAGAAAATACCCAGCTCTCTTGGCTGTGAAGAAAAAATTTCAAATCTAGAGCACAAATAAAAGATCTCAACATTTGTTTTAAAAATTTAATAATTTTTAAACCAAACTTGTGACAAGTGGTTTTGCTGGGTGGAGGGGGCACTGACATAAACTTCTGAATACTTGCGCTTGATGTGAACTTCATTTCTTCTAAACTAGCTGGGGTTTATTCGTAGACTCTCAGGCAGAAGGACTCACTGGGATCATTTAGTAAAAGTCTGATCTCCTGTATTCACAGGCACTAAATTAATTCCTGGTTGAACTGCAGCAAATGTTTGTCTTTTGCAAAACTATTCCATCATAGCCCCTGGGAAGTTTTTCCATGGCTGAGTCCCCTCCCTGTTGAAAAATGTGCACCTCCTAGTCTGAATTCATCTGCCTTAAGTTGCAGCTACTTGGTCTTGTTAGATCTTTGCTAAATGGAAAAGCCCTTTATTTTATCAAGGTTTTGGTCCCCCTCTAGGTGCTTATTGGCCATGATCAAGTTACCCCTTTATCTTCCCTTTGGTAAGCCAAACAGACTGTCGCTTTTACTCTATCACCAGCAGGAATGTTTTCCAACCCCCTAATCATTTTTGTGGTTCTCTGTCTCCTCTCAATTCTCCAGCATCCTCCTGGAACTGAACACAGATAACAGCACCTCTGCCAAATACAAAGGGAAAATAACACGCTATTGCTACACCCAGCCTATACATCCAAGCCTGCATTAGCTCTCTCCACCACAGTGTCGCGCTGGACAATCATATTCAGTTATTTATTATAATGACCCTGAAGCCTTTTCCCAGGGGCATTGCTTCCCAAGAAACAGTCCTCCCCACCCTCACCCCAATACTATGACCTACATCCTTTGTTCCTAGATGTGGAACTTTCTACCTGGCCGCATTAAAACCCACATTTCCCCATGCCTGGTTATCAAGTGTTCTGGGTCACACTAAAAAACACTTGTTCAATGTTCACTCTCCATTTTCTAGCTAGATCAAGTTGTTTTCAAATGTTTCTAGCTGGAAAAAAAAATGCATTGAGTTGTTGTAAATTTGAATTGAAATTGAAACACCTATACTCACTTCCAAAGCATGAGGATCATGAAAAGGTCATAGCTGAAAAAAATGCAGCAGGGGTTGAAAGCGAGAACAAAGACATGCTTCCTCCAGCTGTTGTATTTATTCCAACAATGTTGACATGTTCCTTGCAGCCACCTTGGTGAACCTAATCATTTCGGGTTCTGATTCATAAATAACAATTCATCATCATCTGTTCCAAGGCTGCTGTTCATTAGTGTTTTATCACATTTAAAATGCAGGGTCAATAAGTCGCCACACGTGGCCTGGCTAGTGAGAAGGTCCTTGCCTTCACCTTCACGAGCTCACCTCCTGGAAATTTGACCACCCCGTGCCTGTGATTTCAATTCCTGGGGAGAAAGCTGATCCCCAGTATGCAGATCCAGACTTTGCATGGCTGCTGGTTTTGTTTTGCTGCGTGGATGTCCCTGAAGAGATCTGTTCTGCTTGTAGGTTTGAATCTGGAGCAGGGCTCTCTGGCCTGGGCTATACAGGAGTTAGGCTAGATTGGACTTGTCCAACATGTAGCCTGTGGGCCAGAATCCAACCCACAAAGGGCTCTTATCCAGCCCGCAGAGGTGCCACATGCACCTGGGCCCTGACTGTGACTATTTTAAATCTCTCATGCTGAATGGCTCAGGAATGTGTTTGGGTCACGCAGGATGGGAAGTTCCAAAGGGGCAGCCGTGTTAGTCTAATAAAGCAAAAAAAGCAAGGAGTCTTGTGGCACTTAAAGACTAACACATTTATTTATCACATGAGCTTTCGTGGGAGAAAATCCCACTTTGTCAGACACTTTGAAGAGGGAGAACTTACAGAATGGGATGAAAATAAATGCAGGGGACTGTAAGACATGGGATCAGGTCATACTGCAACAGGAGGGGAAGTGTGAAATCCTGCTTACGGGCTTTTCTGCAGCCAGCTCCAGTGAGTTTGGGCGAGGGGCCAGAGAAGAGGAGCAGAAAGTGGGTGCTGAAGAGAGGCCAGGGTGGCCCTAAGCAGGTGCTGGTAGGAAGGCAGACCCAGGCCCCACTGAAAGTGCTGGAGGGCCGCTGTGAGGGGGAGCTGTGTCTGGGGAGCCACAGGTGGCGGTGTTGAGAAAAGGGGGAGGGAGGGGAGAGCTACAGGGCATGAGGGACCCCAGGAGTCAAGGGGCTGGGCACCGCGAGGTGCTCGGGAGGCCAAGGCACCCCCATGCGCTGTCAATGCCCAGTGCCGGAAGGTTTTGTGGGAGAAAGGGGAGCTGCAGCCAGCATCCTGCTCTGCCCCCTCACCCGTCTGTGCCTCTCTCTTGCCAATGCCACCCCTGCCCTGCCCTGCTCCCCACACCCCCGCCAACCATCCCATCCCACCCTCTCTTGGCACCCTGCTGGGCTGCCCAAATTCCCCAGCTCCTGCTCTCCTGATTTTACAGACCTGGGTTGATTTTGCCCTTTTACCCGTGGTTAATAACAAGGACCATTTCTAGGCCTTGTCCCCCCGCTCTGGCCCCGGCCCCGGGGGAGGAAAGACCCGCGATGTGCCCCGGGCATAGACGGTCCCCGGACTCCGCTGGCCTCGCACCGTCCCACGCCGCCCTGCTGCTGGCCCCGCCGCCTGTCAGTGCCCGCCGGCGCTGCGCTGGGAGCAGCTCCCCGGCAACAGCTGATGCGGCGCTGCGGCGGCCTGCCATTGGCCGGGAGGTGCCGGGGCGCCCTGCGATTGGCCGGCACCGGGCCGGGGATCCCCCGGGAGCCCCGGGATGGGAGCAGAGCGCAGCCCGGCTGGGATGGGGGCGCCCGGGTGCTGGGGGAGGCTGCTGGCCCTGGTGCTGCTCGGGGGGGCCGCAGCCGCCGCCGGGACCGAGGGTAGGAGCCGCCCTGCACGGGCATTGCTGAGTGATGGGGCAGCGCACCTTTGCACGAGCTGTGTGTTTTTGCACGGGGATAGTGTGTGTCACTTGGGTCTGTTTGTGCAACTGTGTGCCGACAGGGATCGTGTCTGGAGCTGTGCATGGTATGTGTGCGTGTAACTGTGTGTGACTGTGTCTCGAGGGGTGTGTGTGCACATGGGGTTGTGAGGAGGTTGTGTGTGTGCAGGGGACTGTGTGCAAATACAGTGTTACACTGTGTGTGCATGCAAGAGTTTCCCAGGAGTTAGCCACGTGTGAGTGTGTGCACGTAGGGAGGATTGTGTAGTGTTGTGCTGTGTGTGTGTGAGGGAGGCTCGGTCAGTGTGTGTGCAAGGACAGCATGCATGGAGGTGTTTGTGGGGGGCAGTGTTGTACCATGTGTAGGGGCTCGTGTGTGCACAGTGATTGTGTGTGCACAAGAGCTGAGGTGTGTATTAGAGGAGCAGGTGGCTGTGTACTGTTGGGTGTGCTTGAGTTGCAGTGTGTAATGATGTCCATGGGAGCGTGGCCATAGATTTCGTGTGTGATTGTACACACGGGGAAGTGCAATGTGTGCAAGGGATTGTGTGTGATTGTGAAGATTTAGAGTGTTGGGGCACAGGGTAGTTTGCCATTCTGTGCATGTATTTAATGCAGGAAGAAGGAATTGTGTGTGAACGGGGATTGCACAAGAGAGACAACAGATGTGCGTTTGTGGCTCTGGACAGGGTGTGTAGTGTAAGTGGGTGTGTGTATATGCGGACATTGTGTTTACATCTGGGGCATAATGTGGATTGTGTGTGCGTGACAGCATGGCTGTAGTTGTGTGTATGGGAATTTGGGGGGGGGCAGGTGTGCCTGGGGACTGCCTGTGCACAGGAGCTGTGGTGTGCAACTAGGTGTGAATGGACAGCGTGTGCATAAGCAATGTAGCTATGATGGGACTGTCATGCCCATGTGTGTTGAGACTGTGTGATTGTGTGTACATAATGGCTGTGAGTAGAGCGTAAGTATGAATGTGTGTGCACGGAGGCTGCGTGTATAGGGCATGAGTATGCACAGGTGCTGGGGTACATGTGTGTGCCCAGGAAATGGGGGCCTGTGTGTATATGTGACTGCGTGCATGGGGGGTGGCGGGAAAGGTCATGTGTGCAGGGGTGCATGTGAGCAGGAGGTGCATTGCTGACCCAGTTCAGTCTCTCTCCTTAGAGCAGGCCCACCTCCTGTCCCGAGTGCTGTTCTGCCAACCGGACCCTCCCTCCATTGGCCTGGCTGACACCTTCGACGGGGACCAGATCTTCTGGTTCAACTTCCCAGAGGCACGCTGGGTGCCCCGCCTGCCCGACTTCCTGCCCTGGCTGGGTGACCAAGAGAGCAAGGAGCAGATCCGCAATGAATCTGACCTGTGTCGAGATCTGCACCGGGTGCTCAGCAACATCTCTGAGGGCCACCTGCCTGAGGCCAAAGGTACCTGGCCCTCGGTGCCTGTGTCCCCCCCAGTGCCTGCTGCCCCTCCCCACAGCCCCTGTCTTTCCCCAGTGTCCATGGTGCCTCTCCACAGCTCCTGTCCGTCCAAGAGCCTGTAACTGCTCCCTACAGCCCTGGTGTACTCCGCAGAACCCATGGGACACTCCCCACAGCCCCCATGATCCCACAGCACCCACTGCACAGATGCCTATCCCCCTTACTGTGGCACCCCAGCTCCCCAGGCTCCCTCCCAGGTCCCCCAGCACTTGCAGCCTCCCGGAGCCCCATCCCCTTACCTCTCAGCCCCCACAAACCCCTGGAGCTCCATCCCCATGGTTTTGTGTCCCCTTCCCCTGCAGACCCCTCCTCCTCATCTTTCTTCTCCCCACAGGCACCCCCATGGCCACTGTGTTCACAGCCCACCCCCTGGAGCTGGGGAAACCCAACACCCTCATCTGCCAGGTGGGCAACCTCTTCCCGGCCTCCGTGTCCGTCTCATGGCAGTGGCAGGGGGAGAATGTGACTCAGGGTGTCAACACCACCAGCTACTACCCCACTGCCGACCTGGGCTTCCTGCTCTTCTCCTACCTGGAGTTCACCCCTCAGGAGGGGGACATCTACACGTGCACTGTCACGCGGCCCCGGGACCGCTTCTCCACTGTGGCCTACTGGGGTGAGTTACCTGATCCTCCCCTCTCAATTTCCCATGCTCACCCTAGACCCAACCTCCTCCTTCTCCCCCCCACCACGTCTCCCCCCTCCTGCACTGTTGCACAGCCCCGGGACCACTTCTCAACCATGGCCTACAGGGGTGCAAGACCCTCCCTGTACTTGATTCCAGGCCCTGAACATCCAATTCCTACCCCCACTGCTGCGAGACCCCCAACCTCCCTTGAAACCCTGGCCTCACCCTCTGTTTTCTACCCCACCCTCCTCCTTGTGTCTCTAGTGCCCCAGAATCCCATCCCATCGGAGCTGCTGGAGACTGTACTGTGCGGTGTGGCCATTGCCCTGGGCGTCTTCTTCATGGCCACGGGAATCGTCCTTCTCATCAAATCACGCCCGCCAATGACCATCGGTATGCCTGCTGCCTGATGCTCTCCCAGCAGGAGATGGGGGTTTGGCGGGTTACAGATGTGGGGCTGGGAGATACTGCTCTGGGTCAGGATGGAGGGTTAGTGCTGGGGGACCAGGACTCCTGGGTTCTTGCCCTGGCTCTTAGAGAGGAAAGGGGTGTCTCAGAGTGGGGGTGCTGGGAGCCAGGACTCCTGAATTTTGTCCCTGTTACTGACTGACTCCTTTTCCTGTATTTTCACCCTCAGGGTGAACTCCGTGTGGCTGGAAACACCCAAAGCACTGTGAGAAGAAGCCCCATGTTCCCTGAACCTCTTCCCATTCCAGCCTCCCATAGGTCTTGGAAACCATGGGGAAGGCAGCTCCTGGACCAGCCACAGTCAACAGGGAGCTGAGACCGGACGCATCACTACACACATGGCACATCTGTGGGAACCTGGCATTGTGCTGCAGTGACAGCACATCCCCGGGGGCAGGGGAGTCTCAGCACTCTGGCCCCTACAGAACTGCAGCTGTGCTGTGCACCCAGGTGGACTCTGACCCCACAATGTCTGTGAGGGGTCACCCCTACTCTGGGGTATTGGTGCCTTATTCTTCCTCCTGTCAATAAAGGTCTGTTTTCTGGAGCTGTCCTGCCTTTGTGCCCCATCTTTTCCCCCACATGACCCTCCTGCAGGGACCCCATGGGAGGACGGGGTGCTCACATGCTGTGGCTAGGTCATGCTTCAGCTGACGCTGTTGGCAAAGCAGCCAATTACTGCTCATCCTGGGGGCAGCTGCCCCATGAGGGTCTGGACAGAGACCATCCAAATTCATTTCACTGAACATAACCTCATTGCTTGAGCCACTCATTGCCCTGCCCAGCAGCCCTGGAAAGGGAAACACACCCCACCCCCAAGCCAGCCAGGCCCCCTGGATAATGGTACCCTGCATCTCCATCAGAGAGGAAGTGAAAGTGTCTCAAACGGAGTCACTTCCTTGGTGGGTTAGCCCCGCTGGTTTCAGGTCCCCTTGCGGGCAGGACTCAGGAGGGGAGGCTGTGAAGGTGCAGTCTCCATTTCCTCATGGTGGGGTGCGCCGACACCAGGCAGAGGGGAAGTGTTGGGTGCCTGTGAGAAAATGTGAGAAGCTGGGCCCAGACTAGGGAAGTGGCAGAGGCGGCTTTCAGACACGCCTGGGCCAGTCTGACCCATGGGGGAACTGAAATCCCTATGGGGAGGGGATGACCCACACCTGTCCTAGGACAGCCTCCGCTGTGCCAGGACCCTCCCCCAGCTGCCCCCTTTGCTGGGATCCCCTCCCCTACCCCCCAGCCCTGGGATCCCCACCACAGACCACTGTTCCCGCTAAGCTGTGCACACGCACACACGGCATGAAACCTGCGCACACAAAAAAATAAAGTGTGCACACAAAATTCAATAGTGCTCACAAAGAAATGTTTTTGCACACACAAAGAAATTGCTTGCGCACACAGTCTACGAGTAATTCGAGGAAACATCGCCACAGACCCTCCCAGCTGGTCCTGCTCTGGCAGAGCCCTGTCCCGTGTGGGTCCCCAGCCCCTCTGCAGGGATGCCCTCCCCCAACTACCCATATCCCCGGCCAGGATCCACCACCCCGTCACTCTTCCCTTTCCCCCATAGCCAAGCCCTCAGCACACGTCTGACAGTGTGCCCCATGGCCGCGCAGTGCCTCAGTTTCCCCACCTGCAATGGAGGCGTCACTCACAGAGTCACTCCCCCCCCGCACGGGAGGTCCGGGGAGACAAACCCGCCACAGACCGAGGGCTGCGAGGCCCCGAGGCTGCGGTGATGGGCGGCGGCCGGGCAGGACGCACTATCTCCCCGTGGGGCTGCGAGCCCGGCCCTCTCCACCCAGCGACGGATGATGCCGGTAGTTCCGCCGGCTGCCATTGGAGCCTGGCCGGGGGCGGGACGGGAGGGTGCGGTTTGGGGCAAGGATACCGGACCTGTCTGTGGGGTGCAGTGCCGGGATCGGTCTGTGCCCCAGAGCCTGGGATCCAGGGGCGGCCTGGAGAGCCCAGAAATAACTCTGGCCCCGGGCCCGAGGGACCCCAGAGGGAGCCTGCACCAGCCACAGAGACCCTAGCGAGAGATCTGCTCCCAGCACCTGGAGATCACAGAAAGGGATCTGCTGCCGCAGACCCAGGGATCCAGAGACCCCCTGCACCCACAAACCTAAGGATCCAGAGACCCCCTGCACCCGCAGACCCAGGGATCGAGAGACACCCTGCACCCACAGACCCAGGGATCGAGAGACGCCCTGCACCCCCAGACCCAGGGATC
>ML682273.1:69699-104409 GCA_007922195.1 Podocnemis expansa
CAGACCCAGGGATCCAGAGACGCCCTGCACCCACAGACCCAGGGATCGAGAGACGCCCTGCACCCACAGACCCAGGGATCCAGAGACGCCCTGCACCCCCAGACCCAGGGATCGAGAGACGCCCTGCACCCCCAGACCCAGGGATCCAGAGACGCCCTGCACCCACAGACCCAGGGATCGAGAGACGTCCTGCACCCCCAGACCCAGGGATCCAGAATTTCCTGCACCAGCCCCTGAGATCTCAAGCCTCCCCCCCCACGGACCCCCTTTTTATAGCATCATCCTGGAGTGCTGGAACCCGGCAGCGGAGAAACCTGAAGCCCAGAAGCCACAGGAGACTCTGGAGCGCAGAACTGTCCCAACCTGGGACTAAGGGGCCACCATGAACCTGGTGCTGTGGCTGCTCTCCCTGGCACTGAGCCACCACAGAGCAGGTGAGGGCTCCCGTCAGGGACACAGGCCTGGGGCGAGCATATTGTTCCTGCCCCCCAAGTCCTCCCTGGGGATTCCTGCTTCAGGGGCCAGCCTAGATGGGGCCTGACCACCACGTTCCCCAGAGCTGTACCCTGAGGATCAGCAACCATGTTGGAGACGTGGATAGGGCTAACTCCCCCAAATAATCCATACAAGGCTCCTACTGGACTGTGTCTGTGTGTGGATGGGGATATAGCCCAGTCTATAACCCTGAGGAACTGTGTGTGTGTGTGTGTGTAGGGTAAGGGTATAACCATAATCTATAACCTAGGGGCCTATGTCTGTGTGCGAATGGTTTTATAACCCCAGTGTGTAACCCTAGGACAGCACTTTTCAAAAGTTTTTCTCCAGACCCAGTTGAAAAAAAAACATTTATGCCCATGACCCAACCATTACATCTTGGAGCAATGCATTCCAGTCTTTCAGTGGCAGCAGCAGAGGGCACTGCAGCTCAGTACCTGAGGGTCTCTGGCCCAGTCCTTTGTTGTGACCTATGGTTTGAAACCCACTGTCCTAGGGGGTCTGTGCCTGTGTGTGGATGGGGGTATAGCCCAGTATATAACCCTGGGGAGCCCTGCAAATATGTGGATATGTGCAGTTATCCGCATTATATCTGCAGATACAACATGGATATTCATGGACTATTTCTTGCGGCTGCTGATCGGATACAGGTCCACATATTTTTATCTTCACAGAGCTAGTGTGCTGCAAATATGCAGATATGCATGGCTATCCACATCCGCAAATACAACATGGATATCCACAGACCATTTCTTGTGGATGCAGATTGGATATGGATCCACATATTTGTATGCATGCGGGGCTCTAAGTATAACCACAGTATATAACCTAGAGGGCTGTGCATGTGTGTGAATGGAGGTACAGTGCCAATGCATAACTCTAGGGGCCTGTGCTTCTGTCAATGGGGCTATAGCCCAGTCTATAACCCTGAAGGCTGGCCCTGTGTGCTGGTGGGTGCTGTGTCTGCGTGTGGATGGGGTGTAACCCCAATCTATGATGCTAGTGGACTGTATCTGTCAGTGGAAAGGGGTTTAACCTCATTTTTCCAATCACACACCCATGGTAGGGCTCCAGAGCCACAGAGGAATTACGTAGTTAAGAGTTTAACCCCCACAGCCCTTGGTCTACACCCTGGGGTGTGGCCTAGTGTGGATCCAGGCCCCATTTATCCCCTTCACCCCCCTGTGCTGTCCTCCTTGAGCCATCCCTCTCTCATTCCATTACCCACACCCCTAACCCCCAATGGCTGCTGTGCCACCATCCCTGTATTTGTCCCCCCACTGTCCTGCCCCATTTTTTGCTGCCCTCTACATCTCCTCTCCCCATCCTCACATTCCTGGTTCCTGCCCCCCAGTGCCCCACCCTCCTGACTCCCTCGTGTCCACAGGTGGGTTCCTGATGCATCTGGCTACTGAATGCTCCCTGGCTGGCAATGGCTCTGTATCATGGTTCAACTTCAAGATTGTCTTCAACAAGAACCCGCTGATCTGTTACAATGACGTCGATCGGCTCTTCGAGGGCTGCGACATGGGCTTGCTCTACAAAGTGGCCCAGCACTTCGCCAACTTCCTCAACACACAGCACGACTTGCTCCATCGCATGCAAATGGGGCGCCAGGCTTGCCAGAGCCAGAGCCAGCGGCTATGGGGCCAGACAGGAAAAAGAATGAGTGAGTAGGGGCTGTGCAGCCACTGGCACGTAGGGGGTGGAGGGTGGGACTGCAGGCCCATGGCGCTGAACAGAGTCTAGGGATACCAGATGGGGGGCCCATAGGTGTGATGGGGGTATATCAGGCTGGGAGGGCCCATGGGCATGATGGGGGGGGGATACTGAGATGAGGGAGGACTATAGGGCTGGGAAGGCCCATGGGGCTGATGGGGGAGGATCCTGGGCTGGGGGGCCCATGGGTCTCTGTTCCCAGTGTAGAATGGGGACAAGTGGGGATACCAGGAGCCTGTCCATACAGTCATTCCCTGCTTGGCAGCGCCCCCAAGTGTCCGGATCGTCTCCACCACCGTGCCAAACCCCAAGGGCACCGTCCAGCTGACCTGCTATGTCTGGGGCTTCTACCCGGAGACCGTGCTGGTCACCTGGCTGAAGAATGGGCAACCCGTGAGACCCCATGACAGCAATCTGACGGCGGCTCTGGCCAATGGCGACTGGACCTACCAGACCCACATTGGCCTGCGTGCCACCCCCCAGCCTGGGGACATCTATACCTGCCATGTGCAGCACCCCAGCCGGGCCCAGCCCTACCAGGAGGAATGGAGTGAGCCTGGGCAGCAGACTCGGGGCAGGGCCGCCGGGTGGGAGGAAGAGGGTACCAGGGCGGGGGCAACGGGTGAGGGAAAGGTGTAGTGGGGCAGGGACCCTGGCTCGGGGAAGCTCATGCAGAAAGAATCAGGGGTCTGGGGGAAGCAGGAGAGGGGGCAAGGGAGGAGTCCTAGTGGGGATAAGCGGTGCAGGGCAGGGCTGGGGTGAGGACTTTGGGTGAAGGGAGTTGAGGGTTGGGTGTCTGGGTAGGGCTCTGGCTGTGGATGGAGGGGGCCATGGAGGGCTCCCCCCAGTCCACCCCTACTGACCCCTCCCCTGTTGTGTCCCCAGGGCCTGGTCTGTCCCCAGGGCTGACCGTCAAGGTCAGCGTGGCGGTCGTGGTCGTGGTCCTTGGACTGATCTTCCTCACCACCGGCATAATTTGCTGGCAGAGGGCTCCCGCCCAAGGTAAGGGGGGCCAGGTGCTGGGGGGCACGTCTCCCTCTGAGCCTGGAATTCCCAACCCAATCCCCTGGGGGGGAGCATCTCCAGCCCCCAGGGTCCCTGCATGAGACAGGGATGACATAATGTGGACATCCTGAGAGGTGAAGATCATGTTTATGTTCATGCATGGATGAGTGTGTGCACGTGTATGTGCATGCAGGTGTGTGTGTGTGCATGGACACCTACCTGCTGGCAGAGCCAGGAGCCCCTCTGACCGCTCCATTTGCTTCCTTCTTCCAGGTTATTCTCGCCTCACAGGACACAACTATCCTGGAGGTAACAGCTGTCTGTCTGGCTGTGTGTCCCTCCCCAGCCCCTCCATCTGTCCTTCTGTCTGTGCACCTCCCTCTGTCCATCCCTCCCTCCAGACCTCTCCACTGCCTCCGTCTTTCCATTCGTCTGTCTGCCCCACTACATGTGTCTCTCCATCTGCCCCTGCTTTCTCTGTCTGTCCATCTGTCCGTCTGTCTCTTCCTGTCTGGCTTGGATCATTCACTCCTCCCTTGCTGTGTTTACCCTGCAGGTAGCACCTAGCACTGCTGGTCACTGAGATCGACCACTCCAACCTGCCGCCCCAGTGGAGGACCCCTGCACATCCTCTCCGTCACCCACAACTCAGCCACCTGCCCCCATGGTATCAGGCTACGTGTGGGGCACGTCTCCAGGTCAGCTGGGCACTGCAGTGAGGACAGCTTGGACCAGATCACCCCACAGAGTCTGTGTGGACCAGCACTTCTTGCACTTCCCACTGCTGTATATCCTGGGGCCTATATGGGGCTATAGAGACCTCCCTTCCCCAATTCAGAGCCCCTGATCAATAGGATAAAATAACAATATGTCTTGATTACTGACCTCAAATCCTGCCTTAACACCGTGCTGTCCAGCCTGTACAGACTACCGGACCAATACTGAGATATAATAACCTAAATACAGCCCCCGCCCCAACCGTTTCCTAACTCAGGGCCTATGCAAGTCCCCCGCAACCCTTGCACACATGGGTGTGTATTGTGGGGTCCATAGATAATAATACGAACCAGATTAACTGCCCCTGCTGGCATCTATGGGGTGCTGTGCATAAGAGGGCCCAGAAAGGGATAGAGGAACTCCAATATAGGTCCCCACTCCCACAGATTTGGCACCCGCTACCCCGTACAGACTAGTGGGTCAATATAGAAATGTACTGACCTGATCTAACTTTTATCCTGCCCCCCAGCCCCTCAGACCCCCTCAGCACCAGGGCTCCCCCTATGGTACAATCCTGCTCCCCTGACCAAGGGCCATCCAAGACCAGAAGTCCCTTCTGGGACATCACATGATCTCCATTATTGCTCTGTCGCCTCAAGGCTGCGGCCAGCCCCCCACCTCCCATTCACCCCTGGTTACTCTCCCAGGCCAGCAGAACCTTCACCCCCTTCCTAAATCACCCCCAGAGCATGTGCTGGCTCAGGGATGCAGACTGCATGTGGGGTGTATGGCAAGGACAGCGGGTGTAATCTCTTAACTCCACAGCCCCCCAATTAATAAAGATCTTCTCTGGTGCTATAGAGATTCCTCTGTGGGCAGCTGCCTGTGTCTTGCACCCAGTGTGCATGGGGGGAAGTGGATTTGGAGAGGGGGACAGGAGCACCACTTCCCCTCGACCCAGAGATTGAACCTGGGAGTCCTGGCTCCTAGCCTCCTGCTCTGATGCACCAGCCCCCCCTCCAGGGTCTGGTAAGGACCTCATGTGCACCTCCTTGTGCAGTCTGGCCTGGCCTTGAGGTTCGGGGGCCACTACAGAGGTGGGCCCGCTACCACGCACAGGACAGGCTCTGCTTGTGTGACCCCCTACCCGGGGCTGGCGACCCCCCCAGCAGTGTGAGCAGGGGTGATTGCAGTTTCCCTGTGAAGTGGTCACACTACATGTCACTGCAATAATCTAGGACCCCAAAGAGCGCCAGTTCCCAGCAGGTAATCTAACAAAACCCGGGCGAGGCAGGCTGAGTCTGAGCTAGGGCTGCCACTCCCGGCGTGTGGGGCTTGACTCACACTGTTACAGGTGGAGATGATACCTCTTGGTCTCACAGACTCCAGTGCCCTGACTGTGCAGCCCCCCATTGCTGGCGTGATCCTGCTTCGCCAACACAGGCCCTGCTGTGTAAATCAGGGGTCACAAACTCAAATCACCACAAGGGCTGCATGAGGACTAGTAGAGGGCAGCATGAGGATTAGTACCATAGCCCGAGGGCTGCACGACTGAAACCTTTCCATACAACAATATTGCAAATATCAGTAACAGTAGTGTCAATCAATCAATCAATCAATCAAATCATAGGGCTGGAAGGGACCTCATGAGATCATCGAGTCCAACCCCCTGGGAATTGAACCCAGGACCTTCTGCATGTTAAGCAGAGGTGCTAGCCACTACACTATTTGTCACTGAGGGCCACAGGAAATAGCTTTAGGGGCTGCATGTGGCCCATGGACCGTGTGTTTGAGACCCCTGGTTTAAATTATCATCACACCTCGCCCATGAGTCAGCTCCCACAATGCACACCTCCACCAGGGACTGCAATGTGCTTAGTGAAGGGGAATAGCTGGGGAAACTGAGGCACAGGGCAGGGCTGCAGCCAGCCCAGGGTGACTCAGCTGGCTAAGGTGAGAACAGCACCCAGCTCTCTTGAGTGTCTGTTCAATGCATCCCCTGTCACCAACACCCAGCTCTTGCCAGGGGACACATGGGACACACTGTGGGCAGAGCTCACTGGGTGCCACAGTGCGCTGTGACGGATACAAAACTCTGTGCTCCAGGGTGAAAGTTGGTGGCTAATTGATGCCGTGGAGGGGGTTAGCGCCCCTGGGAATGGGTCAGCCCAGGCAAGGCCCCTCTCTGTGCTGTCTGTACAACGCCTGGCACAATGGGCACCTGGGCCATGGTCAGGGCTCTATGCACTACCATAATTCATCTAATATACAATGTACAGCATCCCACACACTGGGGGTCTGGGCCAGGACTGGTTATGATAATGCCTCTGCCCTCGTGCACTAACAATGGCAGCTGGGCCCATTGGCCCCACAGTGCAAGTTAATCCCGCAGCTATTGACTCTAGGCCCATGCCTCGCTCAGGCGACGCTGGGAAGAGGGAACTGCTTTGACGAGCTCTCCGAGCCAGCAGAGTGGGGGGCTCTGCACACACACTGTACTGGGACACACACCTCACTAGGGAGGAGGAGCTGGTCACCATGAGGGTGCCTGGCTAGACGAGTGCCCAGCACTCAGACCCATGCTGGGGAGATGCAGAGTGGAGCAGGGCACTTCTCTCTGCCTGTGGGACAAGCCCCATATACTCAGACAGGCTGCCACATCAGTACCAACAGGCGTGACAGATCCCCAGCACTGTTGGCAGAGTCTCCTGACATTCAAAGCCCTGCAGGGTCCTCACCTCTACAGATACCTGGGCCTAGCCCACCTGCCCCATTTCCAGTCATCGTGGGAGCCTGGGTCTCTTTAGTCTTAAAGTGCCACACGACTCCTTGGTTTTTTTGGTCTCTCCTGGTCTCTGCCTGATGCACATTTACTCCACTTTGCTCTAACCCACACTACTGGGCTTCTAGGAGCATAATTGGGTGGACTGTGGTGGCCTGCGAGAACCAGGAGTCAGACAAGATGACCCAGTTAGTCCATTCTAGTCTGGATTTGAAGAGACCTGCCATTCAGCATCCATCTCTATGCTCTACTGGAGCCATGCACCTGCTAGCCAGCAGGGGGAGTTGTGTGACACTGGGAGACCTGCCTTTCCCAAGAGTCGTCACAGTCTGTGGAACTCCCCACCCCATGAAGTGAGAATGAGCAGTGATCTCACTGCATTCACACCTACCACCTCACCTGGCATCTCTGCAGCCAGCCCCTTGCTCTCATGTTTCTGCACAGACATCCAAACCCAAACCAAGCTTCTTATACTCCTGGGAGCTGTCTGGATGCTATGGTGATGGCCACAGAAGACTCTAGATAGACCCAAAAATTCCCAGGAGAGAAGCGAAAGCTGAGTCCTGGCTGGAGAAGGTTCTTGTGACCAGAGACTTGGAAACAACATGCTGCAAAACCACAATAGAGGCGCCTGAGACAGAACACCCAGAGGAAGCTGCTGTGACGACCTAGCTAGGACCTCTCCCATTGCACAGGGGTATCAGGGGACAGGGATCGGGGTCAGACCTGGACAGGGTCTGTCTGTACTAAGATCCTGAGTGTCTTCCCCTGAGCTTGAATCTTCTCCAGCCACTGCTGCAGAGAGAAGCCAGTCGTTTGGGGGAATAGCAGCAGGGAATGGGATGGACTTGGCTGGTCTCCTGCTTTCTACACTAACACACAACTCCTTTCACACTGTGCACCAGCCAGCCAGCAAACTTCCCGTTTCACACAGCTGGCTGTGGCTTCCTTGGTGTCCCATTCAGGTGAGACTTGTCCCCTGCCCCAGACACCCAGAGCAGTGATTTCCAGAGGAAGAAACACTCACTATTCACATGATCATTCAGACACATTCAGCAGTTTGTTCCACTTTAGAGTTTTTCTCCTGCTGCAGGAAACCCTGGGTCTTTTCTTGGAAACATGACACACCCCCACAGCCTCCAGCCTCCAAGCCCAGCTGGCCTTACTGCAACTCACCATTTTCAAGTCGTTCAGACACCTTGTCACGGAGGACCAATGGGACCCAAGCCATCACCAGTGTTGTGATGAAGTGGGAAACCCCTTTTGGACTAATGTGGGATGTCACGGGTGACAACCTCATTTCTTTTTTGTTCTGGTGATGGGGCATGGGCGTGGGATAGGTAGAAGGGCCACTAGGAGGTGGGGGAATGTTTAGTCAGACTTTTACCTGGGACCCCCGTGGTCACACAGGTTGTGGCTGGTTGGAACAAGGGGAGGGGCTTTGTCACCTGGGGAAGAAGAACAAAGGACCAGGGGAGGAGGAAGGAGTCAGGAATGGGGGTCTAAGGGGAAAGATCCCCAGGACATAAACGTGTTCGTCCAGAGGGTTCACTATTATACTCCCTGATTAATCTGTTAGCCAACTGTGTGATCTGGATTGTGAATGAACTCTCTGATTTCCACACTGGCTGAGTCACTGCTGACTGGGGCTTCCTGGGAGCGTCCTGGAAGGAGGACCCATGAAAAAGTCCAGATGAAGCAGGGGTTGGACACTGAGGCTGGATTTGAGAACTGGCTACACACCAGCATGGAGACCTGGGCTGGGCTGGAGTGGACTCCACTGTAGCAGATTCTGATAAGCTGTGAACAGAAGGGACCTCCTGTAACCCAGGCCTCCTGGCGTAACCTTCTGAATGTGCCAAAATCAGGGCAAGCTTTGAAACCGGGGGCCAAACCCCCAAAACACTGATGGGTGGTACTCAAACCAGTCTCCCAGTCAGTAACAAAACATGCTTCTGATTCCCCACTCCAGTCATCACGAAGCACAACAAAATAGAAACAGCCCCGTTTATGCACATGAGCTCCTCTGGTCCCCACCTAGCCACTGGGTCTCTTAAAGAAATAGGTTTGCCTAATCCCAAAGGGCCAGCCACATCACCTAGAACAATATCGGCTTTGATCTTACCCAAAATATGCTGCCAGCCAATCCTTTAGTAACTACAACTAAGAAAGAAAAAGAAACAAACTATGAGAGAAGTTAAAGGGTCAAAGTGAATGACATACATACAAATGATTTAGAGTCCACAGAAAGCAAGTCCTTGAAGAGTTTGCAGTTTAGTCCAAGTCCTCTGGTATACACCCAGAGGAGGGTGTTGGTTACAGACAGACTGAAGAGAAAATGGAGATGGGGGTTGCTGCATTTTATGATCTCTGACCTTCGCCATGTTCTGAAGCGTCCTTGCCAAATCAAAATGGAGTTGAATCACATGGTCAGCCTGGGTGACCGGTCGAACAGGTTTGTTCCTAGGCCCACTGTCACTGGGAGCTTTCTTAATGGACCATTAAGAGGACAATGGTTTTACAGCCCACCCAGTCTGGGATTGCCTTAGAATCCAATAACTTGGAACACACATAAAACAAGTATATTCCTAACTTCTAAAACAGACGTGACACCTAAATATACAACATATAATTTAATTTTTGGCAGATTACAACCTTTCTATTGGTACCAAACATGGCATATCACACATGGATTATTGCAAATATGAAATATTAATATGAGAGATGATCATAAAACAGTGCCCTAGACCAGTGGTTCCCAACCTTTTCCCTGCTGTGGCACACCTTGATGCCTTCAGTTATGTGACAGCACATCACTATTATAAACTCATGAATATTCAAATTAATTTATGAATATTCGTGGTCACGGCCCACTTTCTCGAGAAATTTGCTATGTAGGGTGGTAGAGGTAGCAGGGCAGGGGTGGCAAGAGAGGAGAGGACAGGTCAGGAGTAGTTTCGTGGGGTAGCAGGAGAGTGTGGGGAGGAGAGCAGGGCAGGGGTGGCAAAAGAGGGCAAGGATGACTATGTGGGGAGCATGCAAAGGTGGCAAGAGAGATGAGTGGAAGAGCAGGCAGGAGTGGCTACGTTGGATGGCAGGGGGCACCTGGGGAGCAGGGAGGCAGGGCAGGGGAGGACGGGACAGCACCCCCTTCCCGAGGCAGCTCTGCCATCCATAGTACCCCATGCCCACCAACAATCTCTTCCCCTGGCAGCTCTGCCACCCAGTGCCCACTTCCCCTGACACCTCTGGGGACCCCTGTGGGGGCTGCATGGGGCTGCTGACCGCGGCTCCAGGGAACTCCTCTGGTAGGGGCCGCATGGGGCCACAGACCATGGCTGCGGCTCCAGGGAACCCCTTGCCCATGGTTCTGGTTCCGGGGTTCCTCTTCCTCCATGGGTCTTGGAGGTCCTTCCAATGCCCCCCTCCCCCCACAACCCATCAACCCCCTTTTCCCAACCCATTCTTTGCCAGCACTAAACTGTGGCCTGCCTTTTCCTACTGTGCTCAGCCCACGTGGCTGGGCTAAGCAGGGCAGGGAGATTTAAAGTGACCCTAGGCTTGCAGATTCTCACAGCACACTGGAGGAGTGTGCCACAGCACAACAGTTGGGAACCACTGCCCTAGACCCAGCCGGCATCACACCCCTGGAGTGATTTCTGAGTGCAGGGGTGTCACTGGTGCCTGGCACACAGGGCACATGCCTGGCACAGCCCCTGCCTCTCACAGATCCCTGGCTGGGACAGGCAGCCCGGGCATCCATCTGGGCCTGGCTGCCCATGGCTGTGCCTGCCTCTCCTGGCCAGGGATCTGGGCTGGGCCACTGCCTCACCCATCCCCATCCCTGGCTGGAGGTCCAGGGCCAGGCTGGTGGTGGGGTCTCGAGACCGGATCAGACCCAGGGCACTGAATCAGATCCAGGCAGCAGCATCTGGGCCCACGCCCTGGGTCTTTTCCCAAGGCAGAGGTGCTCCTGTCTGAGCAGCTCTGTCACAAGTGTAGACAAGGCCTACGGTGTCCCAGCATGCATATGCACAGAGCCTTGGGTGGGGACAGAGGAATGGCCAGAGTTCCTGTTTTAAGACAGCAAGGATTCACAAGTGTCCACACTGCAGTGTTCTGCTGGCTATAGCTCCACAGATTGTCATGTAGCCATCACATCGCACCTCCCCGATCCCAACACTACCCACTAAATACAAAGGTCCTACTCCAAGCCTCTACCACTAGGCTATCCCACTGTCAGGGCACCTCCCAGAGTCAACTGCAGCATGATAGGTTCTCCAGAGCAGCCAGATTATTCTCAGCCAAGTTTTCACACACTCACAAGAAAAAAAGCCAAATTGAGACAGAAACCAAGCAAGGGAAGTGGCCCATCTGAAAGGTTACAGTTAGGCAAAGTCAAAAGTTCAGCTGTGTGAATAATGGCTTTTCTGGCGATTAAAAAAAATGTGTATATGGGACTGAACCAAAATTGACATTTTTCAGAGTGTCAGAGTTGGGGGAACAGTTAGCACAAGCCCTATGAGGAAAGACTGAAAGCATTAGGCTTATTTAGTCTGCAGAAGAGAAGATTGAGGGGGGATTTGATAGCAACCTTCAGCTACTTGAAGGGATGCTCCAAGGAGGATGGAGCTTGACTATTCTTGGTAGTAACGGAGGACAGAACGAGGAGCAATGGTCTCAAGTTGCAGTTAGGGAGGCCGAGGCTGGATATTAGAAAAAACTTTTTTACTAGGAGAGTGGTGAAGCATTGGAATGAGCTGTCAAGGGAGGTGGTGAAATCTCCATCTTTGGAGGTGTTTAAGGCTCAGCTGGACAAAACCATGACTGGGACGGTTTATTGGGAGTGGTCCTGCCTCTGGCAGAGGGTTGGACTAGATCACCTCATGAGGTCCCTTCAAACCCTATAATTCTATGATTCTTCGAGACAGGCTGCTCACATACATTCAGTTACAGGTGTGTATGTGCTGCAGCACACAGTAGCTCGGAAAGTCTTTAGCGTTAGCCTGTCAGGTCAGGTGGTGGCTATATAGATGACTGTGACCCTGACCCTCCCAGTTCCTTTTTCCGCCATCAGTATTGGTTTGGATCAGCGTTATCTTGTGAAACGCAAAGGCCTGTCTTTTTGTGCAAAACTCGAAATGCCAGGTTTCAAGCCGTGCTTAGGATGCTGCAAGGCTTTGCCAACGGTCGATCCACACAAGAAGTGCCTTGCTTGCTTGGGTGAGTCCCACCTCACAGCGGACTGCCCCATTTGCCTCAAGCGGAGGACTCGGCTGGAAAGGGAGCGTCGCCTCCACCTAATTTCACAGACCGGAGCTGCTCTGCTCGAAAGCGGCCGAGCCACCAGTGCTTTGCCAGACCCTTGGCCGAGCCGGGCTCAAGATTCCTGCCAATCTCTGGTACCGGGCCCAAGATCTTGGCCCTCCATGGTACCTCCTAGGCACCGATCTCACCGGTCTTCCGGTAGCCTTCCAGCCGCCCCAGGTAGGGCCCCGGCTCAGGCACTGGCTTGCCAAGGGCATGTAAATCTGGCTTCAGTGCAGAATAAGAGGCAACCAGCCACAACAGCATGGCCTCCCTCGGCACCGCTGGACATGGCACTGCCCACAAGTCCGGCACCAAGTAAAACAAGTCAAACAAAGGTTTTATTTAAGCCAAAATGATGTTTTTTGTTTAGATTCCCAGCACTTTGTTTTGTTTGAGAGTTTCTTTGGGGGGTGGGGTGGGGTGTTTGTTTGAGGTTTTGCATTTGCAAAATTAAGGGAAGTTTCCAAACAAATTCCAGCAGTACCCCAGTCAGTATACCAGTGTTTCCCAAGCCCCGGTGTGCCACAAACTTTTTGAAAATCTACTCAAAGAGCTCTGGTTTGGCTCCTTGACTCATGAATATTCATTAATTTATTTAGAAACTATATGGTGGTGTGCCTTCAGTTAATTCAAGGTAGCAAGCTGTCCCACAGCAGAGAAAATGTTAGGAACCACTGCAGTATACCCCAGCAAAACAAACAAGCAGTCTGGTGGTGCTTTCAAAACTAACAAATTTATTTATTTAAATAAATAAATGAAATCGTTACAGTTTTTAAAAGCACCACTAGACCTTTTGTTTGTTTTTCAAAACAAAGTAATTTTGAAACAAACAAAAAAGTTGCATTTTTGGAGGGATTTCTTCCCCCCTAGCCCTCAAAGAATATAACTGTTGCACACTCATTCTCCAGAAACTTGTGTAGCCAAAACCTGCATTTTTGCTGAGAATTGAGGCTGGAAATTGTTTGCCTGATTCAGATTGTGAGCTATGGAAGGACAGGTGTCCAGGTAGGAAAGTCACCTGGGTGCCAGTTTGGAACCACCTCCACCCCCATGTTTGAACTAATCGCTGGAGCATTCACAGCTGTAAAATTCAACCCCAAGGTTGGCCCAAGGTGTGTCTGGGACGGACTTTGTTATTTACCTGGACTAAAGTACCTGATGACAATCCCTGGGTAGTGCCCGCTCTGCCATAGGGCTGAGAACTGCTGAATGCCCACAGTATAGTGAAGGGAAGGAAGGCAATACCTCCCTGAATGCCTGGCACTAGGTTTAGTGCTACCACTTCCCCAGGGTCTCTTGCCCGCAGCTGCCTCGGTGCCAGCCAGGTGCAGGGCAGAGGCACCGTATGGTGCCTGTGTGGTTTCTCTGCCCCTCTGTTCTCACAGCAGCCTGTGCCCCACACGGCATGGGAACCCTGCCAACCAGAGACAGGGGCCTTTCCACCCAAGGGGGATTGTGAGCGTTAGGGGACAAGCAGGTGTCAGCCCACAGCATGGCAGGCAGCTGCCTAAATGGGGGTGGGGGACCTAGAAACAGGAGCGTTGGCGGTCAGGCATGTAGGACAATGGGCCCATCTACCCCAGTAACCATCCTGCCCCATACCCACTAGCCCAGATCAGACCAATGGGCCTGGTGGGGAGAGGAGTTGGGAGACCCAGTTAGGGGAGAAGGGGACTCACAGAAGCCCAGGTTTGGTGGGAATGGGGAGACACGCTGGTCCAGGGAAATGGGGCACAAAGAGCCTCCAGTAGGGTGGATGGGGCCCGGTGCAGAGGAAATGGGGGACCCCATGGGGAGGAATGAATGGGGTACACAAAAACCCAATGAGGAGGCTGGAGCTATGCCGGAAGAGCTGCGGAAGGCATGGAGAGATGCTGCACCCCCCAGCTGGGATGCTGGAGGGCTTGGAGACCAGGTGGCTGTTGGGGGGCTGGGGATGGTACGGAGGAAGCCTGGGGGTGTTGGGGGGCTGGGGATCACCCCCCGCCCTGGGGCCGGTCCGGCTCCCCACAGCCAACCCCAAATCCGCGGCTCCGCCCCAGCAGCCCCGCCCGGTTCCGCCCAGCGCTTCCTCGGGGCTCGTCCCCGCTAGCCTGGGAAGATCCGAGCCGAGCCGAGCCGGTCCAGGAGGCATGGCCCCGGCTCTCGCCCTCCAGCTGTGCTGGGCGCTGCTCGCGGCGGCGGGTGAGTGGGGCTGTGGGGTGCAGGGTAGGGGGGTCAGGATGAAGGGCTGATCGGATTTAGGGGGTGTGGGGCAGGGGATGTAGGGACGTGAGGCTGGGGGCACTGAAGGGGGCAGGCGGTGTGGGGTGCTGGGGGCACCAGAGTTGGGGTGCTGTGGGGCGCAGGATGAAGAGGGCTGGGGGATGTAGTCAAAGGAAAGCCAGCTTTGTGCTAAATGAAAGGCAGCAATTGGGGGGGGATGTGGCTCTCCATGCCCCCCATGTTTGCTCCCCTTGGGTGCTAAAATGCCTGGTTATGGCTCTCTGGACAGCCCTGGGGGTCGTGGAGCCATGAGAAGCTTTGGAGAATGGCGGGGTCCTGGTATCAGGATACAGACCCTGGATCAGGGCTGTGACTTCTCAGGCAGGGGACGGGGGTGTCCTAAGAGAGAGGACGGAGCTGGGGAGCTGCAGGAACCCACCCATGGTTGTGGTTAGCTGCTGCCCAGACACAGCGACTCTGGGCTCTTTCAGGGACACTGTGCAGTTCTCAGCGGGCAGGACGGGGCTGGGGACCTGGGTTGGGCAGGACGGCTGGGCAGCCTGGCTGGCCCAAGATACTGAAGAAGGGGGAACTAAGAAGGCCCCACTGGTCAGCTGCTTAAGGTCAGCTGCTTAAGGTCCCCTGACAGCGGGGCCAGCTGAGAGGTGTGTGAAAATCCCTGGAGGCAGAGAGGCTTGGAGGACTTTCACATTCAGTTTAGGGTTAGCCCTGGGGTTGGGGATGTGCTGTGTGCAGACCTCGTGAGGATCCAGAAAGAAGTGGCTGAGCTGGGAACCACAGGCGAACGCTGTGTGTGCAAAGATTAACACAGCCATCAGACTCCAGCTGTGGCCCTCTTTCCCTGGCCTCAACACCTTCAGCACATGCAGGAATCTCTGTTTTTTTCCTTTAAAAACAAGACCAGCCTGTGTTCTTGTACCTAAGGTCCATGTCACTCTACAGCCACAGAAGGGGGCAGAGTTAAGGGCCTTGGTGCCAACTGGAGTCCCAGCCTGAGGGACTAACCCCAAGCTGCCCCCATCTCCTGCAGGCCCTTTGGCAGTCCCAGCCATGTTTTTTGGCCCACTGTTCTCATGCCACTCCACAGAGGGAGTTTTCACCCCACCATGTGCCACAGTCCACCAGTGGTCACCCAGCTCCCCCTTGCCCCAAGGATTTCTCTTCCCCAACTGGCTGCCATTGTCTTCCTGTGATGTCCCCTGCCCCATGGGGTCTGCACTGAGCTAGTATACCGGGGAACTGGCAGTTTCAGCCCTTCTCTGGCACCTCCCTCAGTTTCTGCACAATCTCTGCTCTCCTTTCAAAACACAGTAAAAATCCTGGCCCTTCGAGCAGCAAAAAAGACCCCCGTTGTGCCTTCCGCAGAGGGGGTTTATCACTGGCTACAGCCAACCTGAGACTACAGCCCAGAGAGGGGTGAGCTGCCCCATTCGTCTCAATGGAGTGTTCACTCTGAAGCCTAATGATGGCCGGTGTACATGTTGATGCTGTGTAATATGTCTGCTGAATATTTATGTGAAGCTTCTGGTTATTCTGGCATTGTGAATGAGGCTGGGAGACAGCCCTGTCTCACTGCTCTGACCCCCAAGACTCCTTTCCCAGTGACTCTTTACAAGCTCTGTCTCTAGGATATCAGAGGGGAGAGAATAGGGGTGTGGCTGGGGGAGGAGGCACGGCCTGACCCCCTGGACAAAGTCTCTGTTCCATGCATGAACTTGGCTTTCCTCTTGGTCCAGAGCCACACAGTTTGGACATCTTGATCACGGGGCTGAATGAGCTGGACGGGACCCACAGGTTCTTCATGCTGGCCAAGCTGGATGGTCTCGAACTCGCCTCCTACAGCAGTGACACACGAGAGGTGAAAGCCAAGAGTGAGTGGGCAGAGCGGGCAGTTGGCACCCAGTACGTAAGGCAGAAGACCCAGGAATTCAGGCTTTACGAGGCCATCTCCAAAGTGGTAACCGAGCGGTGGATGGCCCAGCAGAATCTGACTGATGGTAGGTGCAGCTACCTTATCGCCAACAATTCAAGGGCATGGAAACTGGCATGAGCTGTCTAGTGCTGATTGGCTGCCCACCTCAGGAGATGAGAACAGCCAATCGGGGCTGTGGCACAGCCTGGCACGGTTCTTCCTTCCTAGAACCAGATCTCTGTGGGCGCAGGCTGGCTGGGAACCAGGAGCTCGCTGGCCCAGGAAAAGACCCAAGGCTCGGGCACTGAGGCTTGGGGCTCACGTGTCACTGCTGCAGCCACCACTGCAGGCGGCCCAGCAGCAGACCCAGGGCTTGGGTTCTGGGACTTGGGGCTTGAGCCAGTGACACCCCTGCTGGGAACTATGGCACTCAGAGCTGTCTGTGGGGTGACTTATCCTGGTCTGTAAGCAGCCATGTGGGGCGGACGTTTCTGAGAGCAGCCGGCTCTTTCATCCCAGACCAAACACAGCCAGAACCAGGGGCTGGTGTCTGAAGTGAGACAAATTGAAAGGGGCTAATTTTTTAACTGAGTGTAACACCCAGGGAGTGAGGGATGCCCCATGAAGGCTGGTTTGATCAAGCATGATGGGGTCTCTGCAGGAATGCTAGGGTGCCCTGCATTCCTTGTGTGACCACAGCCCCATCATGCTGTCTCTGCGCCTCAGTTTCCCCAACTGACTTAGAGATAATGACCCAGGCCTGTTGCACGAGGCATTAGGGATGGAGAGGGGCTCAGACACTGCTGTGAAGGGGGCGGGGGCTGTACACATACCGATGATTCGAAAATATCTTGTACCACTTTTTGTCCCTTTCTTCCTCCCCCCTCAGGTGTTCACACTATGCAGTTGCATGTCAACTGTGCACTGGATGGTGACACCCCCGTGCAAGGGCGGTTTCACTTTGCTTTTGATGGGGACGATTTCCTCATCTTGGAGAGAAACCAGTCCGAGTGGGTCCCACTGGTGCCAGAAGCCTCCAGTGAGAGAGACTACTGGGATGCTGGTCACACCTGGACCCAGTTTGCAAGGCAGTTCCTCCAGGAAGAGTGTGTGAGCACCCTGAGTTCTCTGGTGAAAGGGGGCATGGAGGCTCTGGTGCAGCAGGGTGAGTCTGAGGAATGGGATTGGTCTGTGCAGGCCCCTGTGGCCCAGTATATCTAGAGCAGCCAGGCTGGGTGGTGAGAGAGGATGGGGAGGCTCTTCAGCTCAGAAAAGGGCCCAGAGCATCAGGAGTTTTCCCATTGCTTTTGTTACCTGTCAAAACATTTAGAAAGCCAGGGGCTGTGGAGAGCAGAGCTCATGTTCTCCCAGTGCCAGAGCCAGAGCCCCCAAAGAAGGGGACATGTTGTGGACTTGTAGGACAACGGCACACAGAGACAAGGGCAAGGGGACATGCCATGGAATTGTAAGGCGGCACAGTCACATTTGATAAAAGGAAAGAGTTTTTCACACACTGTGGAATTAGCCTTTGGAACTCACTGCCGCAGGGTGCCATGGGCCAGGAGCTGAGATGGGGCTGCCTGAATGTAAGCCGTTTGTTCACAAGGGGATTGGACTCTTCTGTGACTGAAGGCAGGGGCTCCTTTATCGCACTGTCGGCATTATCATATCCCGCCCTGCAGGGCCGGAACCGATCTCTGACGACCACACATAGGGATGAGCCCTAATGTGGGGCAGAGTGTCCCACATCTGGCCCTGCGGGCTCTTACCCAACCAGTGCTGCTCACTGTCACAGATGGGATGCCTTGGCTCTGACCCCAACTGTTCCCACATCCCTATCCTGTGTTAGTGAAATATTCCATCCACGCTGGGCCCGGGCCCTGTGTCACTGTGGATATGAGGTTCATGATCGCACTACAGGCATTTGGTCCTGGAATAAAAGCCTCCGGTTTGTCCTTATCTCTGCGTGCCAGGAGAATGCAGACATACCCCATCAAGATCTAGTCCTGGGACACCGGTCTCTGCCCACTCTGCTAGGGTTGGACAGTAGCACTCAGCTCCTCTCTTAGTCGTGTGCCTGCTGATGCTCAGACTTTGCAAACTGCTCAGCACTCAGTCAGGGCCGATCCCTCAACTGACATGCTCTCCTCCCCTCTAGTCCCTCCAGGAGTTTCTGTGACCTACAGAGATGCCCCCCACGACTCCGCCACCCTCTTCTGTCATGCCAGGGGCTTCTACCCACGTCCTATCCACATCTCCTGGGTGCAAGATGGAGAGGAGATCCTGGCACCCACAGACTCCAGTGGGATTCTGCCTAATGCCAACGGGACCTACCACATCTGGCAGTCCCTGGAGATCCCCCCGCAGTGGGGCCACAGCTACGCCTGCCGGGTGGACCACAGCAGCCTGGGGGAGTCTGCACTTGCCGCAGGTAAGGAGTGAATGGCGAAGGGGTCACATACCAGGGATGTCTGCCTGTGAGCTGATGCTCCACACCCCCGTCAGTCTGGTCCCGCTCTGCATCTGACCCTGTATGGTGCCACCGGGGTGAGCAGCCCAGGTGGAAAATCAGCGCAAGTGAGCCTAGTGTAGACGTCCTGAGGCTCTTGAACCTTTGCTGATCTCCAAGTAGCTTGCGTCTCTAACCAACCAAATGATGCTTAACTGTGATGGCCATCAAGGGAGCTGAAGGCTTCTCAGCCACTTTGCCCCTCTTCAAAATTGTTGGCCAGGTCATTCCCACATGGACAGTCTCAGAGCTGTGCCTGGTTGAAGGAGCTTCTTGCAGGGCTGGCTCAAGGGGTTGTGGTGCCCCAAGCCAAATTTTGATTTGGCACCTCCCCATCTCATTCATGGAGGTTGAAAATGGTTTTCCAAAGTGCATAAATCTCCAGCATTTGCCTGCAGAGGGATTTAAAGTGCACTCTGCCTACATGACTTACGCTGCAGGTTGACTAATAGTGCCTGAGCTGCTAGGAAAACGTTGAAGAGGCAGGAACCAGCCTGCTCTTCAGGGGAGTTAGGTGCCCCTAAGAACTGTCACCTGAATACATGCCTGTCTCTTGCCTCACAGTAGAGTTGGCCGTTCCTTCTTGGCAGATCAGGCTTATATGGGTTCCAGCAAAGACAGATGTCTAACTCGGTGCCAGATTCACTAACTCTGACATGATTCAGTAGCAGTTTCGCTCCTGCTTGCAGATGCCTCCCTTTCTTTGTCCCTGTGGAGGTTTTTAGTTGATGTGATGTTACCTTTCCCTCTGCTTCCACTCCATGGGAGGTGACAGAGCAACCTGTGTTCCTCTAATGTGGGGAAGTCACGGCCTGACCTCCAGTTCTGTGGCTGGGAGGGACCTGGGAGGAACTGGACAGCCCAGGGCAGTGGGGTACAACCTGACTCTGAGTTACTCTTTGAACCGTCTGTCCACTCTTTTCAGGCCCCTTGGCTCAGCAAGGAGGCTGCAGGGATGTGTCACTTTCTAACCCTTTGATGTAAATACAGCCGGATCCTCTAACGGATGACATGGGTGCTGGTCTGACTGCTCGTCTCCTTTAACACAGAAACAAGGGCAAGAATTTTACATTCAGAGCAGAAAAAAATCAGTGTGTCCCCTTTTTTTTCCTAGCCCCAAGCATCCTCCCCGAGGTCTTGATTTCCCGCAGAGATACCTCCAATGGCTCCACCACCCTCTCCTGCCACACCAGGGGCTTTTACCCACATCCTATCCACGTCTCCTGGGTGCGAGATGGGAAGGCGATCCTGGCACCTGCAGATTCCAGTGGGATCTCCTCTGCTGTCAGTGACAAATTCCAGCCTCAGAGATCCATGGGGATCCTGCCACAGGGCAGGGACCGGCACAGCTACTCCTGCCGAGTTAAACTCTGTGGTCTGCAGGTGGTGCTAGCGACCACAGGTAATGACAGGGTAGGAGGTGGCACTGCCCCACGGGTGGGTCCCCAGCAGAGCTATTGCTGAGCACATCTGGCTGTGTCTCCTCCCCATGGCGAGCACCTCAGCAGTGCCCACTTCTGTGGCAGCAATAGCCAGATGAGGTGACCAGCTGTATGTGTGTCTGCCCACCCCTGCACTCTGCCTCCTACTTCACCCCATTGGCAGCACCCCACAGCCAAATCCAGACACCAGTTGGATTTGCTCCCTAGCTGAGAGAATGACACATGGCTCAGCAGAGCTGTAACGCCAGTTTTTGCTGCTCAGGGCTCATTCCAATCTGAATGCCATTAGCGGTGCTAGGAGCCGGCACTGCAAAAGCTGCCCTTTTAATAGAGCAGCTTTATTGAGCTGCTCCACACCACCTGGGCAATGCCCCATTGGCCCTGCCAAAGTTATAGCTCTGTGATTCAGCCCCCTGGAAGGAGCCTGCCCCAAACCACACCAGGTGGGGACAGCTCAGCCTCTGCCCCTAGTGAGCAGCGACACTGAGCAGGGAGGGCCCAGTGTCAGATATGTGATAAATCCCCCCCGTTCACCCCAGTAACCGTCTCTCCTCATCCTCCAGCACCCAGGGAGATGGGGACCATGGTCTCCTGGATCGTGGCCACGCTCATCCTTGCTGTGCTGATAGTAGCTGGTGCCACAGTGGCCGGTGTTATGGTGTGGAGGAGAAAACACCCAGGTAAAGGGAGAGACGGGAGTGGGCAGAGCCTAGGGGGTACAGAAAAGCCAAGAGGATGACTGTGTCTCTTGGCAGGGCGGGTTGGTGCCCTGTCGGGCTTCAGGGTGGGAAGGGATGGGGCAGGGCAGGCCCACGGGATGAGGCCACGGCGGGGAGGGGCAGAATCCTGCCTTAACAGAGACCTTGTGTGATGAGCTGGGCCAAGGTCGGTGGCATCAGGATCACCCAGGAGGTGTCACTGGCCAGCTGGGGTGTGTGTGAACATGGGGTCACTGGGGGCGAGTGTTCTGGTGGGATAGGAACTGACTAGTCCCCATGAGAGCCACTGGGTCTGTGCTGCTGGCATCTTAGAGCTGTGTCAGTCCCCCCAAGGCACAGTGGGACCCTTTGGCTGGCCCTCCCCACCAGCTGCTGGCCCAGGTCAGCCCGCCCCAGAGAGATGCCTCCCTCTTGCCCAGCTGGAGCCGAGCATCCCCCTGAGCCCACCCCAACCGCAGACCAGCAGGGATTTGGCTTGGGGATAGCACCCTAGAGATCCATTGTCTGTTCGACGGGGCCCCCAGAGACTCAGTCTGCCCTTCAGGAGCTGGGAAACCCCACTGGGGTGAGGGGACGCGGCTTGAAATCTGGGAACATGCAATAAACCTTCCTTCCTCCTCCCCAGGAGAAAATCCCGTATACAGCCCTGCTGGCCAGGACCCGGATGGCCAGCATCAGACCACCCCTGTGTGAAAGGCTGGGTGCCCGGCCAACCCGACTGGACATAAGGCGTCAATTGTCACCCAGGAGGGGAATTAAGAAGTAGCAGCTTCCCAAGGGTCCCAGCGGATTCTCCATCCCTGGCCATGTTTAGAACATGACTGGTTGTTTTCTCAGGGATCAGTTCTGGGGATTACCGGTACTTATTCTCTACTCTGTGCTGTACATGGGGTCAGACCAGACAGAGGACCACAGCAACCCCTTCTGGCTCTTGAATCTATGACTCTGAACCAGCTCCACAGTTCCTGGCCTGGGACAAGGGTACTTGGCGGGATGAGCCCATCACAGAGAGTTCAGCGAAAAAATGGACCCCCTGTGTTCCTTGAGGGGAGCCCAGCGGTTCCTCTCCATGTCAACACTCAAGGGGACTGTGGTTCAAGGCTAAGAGAGCAGTGCTGCCCCAGAAGGGTGTGTGTAGGATCGACGCAGTAAAGCGTGTGAAGTGCCTAGTTCCTGTAGGATTGGAGATCAGTGTCCCAGCTTTGTCTGGCTGTTGCTTTGCACTTGGCTCGACTGATCTCCTGTAGCGAGGAGTTCCGCAGGTTGACTGGTGCTATCACCCCAAAACTCTCAGACTTTATTGGCGCTGTGGAGTTGCTGGGCAGCGAGAACACAGAACAGACACACCATAGAGCTCTCTGGACATAGGGGCGTTGGCCCTTTCTCTAACAGCTGAGTCAGATGGGTGTCCAGTCAAAGGGTGGGTTAAAAGCACTAATGTATTTTATGTAGATCTGTTGTTCATTTAAAATGGTTTTGAATGTTGAATTATTTGTTTTTTGAGGTGAAGTCACTGTAGGGCTTCTAGGAGTGGAAAATGTCCCCAGGTGAGCTGAAGGGGGGCAGCAGGGGGTCTCCAACCCACTGTGCCTGGGTCAGGAGACCCCCAGGAAAGAGTTGGGGGCCCAGTGGATGGACGCACAGAAGAGGTTGTGCCCTGCAAGGAGGGGCTGTAGGCAACCATCCCACCTGACTCAGCCCAGCCGTCGGAACTGAGCCAGATGGTCTCCAGGCTCCCGTATTCACTGGTCCCAGTCCAGGTGACCAGAGACAAGTGGAATTTTCATTCAATTTGCCAGAGTTTGATAGGAAATTTTCAAATTTCTCATCTCTCCCTTCCCTGGCTGAAGCCTTTCCACTCCCAAAGGACAGCTCAGGCCCTCAGTTCTGTACCCTTTTAGAACAGGAGGCTGTGTCACCACAGAAATGCCAGATGCTAGTTTGATCCCTGCAGCACTCTTGGCCTCAATGAGAGCTAGTGGCGGAGAGTCCCATGGGCTAATTAAGGGGTGTGGAAAATTCTGCCCTTTATGTCACTATTCAGTGAGCTGCTCCCTATTTCTTAGAGAGCCCCAGGTCAGGATGGCTCCCCCAACGCTGCGTGAATAGCTATGAGATGGCCCCAAAACTCCCCTATATCAGTGGTTTTTGAACTTTTTTTCTTGAGACCCAGCTGAAAACAAACATTTATGCCCACGATCCAACAGTTACATCTTTTACCAATACATTCCAGTCTTTGGGTGGCAGCAGCAAGGGTCCTGACTCATAATTTGAAAACACCAGTCCCTGCCAGTGAACATCAGGCTTGGATAAGGCTGTTTCCACCGGGAAGATCCAGTAGAACGAGGACACCTGCTGGCCCCTTTGGGGAGCAGCAGATTTTATGGTTGGCCCCTTTCTGGGAGTTTAGGACTCTTGGGGCTCTGTCCGGGTTCTGGAGGGGAATGGGATCAAAATGGTTAAAATGGGGAGTGTGGGGGGAACAGCTGGGTTCTTTTGCTGTGGGCCCGCTCCCCAGCAAGTGGGGTTTCTCTGCAATGGCTCACAATGGCTATGTTCCACCCAGACAATGAGAGTCAAACAAACAGGCAGACTCTGCTGCGCTGGGGAGATAAAACCTTCCCCAGAGCTGGGCTGAGACTGTGGAATTCACTGCCACATGAAATGAGGATGAGCACAAGCCTCTCATAGGGCTAAATGAAAATGCAGGCGCTGTGCTCCCCCCAGCAGCTTCCTACCTCTTCTCCCTTTGCTTTATTAGATGTACCAGTCTCGCCGGTGAGAACTGGACAAATCTCTCTGTCTATCCCAGGGGTCAGCAACCGCCAGCAAGCTTGCCAAATTTGGTATGTGGGCCGATCCTGAGAGGCTCGCAGCCCTGCTCAGGCTTCCCTCCCCCCCATGGTGGTGTGTAAAAGAAGTGGATCAACTAAATTAAACTCCATATTCCCCAAATGCTGACCTCCTAGCTGCTGCATCAAGAGTTTCAGGCCAGGAACCAGCTCCATCAGTCTGATCTCCGGTGTCACAAGCCATCAACGCCACACTGCACCCGCATAGCAGCCCAACACTTGAAACAAGACTGAAGTACCAGAGGTCGCAATAGACTGGACTTAAGTGCCACAGACAGAAAAGAGGGGCATATTTTGTTCCCCAAAAAGTTGTTTGCCCCTACAGCTCCCATTGGAGGCTGCCTCTGAGCCTCAGCCCTCTGGTGGTTAGAACTCATCTCATTCCCAGCTGAACTTGATTTCTGGCTACGTGACCCCATTTCCGCTTGCACCCCCCACATCATCCTTCAGCACAAGCAACTCAGCTTCCACCCTGGTAACTGCACCCCGATGGATGGACAAAGCAACTCTCTGCCTGCACTTTGCAGGGCTAAACCAGCCCAGCGTCCCTCCAGGCATCCAGGGTCACCAGCTCTGCTCTGCCTCTAGTTGTTTGTACTCATCCTGGTGCCAGAACTTCACGGAGCCAGTTCTGCCTGAAACCTGCTGACAGAGGACCTCTGCCTGCCTGCAACCAAATTGCAGGCCAGACACATACATCTGCGAGTTTTGGAAAGTGAAAGTGAGATTGATGGTGTTTGGTATCTGTTGGAGCCTCTGTTTTGGGCTGTGGAGATCCCCTGACCTAGCTGGGCTGAGCCTGCCCAGCCATCCTGATATTCTGGGGACATTCCTGTGATTTGGACCCTTGTCTTATAAGGAATCTGTTCCCCCCACCATTCGTCATGGCCTGGGGGCTGCTCCTGGTGCTTTGCGTGGGTGTCCTGCCAGTGGCTGCAGCAGACGGTGAGTATGAGGTGCAGCTGGGGATCACAAGGTGACCCCTGGCTGGGGGTGTCACTAACAGACAGTCTCCCTCTAAGCCAGTGGCCCCTAGAGGCTGATTTACCTGGTACCCCCAAGTTTCCCCTCACTTAAAACCAGCTTGCTTACAAAGCTGGACAAAAACATCCCAGCCCACTCCAACTGAAAAAGGGCTGGATTCTCATTTTTACTCAATAATTGTAAAATAAATCAATTGGAATACAAACAAGGGCTGACATTCAGCATAGAGCAGGATAAATAGATATGTGGTGGTCTCTGGCCTTGACGTCTGCAACCCTCCAGCCCCTCAGCTCCAACTCATGAATGGGCCTGAGCGGGGGGTCTGCCAGAAATCCCTACAAAGCAGGCCATGAAACGCCCCTCCAACCGATGGGGTGATGTCAAACCAGGGTCACTGAGTATGGCGGGGGAAGCTGGCTTGCCCTTTGGGAGGAGAAGAGGTGCCAGCCCAGAAACCTGGGAGCAGTGGGGTAGTGGTGGTAACAGTGGTGGGTAACTGAACCTTGCATTTAGTTTCATTCCTTTCTGTAAGTACACCCATCTTCGAAGCATCTGAGGAAGTGGGAGCTTCTCCCACGAAAGCTCATGCAAAAAATAAATGTTAGTCTTAAAGTGCCACACAACTCCTTGTTGTTTTTAACTGAACCTCAGCCTAACTCTGTTGCTCAGTGAAAAGCGGGTGAACTCTGTTATCCCTGAGCCCCCTTCTCAGGCAGTGCTGAGCAGTTGCCCGGTATTTCCAGGAGCAAACTAGTACCCCACTTCATCATTCCACATGGCCATGTCTTGCAGCAGAAGCCATAAAGGAACCTCTAGGAACTGGTTACGTTTCAGGATGGGAGGGTTGTGACTGTCCCCTGCCCTGGCACAAGATGGGGACTGCCTGTTTGGCCCCCTGAGAACCCCCCAGCCTTGCAAGACTGGCCATTTTAGTTCCCGACAAGGGTCCCCCCCCCCAAGGCTCTTTGTTTTCAGATTATTTTGTTTACATTTTCCTTGGAATTTATCAGTGTTTGTTAGAAATATTTTAAAATGAGCATTAATCAGTGGCAAATATTAACATCCCAGTTTTCTGGGACATTATCAGGTTAACAAGGGGGGATAGGAGGACAGGAAAGCAAGACATAGGAACAATTGAGTATTGATAGTTGAAGCATTTAATTCTGTGATTTATTTCAAGAACTGCACATTAACTGGGATTGTGTTTGTGTGTATATCTTCCTCTCCACTGCAGACAGCCTCCCATTTACACTTAGACCAATTTATTAACATAAAAATATCTCTGTCACACCATGGATTGGGTTTTCTTAACATAATCATCATTTCCATGTAGCTGAATGAGCCAAAATTGGGGTAAAAATTAAAAAAAAGCAAGTGAGAGTTTCTGTGAAACATGGGAATTTTTCAGTAAAAAGTCAGTTAAAGCTGATAAAGTGTGTTGCACACCCCACAAGTTCACCATACGCTGTAGACGTGTACACCCACCACAAATACCCCAGGTCCACTCCAAGTAGTTTGCACATCTTCCCCTCCCATCCTCATGGCATTTGTCAATGGCAGGGGGAACTCTTGAGTGGGCAGTGAACCTCCCCACACTAATGCCTCACCCCTAAACAAGCTGCTGGCTTTCAGAGGTGCAGGCTGAGATCTCTTCCTGAGTCCCCATTGACTCTATGCAGTTTGAGCTGCTGAGAGATTCCAGCTTGTCCTTTGCCCAGGTTGGGGTTGAGGGCAGGAGTCATACGGCAGGGGTGGGAAGTCTCTGCTGGTCCCCACTGAGTGACCCTCTTGTCCCCAAGCAACTAAACCTTTCTCCTGTTGCTTTAGGGCACCACAGCCTGGCTGTGCTAGTTGCAGGACTCACTGTCAAGGAGGAGACCAATAGCTACTTTATGATTGCCCAGCTGGATGATGTGACGCTCACATACTGCAACAGGGACATATGAGAGGTCAGACCCACCTAGGAGTGGGTGGCACAGAATATGTGCCAGAAAAGACCCAGAAGTTCTGGATGTATGAGGAGGGCTCTAAACACCATACCCAGGTGGTAGAGCAAGCGGTACAACCAGATGGGTGGTGAGTGTCTGGGAGAGGACGTTATTAATGGACACGTCAGAGCTACCCACTCAGAACCAATCCCCCCTGCTGATCTAGGTGCTGCCCAGACCAGATCTGGCTGGAGAATGGAGTGTTCTTCCCACAAAAAATCTGGTATTGCCAGAGTTGTCTTCATTCCTGATTGGAAGGGAAAGTCAGAAATGGGAGGTTTCCGTAGGAAGAAGCTTTTTCAGAAACACCATCTGATAATATCCCAGCCCTGGAATCTTCCTTTCACTTTCCCCAACATGAAATCAACATTTTTGGCCAAATCAAATTTTCTTACAAAAAGCTATAATTTTGCAGAAACAGCCTTGTCCACAGCTAGCAGAACGGTAGGAACCATCAGGAGATCCCAAGTGTGGAATGGAGAGACTAAAACGGTTAGGGCTGTTGAGCTTAGAAAAGAGACAACTAAGGCGAAATATGATAGAGGGTTATAAAATCATGAATGGTTTCGAGAAAGTGACTAGAGAAGAGTTTTTTATACTTTGTCACAATAAAAAACCAGTGGCACTGATGAAATTAATAGGCAGGAAGTCTAACATAAACAGAAGAAAGTTCTGTTTCACACAACACACAGTCAGCTTGTGGAGCTCATAGCCAGGGAATGTCTTGATGGCCAAAAGTACTAGTGAATTCAAAAAACTAAAGAAGTTCCTGGAGGATAGACCCAACAGAGGCTGTTAGCTAAGATGGTCAGAGATACAACCCCATGCTTGGGGCACCTGTAAACCTCTGCCTGCCAGAACCTAGGAGGGGCGGACAGGTGTGGGTCACTCCAAATTTCCCTGTTCTGTACACTCCCCTGACTCGCTGGTATTGGCCACTGTCAGACTGTGACAGGCTGATCCCCAAATCTGGTCTACTGTGCTGCTGTGAGCCCCCCCAATTTCCACTTCTAAACGCCAATTCACCCCGCTTTGGCAGGTGACCACCCACTCCTGAGTCAGTTCACATCAGGCTCCTGCATGTAATTAGTCCCAGCCAGTGGGTGTGTGCCCACTAGGCACCAATGGGGTGGTCTCCAAGTTAGCACCCTCAGCCTCCAAACACCCCACCACATCCTACAGAGATTGGAACCCACCCCCAACCTCCACAGACACACATTCATCCATCTAACACTGAAATGGATAGGCCCAGCCACTCTGGTTCACACACTCTAAAGTCCACACAGCTGTAGGTAAAACAAATACTAGTTTGGTGATCAGGAGACAATTTGAAGTGAATATCTAGCAAATCAATGCACAATAATTTAATAAAGGAGCCAGGAGTGACCACGAGTACATAAAAGATACACACGCATGCTACCCTATAACACTGTTTAGGGTTACATTTCAGCTGGTTCTCATCTTTCTTACCCCCAAATCTGGCTCCTGGTGGTGTTTAGCCAGCTTAGGCCACCCCAGCCATGGAGTAGGGCTAAAACAATTGGTTACTCACCGTAACCATCCTTCTTCGAGATGGGCACATACATTCAGTTACAGGTGTCTACGTGCCGCAGAGCACGGTAGCTCTGAAAGTTTTAGTGTTAGCCTGTCAGGTCAGGGCTCACGGCCAACGCCTCCTCCACGCCGTGGCTATATAGGTGACCGTGACCCTGACCATCCCAGTCCCATATACCTTTGCCAAGTCTGTTAGCGGGGATGGTGGGAGGGACCTGAATGTATGTGAGCAGCCCATCTCGAAGAAGGACGGTTACTGGTAAGTAACCAACTGTTCACTGTGTTGAATATTCCCTCTAATTTATCTTTGGAAAGTCGTTTAGCACAGAACTAACAACTCTATACCTCTCAAACACATGGCTAAGTGCCACTTAACCTTTTAGCGCAGGCCAAATGAATCCATCCTTATGTGTTTGAAATGATTCTCTCCCTCGGCAGACGTTCTTGCCATTTACTCATTAACCTGAAGGGGTCCTGGGTAAATATTCGGATTAAGTGGATGGATCATGTTGTGTTTAAAGTAATCACTCTTTCAGTAACTTAATAGCAGGATGTGTGTCTATTTTAACTGGATATTTACCAGGGAAGGCATTTATGTCAAGAAATATAAATGACCCTAAAACTGGCTCATTTTGTCCACTGGACTGGCACAGCTGAACTGTGCTGTCTGAAAATACGGCATATTTACAGAAATACGTATGAGAAGGAACCTTTTAGCACAAACGGGTAGGGGAATCTTTTAAATTACATCATGTGTCACTCACAGCTCCACCATGGCTGCCAAATTATTGTTTTAAAATTTTTCCCACGTGCCTACATTGTTCTCTAGGGCCAACAGATCAGCCCCTCCTTTGTGTTACGACCTCATGGGTGGATAGGGCAATTAGCCTCCCTCAGCCTGTGCTTTGCTGGGCTGAACCAGCCCAGCTTCTGTGCTCACCTCTCTGGCCCTGCAGCCCCACAGCTCTTCTCTGCTGCCCCTGTTTCTTTGTATCTGTGGGGACGCCCCAAGGCCCTGCAGTCATGGGGTGGGTGTGTTAAACTCAGCAAGTCAGTTCTGCCCAGCTATGGGTGACAAATGCCCTCTGCCAGCATCCTGATTGGTGGCCATAGTATGTGAGACACTTGGAAAGTGATAGTGAAAGTGTCATTTCCTGGGGTGCCCACCAGCCGTGTCCTTTGCTGAGGCCTGGGCACAGGAGCCATGGCCTGGGGGCTTCTCCTGGGGTTGTGCTGGGGAATGCTGGCTGCAGTCAGGGCTGAGGGTGAGTACGAGGTGGGGCAGGGTTTGCAGGTTGATGTCCTGGTTGGGGGTGTCACCTTGACAGACTGGTTGTCTCCCTCCCATGAACAGACTCTCTTCAGCTGGGCATGGGGCACCTAGGCAGGAGCATGGACTGGGGTCTGGGACTATCCCACAACAATTCTGGGTTTATACAGGACCAGGTGCTGGAGAGGCTCCAGAGCGCTACCCTAAAACTGATACTCGTTGGTCCCTTCCAGCCTTGAACTCTGCACCCATATAGCTCCTTAGCTCCATCTCTTCCATGGGGCTGAGCTCCCCCTCCTTCTTTTGGAGTGCTGTTAGAAATCCCCAGCAACTGGCTCACGAAGCGCTCCTCCAGCAACAACCCCTGGGGCGATGTAAGTCATGAGCACTGAGCACAGGGCAAGGAACCTTGCCCCCTCTGAAGAGGAGCAGAGGAGGTGCCACCGAGCCAGAAATTTGTGGGGAGTGGAGTAGTGGTAAACAGCAGTGAGTAAACGAACCTCAGCTAAGTTCCAAAGCGGCAGTCGCGTTAGTCTAATTCAGTCAAAGAAACAAGGAATCCTGTGGCATTGACGGACTAACACATTTATTTATTGCATGAGCTTTTGTGGGAGAAAATCACACTTTGTCAGATGCTTAGAAGATGGGGGAACAAAGGCTTTAAGTGCCACAGGCCTTCTTTGTTTACTAACCTCAGCTAAACTCCATGTTCCCCAGCGAGAAGAGGGGGAGCTGTTTCCCCAGTGCCTCTCCTCCAGCATCACTGGGTAGTCACCTGGCTGGAGGTGGGACTGGGCTTACCTAAGATGGACACAAAGGAAAGCAATTTATATTTCTGGGAGGGCATCCCACTGTTTCCCCCATCTCCTGTCTTGTGGCTGACACCCTTAGGGAGGCCCTGGGAGCTACTTCCCCTGCAGGATGGGGGTGCCTGTGATTGTTCCTGGCACAAACTGGGAGGAAGAGCTGTAGCTACAATAGAGCAAACGGCCAGAGTTAGGCTTTTTGCCTTCACTTCCTCCATCTGGCAGGCATTTTAAAATGGATGATTTTGTCTGGCTTTTTACTTATAGGGGTTAAAGTATGCTTGAATGCCACGGAATACCTTATTTTTAGGGGAAAGCATTCCAGGGCCCCCTAGAACAGAAGAATATTACATTAATACTACATTTTCTCCATGTGTCCTCCTTTTTGTACTTCCCTGTCCTCCTTTCCAGGCTTTGGTATCTGGTAACCCTAGCCAGAGTGGTTCAACAAGGCTGCTCTGTTAAAAGGTGCATTTTGTGGCACTGGCCCCAAGCACCTTTAATGGCAAGGGGTGCTGAAACAGAGTGTTACGGCTCTGCAAGTAGGGCTGGACAGGCCCCTGAGAAACCCACAGACCTGCAGGATGGGCCTCTTTAGTTCCTGGGAAGAGCTGCAGGTGCACACCACACACACACACCACACACACACACGCGCGCGCGTGTGTATACACACACAGACAGCCCCCCACCTCGCCTCCCCAGGCCCAGTGTGTTCAGCTTTCATGGTGTTTAAATTTTCGTGGGAATTTATCCACGTTTATTACAAACATTGAAAAATGAGTTCCAAAGGGGGCAGCCGTGTTAGTGTAGGCCAGCAAAAGCAGCAAGGAGTCTTGTGGCACTTAAAGACTAACAAATTTATTTGTTGCATGAGCTTTTGTCTTAGTGTCTGACAAAGTAGGATTTTCTCCCACGAAAGCTGATGCAATAAATAAGTTTGTTAGTCTTTAAGTGCCACAGGATGCCTTCCTTCTTTTAAAAATAAGTGAAAGTCAAGGCCAAATACTAACTTCCTGGATATTACTAGGGTTCATGCTGGGGGATAGAAGGCCAGAAAAAAGCAGGAAATAGGGAAAAGTCTGACTGTGGAAGTCAAAGCAGTTTAATGGCTTTGTTTGTTTTATGAACTGCAGTAAGCGGCACTGTGTCTGTGAGTGTATCTCCCTCTTCGTTGCCTTCCATTAGCAGATAGCCTCACAGTTGAACTTGCAATCATTTATGACTACCACAAACATCTAAGTAATGTCACACCTTAGATTTTCTTAACACAATCGGTATTTCCATGTACCTGGGTGAATTGAAATGGGGGTAAAAATCAGTAAATGCCCGATAATGGTTTCTGTAAAATCTGGAAATTTTGGTACAAATCTGTAAAACTGACAATGAAGGGCCTTGCACAGTCACGGGAAAAAGGGTGCAGAAATCACATACGTGGCTCACACACCACAAACATGTCACAAACACCCCTGGGCTCCATGCAGTGTGACTTACTGATAGATCCCAGCTCATCCTTCTGCCAGAATGGGGTTGAAGGAAGAAGTGTGGCTGAGTGGGGGAGGTCTCTGCTTGTCCAGGGGCTAAAGTAGGGGGGAACACACAAGCAGGGGTGTCGCGGGCGCTGGGCACATGGGGCACATGCCCCGAATCCCAGCGCCAGTGCCCCGGGTCTGGTGGGGCCAGCCTCTACCGGTCTCTGGCCCGATCAGGCTGAAGATCCTGGGCGCAGGATCTGGGGATCAGCCACCCACGGCTGCAGTTACACCGTAGGCTGCTCCTGGCCCCGTCCCCGTCCTGGGATCTGGGGCCTGGCCACCCACGGCCGCACAGACCCGTCCCTGGCTGTCGTGGAGGCCCTGTCCCCAGCCAGGGATCTTGAGGCTCAGCCACCTGTAGCTGCGGAGGCCGCTTCTAGCCCGTCCCCTGTAAGGGATCCAGGGCCTGGCTGCCCATGGCCACAGCGGCCCTGTCCCCAGCCAGGGATATGGGGCTCAGTTGCCCGCAGCCGCGGAGGCCATTTCCGGCCCCATTCCCGGCCAGGGGGCATGACCTCCTGGCGGGGGACCTGGCCTGGGCCAGTGCCATGAGTGCTTCCTTGCGGCAACGATGCCTTTGCACATGGGAACCCAGTTCCAGGGCCCCCCTATGTTTAGGCAGGCAGCCTTCTGGTGCCCCTAAAAATAGAGGAACCCCCCAAAATGCTGCGCTCTGGGACTCCACTAAAAATAGCAGGAGCAGGCGGAGTGGAGGATTCCAGTAGCTCCACCTTAACCTCGCCAGCAGAGAGCTGCCCCAAGTTGAGGGTTTGTGAATCTCCCCCCTGCAGGTGGAGCAGCTTGTGGCTAGAAGCCAGCCCCCAAACAGGGGAGGTGAGGGCTTGGGACGGGGGCCTGCTGGGGGTTTCGTGTGTGTGTCTGCCTGTCTGGAGCTGGCTGTGGCTGTGTGTGCCCGACCGTGGTCTGGGGGTGACTCTGTGTGCGTGAGTGCGTGCATGCGTGTCTGTCTGTCTGGGGTTGGGTTCTGGGGACAGGTATTGGGGGGTCTGTATCTGTCTGTCTGGGGCTGGCTGTGTGTGTCTAGGGTGGGTTCTGGGTATGAGTATGGGGGGGCACTCATGCCAGACGGGCGCCCACCCATGCCAGAGGGTTCCAGGGCCCAGCAAATGATACTTTAACCCCTGCTTTTGTCCCCTGAACAAGGGAGGAAGCAGCGGGTTAACTCAACTTCTGTCTGCTTGCATTAGGGTGTCACAGCCTGGCCTCGCTAGTCACAGCTGTCATCAGAGAAGATGGGACCCACCACTTCATCATGATCACCCAGTTGGATGACGTGAAGATCGCATACTACAACAGCGAAACGCGAGAGGTCAAGCCCACCCACAAATGGGTGGAGCAGGCTGTGGGTATTCAGTATCTCCAGGAAAAAACCGAGCAGTTTTGGAAACATGAGGAGGGCTCAAAAGTTGAGACCAAGAGATGGATGCAGCTGCACAACCAGACAGGCGGTGAGTGTCTGAGAGTTATTGTTATTTAGGGACATGAGAGAGCTGCTGGCCATAGTCAATCCCATTGGGGATAAGGGCCTTTCGGAGCGAGGTGCTGTCCAAACCAGAGCTGGGCGGAAAATGGAGGTTTCTTCCCTCAGAAAATTTGGTATTTGCAGAAGTGCGTTCATTGCCAATTGGAAGGGAAAGTCACTCCTCTGAGGTACACGTAGAAGGGAAATATTTCAGAACTTCCAGCTCAGGAAATCCCCAGCAGGAAGCTGGGCAGCCCTGGGATCTTCTCTTTCAGTTTCACCAAGAGAAAAATCAACATTTACAGACAAAACTGACTTTTTCTCAGGCAAAATTATAGTTTTGTGGAAACAGCTGTTCCCAAGACTAAGAGAACATTAGGAGCCATTATGGAAGGGATAGAAAATAAGACTGAAAATATTGTAACTTTAGTATATAAATCCGTGGTACTCCAAAACTTGGATTCTGCCTGCAGATCTGTTCCCCGTCTCAAAAGAGGTAGAGTAGAGTTGAAAAAGGGTCGGAGAAGGCCAATATAGGTGATCCGAGGTATAATATGAAGAGACTAAAGTGATTAAGGCTGTTGAGCTTAGAAAAGACACGACTGGGTGAGTTATGCTAGAGAGCTGTAAAACTGTGAATCACACAATGTTCGTTAACCTGTGGAACTCATTACAAAGAGATGGTATGAAAGTTAAAAGCATTAGTGGGTTCAAAAAAGGAACTCAATAAATTCCTGGAGAATAGGCCCATTAATGGCTAATAGCCAGGATTACAATGCCAGGCCTGCAGTGATCCTAATCCTTTGATTGCCAGAATCCAGGAGGAAAGGACAGGCGTGGGTCACTCCAAATTTGCCCTGTTCTATACAATCGTCTGACTTGCTGGTATTGGCCACTGTCAGACCTTGGTCTCTCCCCATACGAGTACTCTCATGTTCACTGCTGGAGACCCCAGGAGCTAAGTTTCTGTCTGGCAGGATTCCAGCACCTCATTCCTAGCACAGCACCAGGCCTGCCACATGGCCAGAGGTAGAATTTTCCAGAAGGGTAGCCGTGTTAGTCTGTGTATAGCAGGGGTGGCCAAACTTATGGAACTCAAGAGCTGCACAAGTTGGTTATTAAACCTTCAAGAGCCACACTAAGGCATATAACCACATATTTTTGCCTACTCCGAAACTGCTAATCTTAAAATTCATTGCACACCAATGTTCCCTCTAAGAGATGGTGGCAGCTAAGCAACTCATGTTGCTCACTGCACTGCCCCTCCCCGTTTGCTGCGCTACCCCCCGGTGGGCCCGCTCCTGCCCCCCCCAGCCCCATGGCCGCTCCCGGTCACCCCCCCTGCTTCCAGTGGCCCCCTGCTTCCAGCGGCCCCCTGCAGCCCCCCCCGCTCCCGGCGGCCCCC
>ML682273.1:112534-180563 GCA_007922195.1 Podocnemis expansa
CTTGCTGGGAGTAGGGGGGAGACGGGTGCCTCAGTCTCCTTCACCCCCCCAACCCCCAGCAAGGGGAAGCGGGGAGAAGCCGGCTGGGGCAGCCCCAGGGCTCTGCCCCTTGCCTGGGCTGCGGGGGAGCTGCTGGCCCCGCAGCGCTTTCAGGGGGACTGCAGCCCCCACAGGGTGTCCGCTCCAGGGGCGGCTCACCCCGCCGCTGGGGCTGCCCCCAAGCCTGGAGCGCCCCGCCCCTGGGCTTCCCCAGCCCCCCTGCCACTTCTGCCACAGGCAGGGGGGGCTTTTTCGGCACCTGCCTGCCACTTCTGCTGTGGACGGGGACGGGGCCGCCTCCTGCCCGGGGTTCTCCGGCGCCCCCCCCCACCCGCTCCTGCAGGCACACCACACTGCTGGGCCTGTATCTCCTTTGTTACATGGTTCCAGTCTCTGACATGTGGCTCACACATTGTGTCTTCCCCCAGTTCCCCCAGTGGTCTCGGTTTCCCGCAAAGACACCCATGATGGCTCCGTCACTTTCTCTTGCCGTGCCAATGGCTTTCACCCACGCTCCATCCACATCTCGTGGGTGCGGGACAGAGAAGACGTCCTGGCAGAGACAGACTCCAGTGGGATTCTCCCCAATGCTGACGGCACCTACTACACACAATCGTCACTGGAGATCTCTGCACAGCAGGAAGACAGACACCGCTATGCCTGCCGGGTAGAGCACAACAGCCTGCTGGAGCCCACGCTCACCTGGGGTAAGCGTGGGGTGACTGGCAGGGCCTAAGGGCAAGGACACAGGGTCAGTATCTGCCCATCATCAGTGTGACTCTGCTAGTCTGGGTATTTGTGTGACCCACAGAAATGACCGATCCTTTGGCAAATCTCATTGGCTGTGTTCTCACACAGTGGGTTATTTCGATACGGTTGTTTCGAAACAACCGTATATTGAAATAACGACTTATTTCGAAATGATTTATTTCGAATTAGCGAAAAAGTCACTTCGAAATAAGGAGAAAAGCCGGAATCGAAATAGCAATTCCGGACAACAGTTATTTCGAAATGACTCACCGTCGTTTCAAAACAACATGTTCAGATGACGGTTGTTTCGAAACAAGTCGTTTCGAAACCACTGTTATTTCAAAACAACATGTTCGCACGGCGTTGTTTCAAAACTGTTGCGAAACAACGTTGTTTCGCCCACAGACTAGGTTTAACTTGTTTCGAAGCAACCGTGCGTCGTGTGAACAGCCGAAACCTTATTTCGACCAACCTCCGTTGTTTCAAAATAAGGAGGCTGTGTGAACACAGCCATTAAGTTCCTGGATGTGGTGATATTCTGTGGCAGTGAGTTCCACAGGCTGATCATCTTACAAGTGAAGGGCCCAGTCACTGCACTGTTACGTGTTTGGCAGTGCCCAGCTAGAGTCTCTCCTCCATGACCAACCCCACTTCGAGCTCAGCCTTTCCCCTCTCCTGGAGGCCAGGTCTCTGCAACGGCCTTGAGAAGATGTTGACGGGAAAGGCCAGTGGCTGCCCCTGGAGAAAAGCACCAGCAGGTACTCCCCTCAGTGACCTGTGCCCTTCTCCATCCCACACAGTGCCTGGGAAGAAGGGATCCCTCACCCCTGGAATCCTGGCCGCTGTTACCCTGGCCGTGCTGGTTCTGGCAGGAGCCATAGGGACCAGCATCATCTTGTGGAGAAGAAAATCACCAGGTAAAAGCCTGTCCTTGTGGAAATGGGGTGGGGCATCTAGGGAGTGGGACAGCCCAGCCAGCTCAAGGGGGTTGGATCCTGCCACCGACCACCCCCCCAAGGGGAGGTGGGGCAGAGCTATGGGGCAGGGCCTAGGAGGTGCTGGCTTATTGTAACCTACCCCTGTTGTGGGCAAAGTGGGATCTGTCAATGGCTGGGCGCTGTGTGCCCTGCTGGAAGGGGGTTAATCTGGGGTGGGGCCAGGGTCACAGTGGGGGCATTTCACTCACCCTGATTCTCTGTTTGTGTTTCAGGCCCCTCCAAACCCATCTACATTCTGGCAGCCAGTGAGTAAATCCTGGGCTCAGGGCACAGATGTGCCAGTGAATTATGGGTGTAGGGGGTCCCCATGTGGGGAGCAGGGATTCCAGCACAGGTCACAGGCCCTGATTCACCCCCCAGGGAGCCGCACTCACTCCAACAACTCGTTACTGACCCGACCAGCCTCCGGGAGCTGTCAGAGTGTGAGTTAAAGCCGGGGTCTGTGTGGGGCAGGTATGAGCCCCCCTCCTCAGGCCAGGGTGCCATGCTTCATTTGGGGTTCAGACCCCATGGCCATCTCCAGCCTGGGTAGAGGACTTAGAGAGTATGTCTACCCTGCAAAGTTTTTTCGAAATAGGGAGGCTTGTTTTGAAATGGCCATGCAGGCATTCTGGTATTTCAAAAAAGCACTTCGTTATTTTGAAATAACGAAGTGCTATTTAGAAATGCTAAAACACAGATTTATTTCAAAATCTTGATTCTTTTGAAATAGCTATTTCAAAAAAAGCCATTCCAAGCCACAGGACTGCCTCTTTTTTCCCCCAAAATAATAGCCCTGTACTTGATATTGCTTTTCCCTATTTTGAAATAGAAAGTCTAGCGAAGACTTTCTATTTCAAAACAAGAACCTCTACCTTATTTTGAAATGGAGTCTCCACTAGACTCCCTATTTCAAACTAATAAATTCAAAATAATGCTATTTTGAAATAAATATTTTGAAATAAATTCAACATAGTTATTTCAAAACGACTATTTCATAATATCTGTGGCAGTGAAGACACAACAAGGAATTGTGTGGCACTTGAAGACTAACATTTATTTTTTGCATGAGCTTTCGTGGGGAAGATCCCACTTCCTCAGATGCTTCGAAGATGGGTGAACTTACAGAAAGGAATGAAACTAAATGCAAGGGGGTGGAAAACATAGGATCAGTTCATAAAGTAACAGCAAATTAGAGCAGTTTACAGGCTCAAACCATGGGAAGACACAGCCTCTGTGTGGTGTGCATGGGATGTGGTAAGGGGACACGCAGAGCAGAATTCCCATCACCCTTCCCAGGCTGGGAATGCCCATAGCTAAAGCCACTGGTGAACCATTTTCTTCTCTCCCTACAGCAAAGAGCAGAGAAGATTCTGCGTCCAGCTCTTCATCATGATCAGACACCTAGAGCTGGGGACCCTGTAGCTAGATGCAGAGACCCTGCCCAGCGGCCAAGCCCCCTGGGTGAAAGATTTGTTCTCTGACCCCCTTCAGCTCTGGGGGAGATTCCGGCTTGGTTACTCCGGCACTTTCCTCTGGCCATGACTCAGGGAACTGGAAACTGGGCTTTCCCCCTTTCAGTTCCAGCTTCTTGTTGGCCCTTCTGCCTTTTAAATAATTTATAAAATGGCTAGAACTTTTCCACTGTTCGGGGCTCTATTTTTGGATCCCAGGACTGAGACCAAAATTATGGGAATGAAGAGGTCCTTAATTTGCATAAAGAGGTTCTACTCAAAGTCGGACCTTATTTCCTTTAGTGATGCTGGTGTCCTGTTCTGATTGGCCACAGAGGGGCCATAGGTGGAAACAAGGCCTGGGTCAGGCCAAGCAGAATGCCACTGACATCGTACCTGCTAGAGAACAGGAACAGGGAGTCCTGGGGTCCCAAGCAATGTTCCCTCTAAGGTTTGGTGGCTTGTGTGCAAAATTTTCAGCTCTGAAAAACTTTTTCTGAATAAAATTTTTGCGCTAACTCATGTGACTGAAATTATTGAAAAGTATAGAAAAACAAAAATTAATTCACATCACTAAAAAAGTTAAAAAGCTAAATTTGCAAATATAAACTTGAAAAGCACCTTATAAAGTTTTTCAAAAAAGCAGTTAACTTGCCTCTCATTTTTCATTTTCCATAGCAGCCCATTTTACAATTTAAAAAACTTTGTCCTAAATTATTTCTAGCTAGTTCAAATGTGCTCTTTTATATGTCTTGTTTAAACGGTCCCTGTTAGTAACTTTATTCATGGTATACTTTATTTTCCTTCATTTTATTAGTGTTTGCTATGTATTTTTTCCCAATTTAGCCTGGTGTAAAGTGCAACAAGCCAAAAACTAAACTGCTCACAAGAGGCTCAGACCCACAGCCTAATAACCTGCTGGCATAACAACCAAGCCACAACAGCTGCTGTTGCAAAAGGCTTTAAGGAATAAGGGAAACAGTGTCTCTTCCCCTGATTTTTTCTACAAGCTATTCTCAGCTCCCTATGTGTGCAGCAGACTGAACCTCGGGGTTATGGGTTTGAGCCCTGAGCTGGGTGCTTTAAAAAAAACAAAAAACAAATACTCATTGGCAGTAAAAAAAGCTGGACCACATTACCTATTTTTAGAATGCCTGGAAGACAGAGGACATGAGGGTAAAAAAACATCAGTAATGACAACCCTATGTCTGGGAGAGGTTTTCCCCTGGAACCCCATCTCTGTCTGAAACAACAACTCCCTGCCCTACCACCCCCCGATCTGCTCTGCTGGCCTACCCCCCTCTGTTCCCCACCGATTCTTGGCTGCATTTTCAGCCTGCCCAGCCAGACCCTGAACCTAGGCCTCCCCATGTGGCCGATCCTTGGCCACCCTTCCATCCTGTCCCGGCTGGACCCAGGGCCTGCTGCCTCCTCCACTTGATCTCCGGCTGCACAGCCAGCTTGGTCTGGCCCAGCCTGACCCAGGGGCTACCTCCCTTGGCAGTCAATTCTCAGCTGCACCCCCAGCCCACTCCAGGCTAGCCCTGCCCTGGGCCTCTCCATGTAGCCGATCCTTGGCCACACTGCTGGCCTGTCCTGGCTGGACCTAGGGCCTGCCGTCTTCTCCCAATCTCCAGCTGCACCACCTGCCCAGACTGACCCTGGGGCTTCCCTCCCTGCAGCCAATTCTCAGCTGCAGCCCCAGCCCACTCTAGGCCAGCCCTACCCTGGGCCTCCCCACATGCCCCATAGTCTCCTGTGCTGTTGACCTGTCCCGTCCCATGTGTGTGCAGGAATGACAAAATCCTGCACCGCACGGGTTTTTTATGTGAGTGGCCACGCAGCCGTGCACCTTCGAGGGAGCACAGGTCCCAAGGGCACTGGAGGGCCTGGCTGCCCAGAACCTCAGAGGGGTAGCATAAGGAAATTAAGAGAACTGCCAGGTAAGGAGCTGCCTGTTGGCTCTGCAGGGACCCTGGGCATTGCCCACATCAAAGAGGTGAGGAGGACCCCCCCCCCAGAGTGAGGGCTACTGGAAGGGAGGTCGCACATCAAAAAATGGGGAACCTATGAAGAATAAAGGGAACCTGCACTGATTGGTGGGTATGTGAGGCCAGAGGGCACGGTTGGGTGAATCTTGCGGCTCATTACAGGGGGGAGGTGTGTGGCAAAATGCGGGGGGGGACGGGGGGACGGACAACAAGCCTCTCTGGGCCTCTGCTGGGGTGCCACATTGCCTGGGCTAGAGGAAACGTATTAGCCAGGTGCAGAAGGCAGGAGGGGAGCCCTAGATATGGTGCTGATTAAACTCTGCTAGACCCTGGCCTGGGGAAGCCAATGGGACCAGCTGTGCCACTGGCTGGGGTGAATAAATAAGCCTTGTGGGTGGAGAAAACCAGGGTGGTGTGATCAGAGAGGAAGGTGGGAGTTCGGTATGTCTCATGGCATTGACCTGGTAAGAGCCCTGTGTCTCAGGATGTACAGACAGCTGGTTGGGTGGTGGTTAATATATTTTGCACTGTTGTAAATTGGCATGGGCATTCCCAGCTGCTGGATCAAAAACAGCCCCATGAGTGGGCCAGGGGTCAGAGCCTGTGGAGATGGGAGAACTTGGGATTCCCAGGGGGTTAAAGTATGCCAGAAAGTGGTGGAACACCATTCTGGGGCCCATTGTTTTTAGGAGCCCATTGTTCCGGGGCCCTAAAAATAGAATGTGGAGCCGGAGCACTGCATTCCAGGGCCCCCCACTGAACAATAGCAGGCCCCAGACGGCAGTGTTCCTGCACCATGTTCTGTTTTTAGGAGCCTAAATGTTGGTAGGCAGGGGAGGGGGTGGGGCTAGGGGTGATCCTGGGCAGGGCTCAATCCCTGCCCCAAACCCTTCCCCTTCCAGGCCACAGCCCAGACCGGGGGCCTACCAGCCCCATCTCCCCAGCCACGCAGCCACCGCCGGTAAGTCTGGCTCGCACTGGGGGGTATCAGGGCAGGAGGTGGGATGCTGCCAAGTGTGGGGGAGGCAGGAGCTGGGGTCCAGGGGGGGTCCACTGGGGCTCCAGGACTGTGAACATGCTATTTCGTTTCCCGCTTTTTTCCCTATTTCAAAATTACTTTTTGCTAATTTGAAGTCATTTCGAAATAAGGTGTTGTTTCGAAACAAGTTGTTTCAATACAACTTGTCTCGAAACAACCATCTGCATGTGAACACAGCCATAGTCTCTATGTCAGTGGTTCCCAACCTTTCCTCTGCTGCGGCACACCTTGATACCTTCAAATTTTTCGAGGTACACCACTGTTAAAAAACTCATGAATATTCAAATTAACTCAAACTATTTATGAATATTCATGAACCATGGCACAGTGTTTCAGAAATGCTGCTATGTGGAGTAGGAGGGGTAGCAGAGCAGAAGTGGCAAAATGGGAGGTCAGGAGTCTTCTGCAGTGGCAGGAGTGAGCGTGGGGAGCAGAGCAGGGCAGGGGTGGCAAAAGAGGACAAGGGAAGCCATGTGGGGAACAGCACAAGGGCGGCGAGAGAGATGAGAGGAAGAACAAGAGTGGCTTTGTAGGGGACGGGGGGAAGCTGGGGGCGTGGGAAGATAGGCAGGAGAGCTTGGTGCAGCACCCACTTCCCCCTTCTCCACAGTAGCTCCTGCCACCCAGGGCAAATCCTCACCCCACTGCTGCTCCCTCCCACCCCAGTGGGTCCCATCCTTCCCTTCCCCAGCCCCCTGCTGCCTGTGACGGACCCTCCCATCACTGCAGGGGCAGAACTAGGCCTCCAGCCCCCAGCTTCACCCCCCCCCACACACAGACACCCTACCCCCCAGCTACACACACCCCCAACCAAACAACCACCGCACAACCCCAGCTACACAGCCTCTGCTACACATCTACTCCCACCCACCTCTGCTACACACACAAGCCTGCCCCACATAACTCCCAGCAGCCTTTTACCCCAACGCCCTTACCTGAGCTGTTTGCAGGCTGGCTGACACAAGCTGTTCTGCTCTGCAGAGGGAGATTCACACACTCCTGGCCTCCCACAGCAATTTGCTGGCTGGGCCTAGGGTGGACCAGGGTTTAAGGTGGAGCCACCAAAATGCTGCTTTCCAGCTGCTCGTGCTAGTTTTAGAGGGACCCCTGGAACTCCACGTTCCAATGCCTTTCTCTTTTTTTTTAGTGGGGCTGGAATGCTGCTTGCCTAAAAATAGGAGGCCCTGGAACAGTGTTCAGGTGCCTTCCCCCTTACTTTAACCCCTGCCTTTTCCCACCCCTGCACAACCCACATGGCTGAGCTGAGCAGGAGGGAAACTTAACTCCAGCTCTCTGGGATGCTCGCAGCACACTTTGGATGTCGCTGCAGCACACTAGTTGGGAACTACTGCTCTACATGCTACAGGACTCCTTGGTTTTGTTTTGTTTTTTCTTTTTTGCTTAATTCTGCCGTCATCCTGCTGTACTCCTCTCATGGTACTGCTCTGCTACCTACCCCAATAAAGGAGAACTAACAACTTAAAAGGCCTTGTCCAAAAACTTTGAGCAACTTTCAAAGGCCTGAACAGCAAATGTAACTTTTCTTGTGGGCATAGTAAACAATGGCATTTTTATCTGTTTGAATAATCAAAGTGGTGCTTTCCATGCCTTCTTGGCTGCAAAGATTTGAACTGCTTCCTGAAGGTCCACAGTCTAAACCAGCTCATGCTCTGTTGAGATGGTTGCAAGGCCAACCAGACTCTCCTGTGTGACTGTGGAGAGTAGAAGTGTTTTTATTAACTTCAGCTTGCAAAAGCTGCGAAGTGCCCCTGGCCAGGTCTGATGATTGCTCAGCTTTCCCTCTCTGATTACCTGGCTGGTTTAATAAACTACAACGAGTTCTGTGGCACTTTCAAAGACTAGCAAATTTCTTTATCATATGAGCTTTCATGGGAGAAAATCCCACTTCCTCAGATGCTTGAAGACGGAGAACTTACACAATGGGGGGGGGTAAGAAATAAAAGCTTCAAAGCATCTCACGAAGTGGGATTTTCTCCCACAAAATCTCACGTGATAAAGAAATTTGCTAATGTTTGAAAGTGCCACAGGACTCCTTGTTTGTTGTGGTAGGGAAGCAATTTGGCCCTACCATCAAGGAGTGGGTTTGTTTGTGATAACCTCACAATCCAGCTCCGCTCAGATACTGCCAACAAATGACCTTGGTCTGCATCCGGATTGGAGGCTGGGTATTTATAGCCCTGCGGCACTTTGGAAAGTGAGTGTGAAAGTGTCTGGGGTCTGTCTGCTCTGGGATCCAGCGCTCTCCTGGCCCAGCTGGACTGATCCACCCTGGGTGGGGTGATCAGACATCCAGATATTCTCAGACACTCCTGAGTGGGACCATGGCCTGGGGGCTGCTCCTGGCTCTGTGCAGGGGACTCCTGGTCCCAACTGTGGCAGATGGTGAGTACAATGTGGGGCTGGGGGGTCACTGCTACAGCCAGGACATCCCCCTGTAATGCAGCCATGGGCAAACTGTGGGGTGCCTCTTGGGGGGGGACAAGAGATTCTTAAAGGGGTGACATGAAAAAACTGGGGTCGTGCAGAATGTGGTGCTGTATTACCAGGAGCAGGATACGTATAGAGTAGGTGTCATGGGACTGCAGAGGTTGGAAGATGGGATGGTAGAGGGAGTAAATAAATAATCTTCCAGCTCCCCAGCCTATGTGAACAGGACTAATTCAGGCTATAGGTAATGGGGAGATGGGACAAATTCAGTGAAAGGGAGGACATGACTAGAAGTGTTTGCCCACCAGGGCTTGAACAGGCTCAGGACTGTAAGCAGGGCATGGCAAGGGGTGAAGCTCTCCAGGGAGCCAACCTGTGGGGGGCAGAAAAAGATAAAAAGACTGAGTGGGGTATATAGAGGCATGCTTACCCCATACATGAGAACGGTTAGTTCTGACTCTGAAGGGACTCTTACCAACTTGATGTGGGAATGGTGATGTCACATGCTATGGGGGACGGCCATGCAGGTGCTCAGCTTGGACTGTGAGCTCATCAGGCTGGGACTGTCTTGTTATTCTGCATTTGTACAGCACCTTGCATAGTCAGGTCCTAGGTCATGACAGGGGCTCTAGAGCCAGCTCACAACATATTGGCACCAGAGTCAGGGAGCTCAGCTGTTGACCCCATGCCACCTCGCTTGGGCCAAAACTATGAAAGGTCTCAGTTTTGCCATCTTCCTGCTCTGCTCCTCTCATGGTCCTGGCTCTGTTACCTGCTCCAACAAAGAACTAACAACTTAAACTGCCTTGTTCAAAAATTTTAAGTAACCTTCAAATGCCTGAATGGCAAATGTAACTTTTCTTGTCTGTAAACATGGGCATTTTTATCTGTTTGAATAATCAAAGTGGTGCTCTCTGCGCCTTCTTGGCTGCAAAGATTTGAACTGCTTCTGGAAGGTCCACAGCCTGGGCCAGCTCATAGAATCATAGAAACTGGAAGGAACCATGAGAGGCCATCAAGTCCAGTTCCCTACACTCATGGCAGGACCAAGCACCCCTATTAAACCATCCCTGTCAGGTGTTTGTCTAACCTGCTGTTAAAAACCTCCAATGATGGAGATTCCACAACCTGCTGAGGCAACTTATTCCAGTGGGTTAATCACCTTGACAGCCAGGAATATTTTCCGAATGTCTATGCTGAACCTCCCTTGCTGTAATTTAAGCTTGTTGCTTCTTGTCCTATCATCTGTGATTAAGGGGAATAATTTTTCCCCTTCCTCATAACAGTTCTCAAATACCTGTTGCCCTGATTCATCCTGGGTCCTCTAGGAGTCCCAGAAGGTTTGACCTCCTGGTTAAAGAGAAAAAAAGAAAAAGCCTATTCAGTTTTCAGCTTTTCAGCTGAGGGGTCCTGGCCATCAGGCCTTGGTTAAAAGATTCCCTAGACCTGTGGGATGCTATGAAGAGTTTCAGCAGCCTCTTCCCACAAGAACACCTGGAGGATTCATCAAGGAAGGTGCCTTGGCTTCTCACCATGCCTTTACAGTGGCTTTCAATGCCTCAAACACAGCCAGCCATGGCATTGCTATCGCCATGCGTACACACCGAGCAGCCTGGCCTCAGGATCTTGACCTCTCCCAGGACTTACGATAGGCCATATTAGACTTCCCTTTAGAGGGGCAGTCTCTTTCTCTTTACCTACCCACTGACTCCCTGATCCGTGGCGACTGTGTCCATAGGTTGGCCCTCAGAGCCTTGGGTATGCTTACTCCCCAGGTGCCTCAATGTTCCCAGTCTACCGTGACCCCTCAAATGCATAGGGGAGGGATCCTTGTTGTATTCCCCCCACACACACACATATATACTCAAAATGGCTATCTTTTAGGAACCTTTGGACAGTGGGATGATGGTCCCTTTTCCTCATTATAGGTGATCAACTCCAACAGGGTCATTTGTCCCTCTATCAAACTCTTGAAAGTCAGAGTGGACCCCTAAACGCTTTTGCTAAACACCCCCTCACAATCAGCCTCGGAACACCTCTTCCACCTCTCCGGTAACAATGTGGCTCCCTCTTCCCTTCCCATACCTGGCTGGTAGCAGAAAACCTTCCACCAGCTCCACATACATGGCCAAATGGAAACGTTTCTCCACTTGGTCCCATGACAAAGGCATAGATCCTATCTCAGCACTAATCCATACAATTCTGGATTATCTTCTAGACCTTAGAGAAAAAGGCCTGTCCCTGTCTTGACTGAGAGTCCACTTAAAGGCAATTTTGGACCTTCACCAAAAGGTAGATGGTGCCCCAGTCTTTTCACATACCATATATCACAGGTTCCTGAAGGGGGTGGAAAAGCTCTTCCCCACCCTTGTAAGCCCACCCCTCAGTGGGATCTGAACGTTTTACTCCAGGCATTGACAGAATCACCCTATGAATCTTTGGATTCGACCACCCTGCTAGTTTTGTCATGGAAGGTGGCTTTCTTAGTAGCGATCACCTTGGCTAGAAGGGTTTCAGAGTTGCGAGCTCTTTCCTCTGACCCCCCCATATATGACCTGCTTTCCGGACAAGATGGTCCTCCGTCAGCATCCTTCCTTTCTGCCCATGGTGGCCACCCCCTTCCACATGAACCAAGAAATTTGCCTCCTTGTTTTTCTATCCCGACCCCCAGGTCACAGAAAACCGGAGACGGTGGCACACCTTAGGTGCGAAGATAACAGTCAACCTATATCGAGTGTACACGATCTTTCCGTAAGACCTTCCAATTGTTTGTGGCAGTCGCCGAATGTATGAGAGGTTCCCCAGCATCTTCTCAGTGCATCTCCAAATGGATTGTAAACTGCATCAAAGACTGCTACAGAAGGTCAAAAACGCCTCTCCCAGAGACTGAGAGCTCACTCTACTAGGGCTCAGGCGTTTTCTACAGCCTTCCTCGCCAAGGTTCTGATCCAAGAGATCTGCAGGGCAACTACGTGGTCATCGATACATACCTTCACAACGCACTATGCCATTGCCCAACAGGCTAGAGATGATGCCACTGTGGGCAGAGCTGTACTCAGTGTGGGTAGACTGTAACTCCTCCCACCATCCTCGGGTACGGCTAGCAGTCGCCTGTAACTGAATGATGTGAGCAATGCTCGAAGAAGAATGGTTGGTTACTTTACCAGTAGCCGTCCTTCTTTGAGACAGGCTGCTAACATACATTCAGGCCCCTCCCACCATCCCTGCTAACAGAGTTGGCAAAGGTATATGGGACTGGGAGGGTCATGGTCATGGTCACCTATATAACTATGGCTGCAGCATGGAGGGGGCATTGGCCGTGTGCCCTGACCTGACAGGCTAACGCTAAAGATTTTCCAAGCTAGCATGTGCTGCGGCACGTAGACACCTGTAACTGAATGTATGTGAGCAGCCCATCTCAAAGAAGGACGGTTACTGGTGAATAACCAACCGTTTCTTGGAGTGGTTACTGGAGATTTCTGACACCTCCAGCCAGGGGTGACCGTAGGGGGGAGTGGGGCCCAGGGCAAATCAGTTTGTGCTGGGCCCCCCCATTTTAAACTTTGCAAGTGATGTTCCCTCTAAGCCAGTGGTTCCCAACCTGTGGTCCGGGGACCCCCAGAGGTCCACGGACACATTGCAGGGGGTCTGCAGAGCCTCTCCCTACCCAGGGCTGGAATCCAGCTACAGCCCTGATGCTCCCTGCCAGGGCTGCCTTTCCCTGTCTGTGGCTGTATCGTGGCAGGGGATGGAACCACAGCAGCTCCCCAGCAGGGGCAAGGGCAGGGGACCACAGCTGCTGCGGCTCAGCTCCCTGGGCCAGATTACATAATCAGCTGGGGTGGTCCGCAAAGATTTTTTTTTTTTTGTTACAAAGGGGTCCCCAACCTGAAAAATGTTGGGAAACACTGCTCTAAGCTGATGATGCAGCTGAGCAAGTTCCCTGCTGGTTCTCCAGCCCCAACGGGCTTCTTCGCTGCTGCCTGCTGGCTCCCCAACTGCACCCATAACTTGTTCAGCTGCATCATCAGCTTAGAGGGAACACTGGTGGCAGTGTCATAATTTTTCTTTAATAAAATCATAAATGTCTAGCCCTCAGGCTAAAAAGTTGCAGAGAGAAGCAGAAAAACATGACCTGACTTTATCCTAAAGGCTCAAAACCCAGAAGTCAAAGAAAATTGCTCCCCCTCATTTATTATTTCTTTAAACATCTCTTTATTTTTAAGAGAGTTTTAATGATATATTTAAGCCAGACTTGTGACTATTTTTGATGTTTAGGGTAGGCAATACTGAATGTGTCATGGTAATATTTCATCAACCTCACAACCAAGTAGACAGGACCATCTGGAGGTACTCTTCTTCATGGTTCTGGTTTTCTGTTCAAGATGGGCACACAATTTTACAAGTTTAATCATTTTTCTTAGGTCAAGATTTTGTTAAATTGAAAATTCAGAGACAGCGAGAGAGATATGCTATTTTTGGATAATATCAAGAAATACATCCAGGTCCTCTCTCACCTTAAAGCACTGGATTCCAATTGTCTAATGTATGTTATTTCCCTTTATGCTGTCTGACTCTCTCCTCTCCCATCTTATTTTAATATACGTATTCATACATTCCTCATTGCTTTGCAGGTGATCTAAGTAATGAAACTCAGGTACTGTTTGAGGATGAGAGGAAGAAACAAGGGACCTTTGGCCTCCTTTCATATACCCTGATGTAAAAAAAAAAAAAAAAAAAAAAACAAGAAGTCTTGTGGCACTTTTAAAGATTTTTAAAATTTATTTATTTGTTAGCTTGCAAAAGTGCCACAAGACTCCTTTATTTTACTTCAGGGATTCCTTCTTTGTTTCGCTAAACTAGACCCACACTGCCACAGCTGCTTTCCTCTTGCCATGCTTTGGGACTGGTGGTATGGCTGCAATCAATGACAATGGGGCATACTTACAGTGTGGAAGGAAGGACAAAAAACTTCTTTAATGTGTTGATTGATGACCATTAACCCTAAAAACCTAGTATTTCCATATAAGTGCTATCCTGGGGTCTTCTCTCTCAGGTATAATAGATTATTATCTGCCTAGAGAAGTTTGCTCAAAAAGACATCCCTGAAGACTGAAAACTCTTAAGTGTAGAAGGAAAAAAAGTTCCTTAATATCTCAAACGTTTTCTTGAGATGCTGATGTAAATTCAAAGAGAAGGTCCTGATTCATAAAGGTTGGGGATGTGACATTCTCCTGACTTTGTCCCTGTTTGCTTGACTGAGGCTGGCTCCATAAGTTTTATCTCAACACTTGCCCTTTCTCTTCCCCTCGGGGAGCAATTGTGGGAAGGTGGCTACTTAAGTGAAGAGTTACTGTAACCAAATGCTGCCTGTCTGAATTCCCTTTCCCCTTCCCTTACCAGCCAGAGCTGCTCCCTGAGCAGGCTAGCTCCTCAGCTTGAAGAAGGTCCCTGCTTCCTTACTCCCACCAGTTGTGTGGGATCCCCAAAAGCGCGAGGCCCCCCAAAGCGTGAGGCCTAGGGCGGTTGCCCCTCTTAGCCCCCCTTAAGGACAGCTCTGCCCCTGAGCACAGGAAAAGTTGCTGTATGACTCACTTTCACTCCTGTCCTGTTTTAGGGCAACACAGCCTGGCTGTGCTCATCACAGGTGTCACCTATGAAGATGGGACTCACCACTTAATTATGATCATCCAGCTGGATGACATGGAGGTCACAACCTATAGCAGCGACACACGGGAGGTCAGACCCACCTAGCAGTGGGTGGCACAGGCCTTGGGCAGTGAGTTTTTCCAGATAAAGACCAAGGAATTCTGGACATACAAATGAGGACTTTAAAGCGGGTATCAGGAGATTGATGCAGTGGCACAACCAGACAGGTGGTGAGTTTCTGAGGGTTATTTTTGTTAATGGACATGAGATAACTGCCCGGTTAGAATTGAACCTGTTGGAGATCAGGACCTCAATGAGCAAGGCTCTGCCCAAACTAGAGCAAGCTAGAAATAGACTTTTCTTCTCAGAAGGTTCTGTGTTCCAAGGAGTGCTTTAATTTGCAGTTAGTAGTGAATTAAGAAATGAGATTATTTTTCAATGGAAGGAAGTTTCTCAAAGAGCATGTCTACACTAGACAATTGTTCTGGAATAATGCATTGCATTTGAATAAATGTGGTCTAGTTATTGCACATTCACAGCTATCCTTTAGCTGTTGGAATGTGTCCACACTAGGAACACTTCCAATGGCAGAAGAGACTGTGTGGGGGAACTGAGAGGTCAACTGCTCAGCTCCCAGCAGAGGGATATGCAGGGAGTCTGTAGCCCACAGGCTCCCTGCTGCTCCCCCACCCTTGCTTGGGACCCAGGCACTATGCCTGGGGCTCCCAGCATCCCCACAACCACCAAGGTTCCAGGTCCCCACTGGTTCTGCAACTCCAGCCACCAGGATTCCAGTTCCAGTTGTCAGGATTTCCTGAATCCCTGGCAACAGCAGCCACAGAGCAACCCGGGACCCACAAACCCTACTAGCTGGAGCTGTGGAGCCACTGGGGACCTGGGAACACAGGGTCTGCCTGCCCTGCTCCACTGGGCAATGGGAACTCCAGCGGCTTCAGTCCCAAGGGCACCTCCCCTGTCAATTTCACTGGTCTAAAAGAGCAGTGAAATTGAATTTCCATTACTTGTCAGTTTCCTTGCTCTAAAATTGACAAGTATGACAGCTCTCTGTCCCAGGGTGGCATTGATTGTGTCTTAAAAACTCTGCTATGTACACACAGTCATTAATGTGCATTAACTGTTCTGGAATGGCTGTTCATCCTCTCACTCAGGAAATTTTATTAGTCTTTAATAAGAGGGCGCTTAGTGCACAATAAGGGAAATTGTAGTGTAGACAGCGAACTTGCTGATGCATGGTAAAACAGCTTAGTGCGTTTTAATTCTTGAGGGTGGACATGCCCAGAAAGTTTTTCTTAGGGAAAAAAACCAAACAAACAAGGAGTACTGTGACACTTTTAAAGACTAACACATTTATTTGTCTTATGAGCTGGGTGTAATCCTACTTTGTCATATGCATGGAATGGAAATTGTAACACTTCAGGTGAATAAAATACAGAGCAGAATAAGTCAGAAGGCCATTTCTGTTTATTTCAGCAAACCAAAGAAGCTGTTCTCACAGAATCCTAGGGTTGGAAGGGACATCATAGCTCATCTAGTCCAACCCCCTGCCAGAGGCAGGACCACTCCCACTAAACCATCCCAGTCATGGTTTTGTCCAGCCGGGCCTTAAACACCTCCAAAGATGGAGATTTCACCACCTCCCTTGGCAGCTCATTCCAAGGCTTCACCACTCGCCTAGTAAAAAAGTTTTCTAATACCCAGCCTCAACCTCCCTAACCACAACTTGAAACCACTGCTGCTCATTCTGTCCTCTGTTACTACCGAAAATAGTCGAGCTCCATCTTCCTTGGAGCAGCCCTTCAAGTAATTGAAGGTTGCTACCAAATCCCCCCTCAATCTTTTCTTCTGCAGACTAAATAAGCCTAATGCTTTCAGTCTTTCCTCATAGGGCTTGTGCTCCAGCCCTTTAATCATTTTGGTTGCCCTCCTCTGAACTCTCTCTAGCATGTCCCTGTCTTTTTTGTAGTGGGGAGCCCAAAACTGAACACAGTATTCTAGATGTGGCCTCACCAGTGCAGAATAGAGGGGAATGATCACGTCCCTTGATCTGCTGGTAACACTTCTTTTGATGCAGCCCAGTATGCCATTGGCCTTTTTGGCAGCAAGAGCACACTGCTGACTCATATCTAGCTTCCCATCCACCATGACCCCCAGGTCCCTTTCTATAGTGCTGCTACTTAGCTGAATGTTCCCCAGCCTGTAGCAGTGCATGGGGTTTTTCCGTCCCAAGTGCAGGATTTTACACTTGTCCTTACTGAACTTCATAAGGTTTCTATTGGCCCACTGTTCCAATTTATCTAGGTCTCCCTGAATCCTGTCCTTGCCCTCCAACGCATCTACTGTTCCCCCCAGCTTGGTGTCATCCGCAAGCTTACTGACAGTGCAGTCTATTCCATCATCCAGATCATTGATGAAAATGTTGAACAGAACCGGCCCCAGGACTGACCCCTGGGGCACACCACTCGTGACTGGTTGCCAGCTAGACATGGAACCATTGATTCCTACACGCTGAAACCGTTGATCTAGCCAGTTTTCTATCCACCTTATAGTCCACCTATCCAACCCATACTTCCTTAATTTGGCAATGAGAATGCTGTGGGAAACTGTATCAAAAGCCTTGCTAAAATCAAGGTATATTACATCAACGGTTCTTCCTGCATCAAAAAAACCAGTCATCTGATCATAGAAGGAAATGAGATTGGTCAGGCATGATTTAGCCTTGGTAAATCCATGCTGACTGTTCCTGATCACTTTATTTTCCTCTAAGTGTTCTAGGATGGATTCTTTAAGAATCTGCTCCATAATTTTGCCAGGGATTGAAGTGAGGCTGACAGGTCTGTAATTCCCCAGATCCTCCTTTTTCCCTTTCTTGAAAATAGGTACTATATTTGCTTTTTTCCAATCCTCTGGCACCTCCCCTGTTCTCCATGAGTTTTGAAAGATAACGGCCAGCGGTGCAGCTATCTCATCGGCCAATTCCCTTAGCACCCTTGGATGCAGTTCGTCTGGCCCCATGGACTTGTGCCCATCCAGTTTCTTTAAGCAGTCCCTAACCTGACCTTCTGTCACCAAGAGCCTCTCTTCTTCTCTCCAGTGTGCCATACCCATGGTAGTGGGATGAGAGCTGACCCTGCCTGTGAAAACTGAAGTAAAAAAAAAAGCATTGAGCACTTCAGCTTTTCCCTCATCCTCTATCACGAGGATGCCTGCCCCATTCAGTAAGGGACCTACACCATCCCTGATCCTCTTCTTGTTATTAACATACTTGTAGAACCCCTTCCTGTTATCCTTTACATCCCTCACTAGCTGCAACTCCTTTTATCCTTTGGCCTTTCTGATTTTATCCCTACAGTCCCTTGCAATATCTTTATATGCCTCCTTGGTCATCTGACCAAGCTTCCACTTCCTGTAAGCTTCCTTTTTATGTTTGAGCTCAGAGCAGAGTTCTCTACTAAGCCATTCTGGCTGCCTCATATGTTTGCTATTCTTTCTCCTAATTGGAATGGCAACTTCCTGTGCCCTTAGCAGGATTTCTTTAAATTATAACCAACTCTCTTGGATTCCTTTCCCCTTCAGATTAGCTTCCCAAGGGATTCTGCCCATCACTTCCCTGAGGGAGCCAAAATCTGCTCTTTTGAAGTCCAGGGTTTGTGTTTTACTTCTTTCCTTCCTTCCTTTAATCAGCATCCTGAACTCAACCAAGTCAAGTCAAGTCATCACTACTGCCTAGCTTGCCATTTACCTCTACGTCCCTGATCAGTTCTTCCCTGTTTGTGAGCAGCAGGTCGAGAGGTGCAAGGCCCCTAGTTGGTTCCTCCAGCATTTGTACCAGAAAGTTGTCCCCAACTCTTTAAAAACTTCCTGGATTGCCCATGCACTGCTGTATTGGCCTCCCAGCAGACATCAGGGTAATTGAAGTCCCCCATCAGCACCAGGGCCTGTGATCTAGAAGCTTCCGCTAGTTGTCCATAGAACCCCTCATCCACCTCCTGCTTCTGGTCTGGTGGTCTATAGCAGACACCCACCGCTTGTTGCTTTCCCCTCTTAAGGTAACCCACAGACTTTCTACTGGCACGCTTCCACTTCCATAATGGAGCTCTGAGCAGTCATAGAGCTCTTTTACGTATAACGCTACTCCTCCCCCTCTTCTTCCCTGCCTGTCTTTCCTGACCAGTTTATACCCATCCATGGCAGAGCTCCAGTCATGCAGACTATCCCTATTCTGATTCAAAGAGTGTTGAAGAACAGATAAGATGGTACCAAAGGGGCAGCCATGTTAGTCTAGTAAAAGCAAAAAAACAAGGAGTCCTGTGGCACATAAAGACTAGATTTATTGTATGAACTTTTGTGGGCGAAAATCCCACTTCGTCAGATGCTTTGAAGAGGGGGAGCTTACAGAAGGTAGAATATTAAAAGAGGGGAGAACCGCTTTGGGAGAATCCCAGACAGGGAGCTGGGCAACCATGGGAGCTTCCCTTTCATTTTTCCCCCAATAGAAAAGAATTTTCTGGCAGCACTGATATTTTCTCACAAAATGTAGCCTTTTCCATCAGTGGAGAGACTCCCAGATCTTGGCAGCTGCTAGACAGGTTTCCAGCCCTTTAATTGTTCTTATAGCTCTCTGAACTCTCTCCATTTTTCTGAGACGGTTTGCTCTCCCTGCACAAGGCATGTCATGCTATTAGAGATGGCAATGTGATGATGCCAGTGGTCCGGTTGAGCGCCCCACTGAGCCAACCTACAGACCCTCTTCCCTGATCTCAGTGCATGGTCTAAGCTCTGTCTCTTCCCTGCAGGGACTCATACTGAGCAGGTTCACGTGGGTTGTACCCTGAATGGCCAGGCCCCTGTGAACCCCACGTTCCAGTACGCCTATGATGGGAAGGATTTGATCAGCTTTGACAATCAGACAGGGATGTGGGTTGCAGCTGTGCAGTCAGCCTTGCTCATGAAGCAGAGGTGGAAGATGTGCAAGACCTGGACGCAGTATGTGAAGTGGTGTCTGCAGCATGAGTGCCCGGAGACCTTGCAGTGCCTGGTGGAATGGGGAGCACAGGTCCTGCAGCAGCAAGGTGCGTGAGCAGCAGGATTTTTCAGGGGATGGTGAAGATGGGGCAGCATGAGACAATGAGCGTTGGATCTGCCTAGAATGGGTGGTGTTGCCCAGTGGCTATTGCACTGGCCTGGGACTAAGGCGACTTGGGTTCTAGTCTCAAGTTTGTTCCTGGCCCGATGGGTTGGTGACTCCCTGTCTAAGCAATCATGAAAATGACATTGGCCTCCTTGGTAAATGCTTTGAGATCAACTGATGAGAGGCACTAGACTATAGCTATGGGCTGCTCATTATTAGTGCACATAGATTATTAATGTGTGCTGGCACCTCTGGGCTTCCCATTCTGCAGGGTCTTCCCCATTGGCTTCCACATGCCCCAGATGGCATTTTCTGGGCTGAAATGTCCCAGCCCTGGGCTGTGACTGGGTTTCTTTGGCATGTTTGAGCCACAGAAGGGCCTTCTGTGAGTGTGAGAGGATCAGGAGAGGCCAGCCACTGGGGGAGTAGAGTGTGTGATGTTTAGGTGAGTCGATGAGGGTAACACCAGATTAACTAGCTCCATTTACAGAGCAGTGTAAATAGGTGCACACCAGATATGAGAAAAGGGAATGGGTACTCATCACACTGCTAGACCTGTTCTGTTTGTTACATAGTCCCAGATGCTGGCATGTGGTTCATGTGATGTATCTTCCTCGCCCCCCACAGTACCTCCCCTGGTCTCAGTTTCCCATAGCAATGCCCCAGATGGCTCTGTCACCCTTTCCTGCCATGCCAGGGGCTTTTACCCACGTCCCATCCACATCTCCTGGCTGCAGGATGGAGAAGACATCCTGGCGGAGAGACTCCAGTGGGATTCTGCCCAATGCTGATGGCACCTACTACATGCAGTCATCTCTGGAGATCTCTCCACAGCAGGAGGGCAGGCACCGCTATGCCTGCCAGGTGGAGCACAAGAGCCTGCTAGAACCTGCGCTCATCTGGGGTAAGGGCGAGGTGACTGGCAGGGCTCAGGGTCACAGGCAGCCCTACGGGAATCACAGAGATGGGGTGAGTCCTGCACCAGAAAAGTCAATATGCCATAGTCAGTGTGACTCTGTCAGCCTGGCTATTCATGTGACCTACCGTTTGGCTGATCCCTCAGTGAATCTCATTACGCTCCTGGCCATGGTGCTACCCTGTGGCAGTGAGTTCCATAGGCTTATGATGTTAGAAGAGAAAGGACTGGGGTTGTGTGGCAGGCAGAGCCTGGCAGAGAGCCTAGCCTCTGTGTCCCATTCCTGTCCCAAATCCGAGCTTGACCTTTCTCCTCTTCTGGAGGCCAGATCTCCAGAGGCCCATTGAGAGAAACTGCAGGCAAAGGCCTGTGGCTGCCCCAAGGGAAAAGCCTCAGCAAGTGCTCCCCTCAGCGTCCTTTGCCCTTCTCCATCCCACAGCCCCTGGGAAGAAGGGTCCCCTGACCATCGGGGTCTTGGCTGCTGTTGCCCTAGCTGCACTGGTTCTGGCTGGAGCTGTAGGGGCTGGTGTCATCCTATGGAGGAGAAAAATCAGCAGGTAGGAGCTGCTCTCTGTGGAGCCAGGATGTGGGGTGGGGGCTGGGGAATGGGGTATCCCAGCCAGCCCATGGACAGTGGATGGTTCTTGTCACTGCCCCCAAGGAGAGATCCATGGATATGGAGTAGGACTGATCACTATAGCCTGCTGTACTGTGAGCACTGGCTCCATTGTTGGCTGGGTGTCCTGTGCCCTGCTGGTGGGGCACTGGGGTGGGTCTGGCCTGGGAGAGATGGAGGAGGAGTCACAAGGAGCCCTGTGTCTGGGGAAGTGGATTGGACTCACAGTGTGGAAAGATCACTGTGGTCTCCTGCACTGATCCTCATTCTCTGTTTGTGTTCCAGGCCACTCCAGTCCCAGCTATGTGCTGAGTGCCATATCATAAATCCTGGGCACAAGGATGCTAGGAGATTTTATAAATTCTCCATCTTCAAGCATCTGACAAAGTGGGATTTTCTCCCATGAAAGCTCACGTGATAAATAAATTTGTTAGTCTTTTAAATGTGCCACAGGACTCCTTGTTTGTTTTAGTGAACTAGACCATCATGGCTGCTCTTTGGCACTTTTCAACAAGAAGTAGCGTTCAGCCAAGGAAATTGCTAGGCAGAAGGTTTAAAACAAATGCAAAGAATTCCTTCCTCCAAAAGTCCACAGTCAGCCTATGGAACTTGTTGACAGGGCCAAAAGTGAAACTGGGTTCAAAAAGAGCTAGAGAAGTTCATGGAAGATCGGTGATCAATGGTTCTAAACTGAAATGGGTTGGGACCCCACGCTCTGGGTGCCCCTAGCCTCTGACAGCCAGATCCTGGGAGGAGCGATGCGATGAACCACTAAGTGATTGGTTGTTCTCTCATTCTTTGAAGCACCTTGCACCAATCACTCTTCAAGACCAAATGCTGGCCTAGATGAACCATTAGTCCCACTGTAACCAAGGCCTCCTGAGACAACCCTCTGAATGTGCCAAAGACAGGCAAGCTGCAGAACCAAGGACCAAACCCCCAAACCACTGATGGGCGGTACTTAAACCAGTCTCCCAGTCAGTAACAAAACATTCTTCTGATTCCCCACTCTAGTCATCACCAAGCAAAATAAAATAGAAACAGCTCCCTTATTGTATATCAACTTCTCTGGTCCCCCTTAGCCACTGGATCTCTTAAAGAAATAAGTTCTTCTGATGCCAAAGGGCCAGCCACATTACCCAGAACAATATAGGCTTGGATCTTACACAAAATACCCAACTGCCAGCCAATCCTTTAGTAACTACAACTAAAGGTTTAATATTAAAAAAGAAACAAAATATGAGAGATGTTAGAGGGTCAAAGTGACTCACACACATACAAATGGTTTAGAGTCCATAGAAAGCAAAAACAAACCCAAAAAACAAGGAGTCATGTGGCAGTTAAAGACTAACAGATTTATTTTTCGCATGAGCTTTCATGGGACAAAAGCTCCCACGAAAAATAAATCTATTAGTCTTTAAGTGCCACATGACTCCTTGGGGTTCTTTGCTGGACTAGGCTAATGCAGCTGTCCCTTTACTGGCAAGATGCAAGGCATAGAAAACAAATCCTTGAAGTATATGTAGTTTGCAGGTTAGTCTCATTCCTCTGGTATGCACCCAGCACCTGAATGGGTCCCAGTCCTTTGTTCAGTCACAAAAGACTAGTTCCAGAGAAGGGTGTTGCTTGCAGGTTGCAGACTGAAGACTAAATGGAGATGGGGCCCCTGCCTTTTATCACCTCTGGCTTTTCCCATGCTCTCAGAGTCCTTGCCAAATCAAAATGGAGTTGAGTCACATGATCAGTCTGGGTGACTCAAACAGGTTTCTTTCTAGGCCTGGATTTCTCTTAATGGGCCATTGACAGGACAATGGTTCTGCAGACACTGGGACTGCGTCAGAATCAAACAATTTGGAACACATGTCAAACAGATTCCTAATTTCTAATACAGATATTATACCTACATATAAACCATATAATCATTCTTAGCAGATTAGCGCCTCCCTGTTGATACCAAACATGTGATATCAGCTATGGATTATTACAAATACTGTAACCCTTCTGCCAGGGCAGGCTGGCAGGACAATGGCCAAGTTCTATATCTAGTGGTTTCCCAATGATACAACACCACCACTGGCTCAAGCCCCCACCCAGATTTCTGGGAATCCTGCATTGTTCCCTGGGCACCCCAAAAGGGTGAGGCTTCCCCAATCACAAGCGTGAGTCTGAGTGTAGTAAACAAAACTTTTAGTAGTAGTAAAACAAAAATGCAAAAGGCCAAATATAGAGATCAGCAGTAATCTAGGAAAATTAGTATAAAGTTCCCAACAACCCACACAGCATAACAAAACATATAAACTTAATGGCAAAACTGGTACCAGTCTGGAGGATCAATATTAACTAGGCTACCAACCAACCCTAGGGTACGTAGGGAGTGTCTTTCATACCAGCTATCCACTGACACCACCTACGGATCACTCACTCCATCCTCTAGAACGGTTTCTCAGCAATGCCATCTATCTGTTGGCTCCATCCTCCAGTCACTCATGTCACCCAGCTCACCACTTTCACCATGCACTGGCTCCACGCACTACCCACCAGCAGTGCCGCCTGGTCCCTCATTTTGTCCAGCTCGTCACTGGCTGCTCTCATCATCCGCTGGCTCTGCCTGCTGTCTGCTAGCAGTGCCATCCGGTCCCTTGTGTCACCCAGTTTGCCACTGGCTGGTCTCATCATCTACCAGCTCCACTCGCTGGTCATCCCATCACTGCTCTTTTTCAGCTCAGAGGAAGAAGAGCTTTCCAGTGAGCTCAGTGATTTCAGCTCTCTTAGTCTTTAACAGCTGTAAATCAGCTATTTCCATAACAAAGAACAGGAGAAGCAATAGGAGAGGAAACAAAATGGCCTCAAGTATTGAAACCACCCTCACTCCTGTTTTCACTCTTTCAGGCTGAAACATGCAGTAGCCTTTCCTACAAGGATCTTTTTAACTGAGGGTAGTTTCTACCCCTTAACTAACCCAGACAGGTTTGAAACAAACAGAGAGTAGCAGTTCACACAAGGACAGTATTTCATATTTCCCTTTAGTAGAATTACAGATATTGTTAGATTTGTGAGTAGACTAACCCCAAATACCATTACCCACTATGTCCTGCACCCAGTATGCTTATCATCTAATTGTGCTCTTTATATCCATGTGTCACAGGGTAGGCCCTCCCTAGCACCCCCTCATCAGGGAAACAGGGGAAAAGATATCAGGGAGGGCACCCCACGAGTCTCTGTTCACACAGTTCTGGTGTGGACCTGGCCCTGCAGTCCAGGCAACTGGTTTAGTATCACAACCTAATCACCACAGTCAGTTTATGCAAGGTCTCTGTGCGACCCCTGGATGAGGGTGGCGCAGCCAACCCACCACAGTCAATCTATACTAGGTCTCTAGGCGGCCCCTGGATGGGGGCAGCACAGCCCACTCACCACAGTCAGTATACACAAGGACTATGGGCAGTGCACAGTGCCCAGGTAGGGGGGCTCAAGCCCTCCCATGCCACTGAGCCCCAGCCCAGGGCCCTATGGGTGCCAGGGGTACAGCACCCAGTCAGCAGGGATCCAGACCTAAACACACTGACTCATGCCTCCTTACACTCCAGTGCACCCCCCTTTGGGCTCCCTGGGCTGCTTCCTACCTGGGGCAGGGAAAAGATCTGGTCCAGAGTCAAAGACAGGCTGCCTCTTTTCTGGGTCCTTGATCATTGGCTTCTGCCCCAGTCCTGGGTGTCCGTCACAGGGCTTTCCTCTTTTAGTAACCATTTCTTAGGGTTCACACAGTTTGCTGTACCTCCTCTGGAACAGGCCTGGCCTAACTCAGGAGCAAGAGCCTCCTCTAGATATCCTTCCCCCTCCACTGATCAGCCCTGACTGAGCTGTGCTGCTCCCTCTTATACTGGGGCAGCAGTTTGAGCATGCCCAGCAGGGCTTAAGGGGCGGAGCTTCCATCACCCACAGGGCTGGCTGGGCTACTGCAGTGCGGGATGATTCAGCAGTTTGAGGTGAGTCTGCCCCGTCACACCATGCTAATACAAGACAAGACCCATGCGGATTAGTTGCCCTCCCTTCAGAAGCTGTTAAGCACAGCTTCTAAGCCTGCCTTACATATGAAATATTAATATGAAAGATAATCATAAACAGTCCCCTTAGACCCAGACAGCATCACACACACAACCTAATATAGCCATTCTTGTATTCTTGAACTGTCCTCACCTGGAACAGCTGAGGAAGTGGCTTACTGGCGTTCTCCCCTTATTTCTGCTCCAACTTTGCATTTTTTCAGTGATTTTAAAATTGGCCCTGGTGTAGGTGAGCATTTTGGAAGGCACTGCAAAAACACAGACTAAAGAGCAGGACCCTGCCCCTCAGTGATCTCAGGAGACTCCAGTTTTTGTTTGATCTGTCCTGTCCTCTGTTCACTTTGTCTGTTAAGGAAAAGCTCTGTGGTGTTGGGGTTATACCAGAAAGGGAAAGACTTGCCAGATCTTATTCGGGGGGACAGGGCAATATGCATCATTTATTATAAGAAAACCCAGTTGATAACTACTTACTACCCTGTGTCCCACACACACAAGAATATGTTCTGCAGTTTATCAGGTATAGTTACCAGTTCTGACTGTTGCTTGAGATCATGGCTTGGGTTCGTTGCTGGGGTACACAGCTTGTGGTGGCTACCTGGCCAGGGAAGCCAAGCATGAGGGAAAGCAGGGTCTCTGTCAGGTGTATACTGATGCTTTTTGATGCTACGCAGAACATTACCCAGAGCCTTGTGATCTCACCTAGCCTCTTATAGGTCTTTAACTCTGATGTGAAGCTTGCTGCATTATGCAGCCTCAGGGGCTCTGTGTGACCATTGGTCAGCAGACAATCACAGCCATGATTTTCATCTTGCCTTGATTGTATTTCATTCTTAACCTTCTGGGTTCGATCCTTCTTTGTCTGTATTCTTCAGCCATGTATATAGTACTTCATCAAAAGAGGCTGGCATTTGATGCTGATCCCATCACACGCATACTGCTCATTCATGTCTCGTTCATACATCTAATGAAACCAGTGTGCTCACCTATGAGCTTTTATACAAAATAAGGTACATGAATCATGATGGAGTTCTCCATTGACAACAGTGGGTTACTCACCAGTAACTGTCCTTCTTTGAGATGTTCTGCTCAGATCCATTCAGTAATAGGTGTCTCTGTGCTGGAGCACTGGATTGGTTGGAAAAACTTTTGTCCTAGCCTGTCAGGAGAGGGTAGGCAGCCACGGCCCCCCACACCACCCAGTGCCTAGATATATGGCCGCCTCCCAACCCCTCCACAGTTCCTAGAAGCCGCCAACTCCAGATGCGGGGATGGAGGGGACGGACCTGAATGGATCCAAGCAGCCCATCTCAAAGAAGGACAGTTACTGGTGAGTAACCCCCCCATTCTTCTTCGAGCACTGCTCAGATGCGTTCAGTAATAGGTGACTACTAGCCACGCTGATGGACGGCGGGTGGAGTTCACTCTTCCGCCTTCAGCACAGCAACACCCCAGAAGGGTATAGGCCCAACGAGCAAGGTCCTTACAGGGACTAAGAGACTGGTTAGGGCTCTTGCCCTGGCAAGGGAATCCTCAATATAGGGCCAACCCCAAGTAAGGGGTAGGTCCTATCCACCCAAGCCAAATAGAGTACATGGGTCGGATGGACTAAATTACCTTACAACAGGTATTTGCAAAAGCACAACCCATCTAACATGGAGGGAGTCACGTTCAGTTGCTGTACCTGAGGGTCTAGCTTGAGGTATGAAGGCCAGAGGGTTAATCTTCTGGCCACAGGACACTTCAGCATAAACCTTACGAAGAATCCGGGAGCCTTAGGGATACTGGGCTGGTCATGATGGTCATTGCCCATGCAGAGAGCAATAAGAGGGGATAAGATATCATCCCTCCAACCAGCCACACAGAGAGCATAGGCGCCTTCCCAAAGGGGTATGTGTAATTGGTATACCATTCAACCCGCAAGGGAAAAGGGTAGCAGAATTAAGCGAGAAGATTCTAGAGGCAGAAAACCTTGAGCTGATTAAGGGGAAGGAAATGGAAGAGGTGGTGCAATTGGCGCTACATAGCACCTCAACCCTGCAGACCCTGGGTCAGTCGAGGGGGGGGGGGTGATGTGACACCAGACCTTCAGTGGTGTTACAGAGCCCTGACACAGGAGACTTCTTATATTTTGGAAGAAATACTCTGGACCCACAAGGCACTTGCAAGCCAGCAGGGTGGGCTTTAGGGAGTACTGTTGGCCTTGGTTGTCTTATGAAGACTCAGGGAGGCAAACCTTCCCGTTGTCCCATCCAATTCCTCCTAGGAAGCCACTACCGGGAAGACCACATGGAGAAAAACAGAGGGAGCAATTAAAGCAGAAATCACGATACCTCCAACTAGACACCTAGCTGTGACAACCCAGAGGCCTATGGAATTAGAAGATATATTGATTTATATGACCCTGCATGTCCAGGGCACTAGCAGGTGTGATATGGGCCCCTAGCTGCGACACACCTACATGCGAGTCAGGGATGCGAGCTCATAAGAGGGAAAAACTGACCCCTCCAAGTGATAGGGCTTAGCTGAGAAGGCAGTGGTCTCTTCTGTGGAGACCATCTGGTGGAGATATGATGCTCACATGGCATAGTGAGTGATTCTGCAGGTGTACCCTGGATCTTTGGGAATCCAATGAGGAACACCTATGTTTTGTCCAGTCTTACACAAGATAGAATTCCATCATGGGGAAAAAAAAGACTTGTTTCCCGATTTTCCATACAATCGGACATCAGGATTGGTAGATTATGCTTCAAGAAGGAAGCAGACGGAGAAGCCTTAGCAATCTCCTATGGGAGGGTGATGCAAGTTCTATCAATGGCTTCCGGACCCAAAGGAGGTCCTGCGGGGGAAGACGAATCTTGCCCACCAGGTGGCCAGGCGACAGTGCCCTGGCTAGCCCTGGGCAATCATGGATCTTTGGGCATCCCTGGGGGAGAGAGCAAATTAGGATATAACCCGGATGGGTGACAGCTATGCATGGAGCCCTGTGGTGCGCAGCAAGTCTGTCAGCAACCCATTGCTGCTGGACAGGCTAAGAGATAATTGGGAGGCATGAGGCTGGTTTCCTCCCACTCCAACAGAAAGGGTGGGGGTGGGGGAGGGTAGTATTGCCTCTTCTCCTGTGAATCCCACTGACAGGTATCTGGAGTTGCTGCTTCAGGGGTGGAAAGCGGGAGGGGACCCTGCTTTGCGGTGGGGAACATTCTGTTCAGGGAACCCAAGCCCCTAGTGACCGTGATAACGGAAGCTTCGGACTCAGGTTAGGGAGGGGTGGAGACGTACCACCACCTTCCTGGGAGAGTGGAGCCTAATAGGGACTCTCAATCAAAGAAATTGCAGAAAGATACAAATCAGTCCCGGAGAGACAGGATGAGTTCCAGGCCATTACAGGTTGGTTTCTCTGTAGGGAAGGAAGTGGGGAAAAACAAGGAACAAGGTAGAGATTCATGAATGACTCTGCCTAGTAACCCCCTTAGGGCCTAGAGCAGTGGGTGGTGAATGATAGTGAGCGTCATGCTCCTGTTTAGCAGGTGGGATAATTAAATAGAATCTATAGTCCAGGTGAGGTTGCGAAGGACCTACCGGACCGACTTAGGCATGCACACCTACTGGTTTTGTAGAGGTGGGAAAATGTGTCCAGAGGGTCCCTCCCAAGCTCAAGGTGCAGCAGCAGGTCCTACCTGTTGCGGGGCAGGCGAGGGACTGGCAATGGGGTTTTCCAGTTGTCCTTTGGGCACATGCATCTCCACAAATGGAGGTATCTGTAGCTTTGACTAGGCTACTAGGTGGTTCGTCCTTGGCTCAGTGAAGTTCTCCCTAATGCCTTAGAAGTGGGAGGGATCACCGGCCGAAGCAATACCGGGGGGATTTTCTTCCCCTTCTCGTAGTCTTTACCCATTTCCTTTCTCTGATGATAGCCCTAAGGAAAGCAAGAATTAAAGACTGTCTGCGGTGGAGTCCTTAGTGAATGAGGTGGGCTTGGGTCACCAGGTTAGTGCCCTCCTAGAATCAGAGGAGCAAGGTTAAGGCCTGGCTCCCCCCATCCATGCTGAAGAAGTGGGGGGGGCAAGGTGGGAGGGTGTGATGGGCCTAAGGAATTCTCCCTTCTCTAGTAGAGGAAGAAAGGAAAAGAAATGTTGCCTACCTTCTTGCGAGGTGGGCTGGGGCCATGGGAAGGTCCAGATTGTTGAGAGCCCACAGTGAGGCAGTGATAGATTAGTTAGAATAGGCTCCCCTTCCCTGCGGAGAAAGGGAGGGAGAAAGGCTCTTCTGGGCAGGCCTCAAGTTGCTAATTGAGAGGGTGGGTGGGGGGACTAAATCCCTACCCACGAGTCTCCATGGAAAATGTGGGTGGGGTGGGTCTTGAGCCCGTAGGCCTAATGTGGCCGGGGGGTGTGGGAGGGGCCCTGATGGGAGAAGGCCGAGGTATTTTACCTCTCCCCTTGGGTCATGTGCAGTACCCATAGTGCCAGGGTCTTGGGCGAGAACAAGGCGTCACCGCCAAAGGGCAGGTTGAGTGCCACCTGCTGTGAAACGGGGGTTACCCTGGCTTCCCTGAGCCAGGCTGCTTGACAGATGGTTACAGCTGAGTCCACGGTGTGGGCTGCTGTATCTACTGCATCCCGGGCTGGCAGAAGGAGGTTCTGGGAGAATATTCTTCCCTTCTCCAGGAATGCATCATATTCTTCCTTGGCCTCTAATGGGAGCAGAGGTCTGAACTTTGAGAAGGAATCCCACACATCCAGCATGTATCTGCTGGTTAGGGCCTGGTTGTTTGCAACCTGTAGTTGGAAGGCCGAGGCGGAGTAGACCTTATGCCCTAGAAGTTCTTACTCCCTTGTCTCCCTTGATGCTGGAAGGATGTCACTGGAGGGTTCACCTGGGCCCAATGCCATTTGCACCACATTCCAGGGTGGGATTGGGTGGTCAATAACAGAGGGGAACTGTGATCCCAGGACTCTGTACTTGAGGCCAGCTGTGTCTGACACCAGGGAAATGGAACCCGAGTTCTGCCATTGGGAGGAGGTGAGGTCCCAAACACTGGGGTGGAGGGGAACCATAACCGGTTCCGCTGAAGAAAACAACAGCCCAAACCAGTATCTGAGGGGGGCTCGGAGCATTGTACCTCCGTCCCCAGGTGGGCTGTTGTGTGGCACAATAGATTGAAATGTGCTGATAGGTTGCCTGTATAGGAGTCTGGTACCAGGGGAAAAAATGATACTTGGTGCCCTCAGTGGGACTGATGGCAATGATACCTCATGTGGGGACAATTCATGAGGGTGGAAGCAGAATGGGGACGGTGCTGACACATGGCGCCGAGGCCGCTTGGAGCCCCTTGACGTACCTTCCTTGGGACTTGAGCAAGGGGGTGATCCCCGAGGTGGTACTGGGGATGGCAAAGCTATATGTTCTACTGTGCCTGGACACAAAGGAGTAATGGGCAGCGGGGCTTGGGTGCCTGAGGTTGTTGGGGGATGGACAGCCGTGCCGTTCATGATGTAAGCAGGCCTTTGATATGAAGGCCAGCTTGCCCCTCCTAACCGGTATTGGGGAAGGAGGTGTGGGCAACAAAAGGAGTGCCTGTGTGGCATCCACCACCTCCGGTGATGTTGGGATTGGTAGTGACCCCAAACAGACTCGTGGTGAGCCCCCACAAGGGGAGACAGGGCAGCCTGTGTGAGGTGGCACCGGGGAAGAGGGTGAAGTTCGACTCTGCGGTGCCAAGGACAGCCGGTGCTGAGGTGGGCCCAGCACTGTCAGTATGGGGCTGAGGTGAGCCTGTGGTACTGGAGGCTACTTAGAGCAGCTCCTGGGCAGCCCCTGTACCTTTGGTACAGGGCTGTGGGGAGCTTGTGGTGCTGGCGGTGATCTAGACCGGTGCCGGGGAGAGCCTGATGCTGGTGTATTGTATCGGCGCCGAGGTACCGAAGTCGGTACCGAGCTCAGCCTCCTGCAGCCTCTGTTTTCATGGTGCTGGGTAGGTCCTGCTGCCGAGCCAGCTTGCAGCGCCAAATGGGCTCCCGAAGCCTTGGGAGAGGAGTGCCAAGCCTGTTCAGAGGCTAGGGCATGGCGCCTTTGCTCCCTATCCTTGATTGTCCTCAGTTTGAAGGATAGGCATATGGAGCAGGCAGTGACCAGATGGTCTTCGCCTAGGCACTGGAGGCACTTCCCATAGGGGTTGTCCCGGGGGAAGGCCTTGCCGCATTCAGTGCAGGTGGGAGGTCAATCTGAGGCTGACACTCAGGGCAGTCTTTAAGCCCTGGCATGGTGGGAGGTCGATCTCGATGTTCCAGCCTGAACGTGGGTTCCTCTTTGGTGGAACTATGTCCACGAAAAGGTGCCCCCAGTCGGACATGAAGCTCATACAAACGCAGACAGGCTGCTTGCTTTCGCAAGGAGTGGACAGTCCAGATCCAATATGTAAGGTGAAAGAAATGAAACTGGGGAGGGGTCAGGAGGTGGCCATATATATAGCCACTGGGTGGCGTGGGGGGTGGTGGCCACCTACCCTCTCCTGACAGGCTAGGACAAACGTTTTTCCAACCAATCCGGCACTCTGGCACAGAGACACCTATTACTGAATGCATCCGAGCAGTGCTCAAAGAAGAATATGGAGTTTCAATTATGATGGATACCCAGAACAGCTAGAAACTTGCTTCAGTTCCATTTCTCAGAGAACAGATACACAAGGTTCTAAAAGCAATTTCTACTGGCTACAATATAAGATATTAAGAAGACAAACATTTCTATCTTTTATAATTCACAGGCAGTCAGAGCCGTTTCTCTTATGAATGCAGCAATTAACATGGTTTATGTACGGAGGCTTATAAAGGGATCAATTCATGTTTCTCTGGTGTGCTGTGGGGACTGCGGATATGACACAAGTTATCCATCCCTTACACTGGAATCCTGTGTCCGTGTGTATCCACCTCCCAGCGACACATCCCCATGCCTTGGGTGGGATTCTGTGAGAGGGGTGTTTAAATGACTGGGGCATGTTGGGGTATCAACTCCTGGCCCTTGCCTGAGGGAGGGATCTTTTCAACCAATGGGGACTTCACCCCTCAGCACAGGGGTTCCCAGCTCTTCTGTGGAAAGTATCCCAGGCTTACAGACCCCTAGTCTCCAGCCCTTTCCTTGGGCAGAGTTTCCCCACATCACAGACCCAAGACCCTCCCAGATCCACTGCCCCTGTCCATCCCCTGGGGAGGGAACCCTGGAACACAGGCCCCTCCTTTGTTAATTTCATCCCACCCCTCCTGGATAGTCCAAGGAGAAAGCTGAAATACGACTGAGGGCAAGAGCCCAGAGCACTGGGCTAAGCCCTGTCCCAACTGCCCCACTGGATGTTTCCAGAGGTAAGGGTGGACCTGCAGTGTGTCCATGGGCTACGATCTGCATGCCTCTTCTGTTCGCACCTGCCATGTAATTGTCAGTTTTGATGTAAAATGTACCATGCAATGTTTTGAATTCTCATAACATGCTCTGTCTTGTGGTATCATGTCTCCTGTGGCTTTGTGAATCTGCACAGATGTGAAACACATTCCCACATATTTCACATGGCTCAGGGAGAGGCTGACAGTCAGGGCAGTCTTTGCATGGAGGCTGAAGAGGTGCTTGACAAAGACTAGGCAAACTGAGCTCCCTGATCAGGCAAACCAAAGATCACCTGGAAGAAGATAGGGTGAAAGGGGGTTTGAAAGGGCACACTTGACACTGTGAGGGCGTTTGGCCAGAGAATCTCCATGCAGAAACATGTCCAAAGGATTAAACCTATCCACAGGGCTGGAAGGGCAAAGGCTGGCTGAAAATCATCATTGGACAATCACATGGGTAAGTCAGACTTGAACAGTGAGCTTTAGGTTAGAATGTGTCTTATAGTTTAATTTTAGAGTGATTACCTCCCAACTCCTTTATTAAATGACTGTGCATTGATGTGCCATATACTCACTTAAAATCATGTTCTAATAACTGAAGTAGTGTTTGATTTATCTAAAGGTGTGTGAACTTTAGAGGGTGTGAATGAGCAAAGCTGAGGCATTCTGGTTTCTTTGATAAAATGGGGAACCAGTGTCTATGAACTCGCAGGGACCTGGAAAGGGTCCAGATCTCAGCAGGAGGGACATTCCTCGTGTGGCATCTAGGGCTGGGATACTTGCTGGGGGGCCATCCCTTGAATGACTGGAGAGTGCATGTCCGCTACCCAGGACTGGTTACATGCAGGAGGCTGGTGTGGGCTGACCCAGAAGTGGAGATCCAGTCAGAGTCGAGGAATGGGCAGTGAGGAGGCACTGTGGCACACCAGATTGGATTCTGGGTGGGGAACATCACCCGCTGGAAGCCCAAGGGAAAAATCAAATGACACTCAATAGGGAAGTCTGCCCACCATGCCTACTTGATGCTGATAGGGGATCTTTGCCCAGAAGGAGAGAAGGACAAGATGAGCACCTCAAGGAAGGGAGCTGGGAAGATCCAGTGGGAGAGAAAGCAGATGACAAGGGGATGTTGGCCCCTGGTGATGAAAAAAACACACAAGCAGGAACCAGGAAAGGCAGGATGCCTCGGGGATCCTGAGAGTAAAGGGACAGGGGATGAAAATAAAGAGCAGGAAAAGCAGGCAGGTGACCCAGACCCTGTGTCATCTGAGGAGCATGATGAGTGCTGGGCCTATGGGAAGAGGAGCTATCAGTGGTGTTACATGTTAGCTCTGTGTTCTTGAGGAATCAGAACATAATATCCAGCCTGTGCCTCCCCCCCACACACACACACACATCCCCTAACCTCTGCTTGAACTAAAAACCAAAAACAGTAGGAAATGAGAGACATCCTTATCTACCCATATCCAAAAGCCATCAGCACAGTAAATGGAGCTTCATTTGCATTGACTATGGAGACCCAGCCTCCAAAGCAAGAATTGCACTGAATCCTGGGATTGAAGAAGCAGGGAACCGCACTGCATGATGGGGGATCTCACACCAACCCGAACAAACTCAGCAATTATCAGACACTTCTAGTCACAGACATGATAACTGATACCCAAAATACTGAGTCTGCCTGATTGTATTGTGAGCTTCCCTGAACCATCACACCCAGCCAGGAATGTGTAGTAGCCACTTAAACAAGTACTTATAAAAAACTTTGACTGAGTACTTTGTGTGTCCTGTGCAAGTGCTGACTAGATCCTGTCTGAATCCTGTGTGACTTTGGATTGAGTCCTGATGCTTGGATCTAAAGTTGTATTACAGCTAGTCCTCACTTAGTGACCTACTCGTTTAGTGACCCCTCAGAGTTATGACCGGCTCTCTGATGAGTTGGTATTATGGCGATGTACGAGAACTCGCATCAACTCTCTCAGATTACCTATATTTACAGTACACTATGCAAACTAAGTTCAGTACATTAGAGCTTAAAACATTTAAAATATATATTAAAAATGTTATAAATGATGCAAAGGTGACATTAAAACTATCTACCGATGGTTGAAAAACCCACTACCAGTAAAGTACATTATGCCTGAAATACCGGTAAGGGCTGCTCCTCGTTTAGTGACCAATTCGTTTATCAACTGGGTTTCAGGAACGGAACCCGGTCACTAAGTGAGGACTACCTGTATTTTCACTGGGATTTGCGTTTTTTTCTTTGCTGATTGCTGTGGGAACTTTCTTTCCATCCAGCCTTTGACCCTGTTCTGCATAACCTGGGAACAATGCTGCTACACAGAGTGTTGAGACCCACCCCCCAACCTCTCTCTTTCTCTCCCCCCCTTGTTTAATTATGACTCTCTTTCTCTCAACCTGATAGACTATGTCCACACACAGTGTGTTGTTTCGAAATAAGGTGTTTAGAAACAACTTATTTTGATATAATGCCTTATTTTGAAATGACTTATTTTGAAATAACAAAAAGTTATTTCAAAATAAGGAAAAAAGCTGGAAGCGAAACAGCATGTCCGGACAACAGTTGTTTTGAAACGAGTCATTTCGAAACAACCGTTGTTTCAAAACAGCATGTCCCAACCGGGTTATTTTGAAACAACTCGTTTCAAAATAACTGTTGTTTCAAAATGGGAGGGGTTTAAGTCATTTCAAAACGGCACTTGTTTCGAAACAATGGGTTCTGTTGTTTTGAAACAAGAGAACGTCGTTTGGGCATGACACTTCTTATTTCGAAACAACCTCTGTTGTTTCAAAAGAAGAAGCGTGTGTGAACATACCCTATATAGAGTAGAATCTAGGTAATATTATAGCTGGGTGTTTTTCTTTCCTTGTATGTTTATTAATGCTGTAACTGGGTATTTTTGGGGTATTCTTCTCTCCTTTGGCAATTATTTTTATTAGTGCAAGTTTTAGATACCTAGCAATAAAATACCTTTTGTAATCAAGCCAGTTTCCAGACTCTTTTAAGATATCCTTCCCTCTCCTTTGTGGTCTTGGTTTCTCCATATCACTTTGAGGCAATGCTTCTATTACCTAGCCAAAGATCCCTGTGATGTCCACAACCTTGTAAGGTTTGCTCATTGATAGGGATATTAGCCTGATTGACTCCAGGGGCATATAACAGTGACAGCTGAAAAGCGCTGGCTCAGGCTGAGCAAAACCCCACTGTAAGTCTGGAAAGGTCCCTCCAAGAAGGATCAGGCAATACAGACAACACTGAAGAGGTTTATTTACAGTACTAGTACTGGGAACACTGAACAAAACAGTCTCAGCTTCAAAATGGAAGTAGCATGGCAATTGCTTATATACACAGGCAGCTTGTTTACTGGTTTAAACTACAAGGAGTTGTGTGGCACTTTAAGACTAACAGATTTATTTTTTGCATGAGCTTTTGTGGGACAAGATCCCACTTCCTCAGATGCTTCGAAGAGGGGTGAACTTACAGAAAGGAACGAAACTAAATGCAAGGGGGTGTAAAACATAGGATCAGGTCATAAAGTAACAGCAAATCAGAGCAGTTTACAGGCTCAAACCATGGAAAGCCTGAAGTCAAATTACGCTTTGTAATGGGAAAAGAACCCATAGTCTCAATTCAGTCCTGCTTTCACAGAATTTACCATGCATGTTAATTCGAGTTCAGCGGTTTCTCTTTGAAGTCTTGATGTCCCAGGTACTTAGCCCTCCTCTGTTGTTGTTTACTGCTTATTTGGGTAACAGTTACTGTCCTTGACCAATGAGAGTAGCCAGACTCCTGTGACCCCTCAGCTACCTAGCCCTTGCCAACCTGTTTACCAGACTAGGTTGATAGCTTCCCATCAGGGTCCAGACAGGAGGGATTGTCTTATAATCAACCTTTTGTGGATTACCTCTTTTATCTATAGAAACAGTCTACTCTGTGATCAATCTAAACCCCTAGCTCCCCTAACTAACTATGCCCCAACAAACCTGTCTAAGCAAACACAGAGCCTCTGACACAAAACTGCCAGACCAAACTTACTCCATCTTTCAACTTCCTTCACACTAGCCAAGAAGGGTGGGTGGCAGAATGAAAGAGTCAGATGAGAGAAACTAAACTCCTACACTCCCCCTGTGTATGCTAGGAGGATCTGGGGACAGCAGTTTAGAGCAGAAGTGGAGCAATAAACAACTTTACAATCAAAATGCAAAATACAAATGGCTACTGAACATATGACGAAATAACAAGCTATGCTAGGCAATGAACATCAATATCATGAAAAGATTATGCAGGATACAGGGGGAATAATAAACAGCTACACAAACTATACAAAACTCAAATAAGGAAGCTACAATAACAGACTATACAGAAATGGTACCAAAAAGAAGAATTAAGAGAGGTAGGAGGCTCGTATTGATTTATAATACCTGTCCTAGCACCGTAGTGGAACTCAAAGCAAGGAGGCAGACCAGCTGAAACATCCCAGTACTTAATCGTTTGGCCGGCAATTCGTGTACACCCCCCCCAAAAAAAAGGTCTCGGGGGTGGGTGCTCCCTGTCTCAGTCAGGGGATCAGTCTGACGGGGTCGCGACGTGCCCTTTAGCATCCGAGGGTGGGAGAACACCAAGCTAGCTGAGACAGGGGGTTTTAATAGAATTTTGCACAGCCAGAGTAAAAATAGCCAATTGGGAGTGGGATTCTGGTCAGGACCAATGATGGAACTGAGACCCCAGACAATGACCCCTCCTTCGTGGTGACAGGGGTGCCAAAAAACTGTTCAGGGGGATAGGAACTCACCCCCCTTCTTGTTGACACAAAGCTAGGGAGGAAGAAACTCACACAGGAGATCGAGGGCCATCAGGGGAGACTGATACTTAATATTCTTCCCCTTGAGCTGGATGGCCCTGAGATGAGGCCCATCAGGGAGATCGATACTTAACATTCCTCCCTGAGAGCAGCATAATCCAGGGGGCTACGTGGGGGATGGAGTGGCCATCATGGCTGCCACCTCCGTTGACATTGTGGTGGAAAGTGAGTATTTGGTGGGGCTGGGGGGGTTGCATGGTGTCACCATAGCAGGAGGCCCACAAAGAAACTGGAGTCCCATGTGTCAGACACAGGCTGCTGCCAAAAGAGTGGGAGCAGGATAAAAATAGAGTAACTGTTGCAGGGCAGGAGCAGGATCAAATGGCTTTGCCAGCCAGCAGCCACCCCTGTCCAACTACTTGGCAGAGAAGGCCAGCAGCAGTGCAGAAATTGAATATGATCTCGTGTGCCTAGGGAACTGCAAAGGAAGGATATTGTCACAACTATGTTGCACCTACATGTGCACCAGGGATAAGGGCATATTGAGGCGGGACTACCCCCAAAAATATGGGTTACTGGAGGAAGGAGAGGTCTCCTCCGACCACCTAGGAAGCGAAGCTACTCTCAGAGTGTCGACCACGGTATTACAGAGGTACCCTGGGTTTAGAGAAACCAAACGAGGAGGATTACCTCCAGCCGGGGAAATGTCCAGGTGGCATTCCTCATGGGGGATACAAGCCTCTGAATTTCTGAGAACTTCAGAAAACGGGGTACTCTAACTTGTTTTCCTCTCTCTCTTACATATATATTGATCCCTCAAGAAAGGTGAGGGAAGCAACAGTCCTGGTAAAGCCATTACCAGCATAACCAGGAGATGACACCATCGTTTTGAACCTCAGGTCCCCAAACAGGTGTAACGAGTTGCCGTACGGCCAGGGAGCAGTGCCCCTTGCCAAGATGTGTGTGATTGAAAGGTAAGGTGGGCTGGGGTGGGACAAGTACGAGCATCCTGGTAGAGGAGCCTCTATGCCCAGAGCACAGCATTGTGCCCGGCTTTGTTGGGGGACTGGTGCTGTGAAAGTGGAACGCTAGTGCAGGAGGCCCAAGATAAGTTCCCCCACTGCTGTTCCCTCTGGTGGGAGCAAGCGTCGGAACTTTGCTACCGACTCCCACACATCCAGCAAATACCTGCTGAGTAGGGCCTGACTATTTGCCACCCTTAGTTGGAAGGCTGAGGAGGAGTAGACCTTACAGCCCAGGAGATCGAGTTCCCTGGCTTCCCTGGAAGTCAGGAGGGGGTCGCTAGAAGGCTCACCTGGGCCTAGCGCCATTTGCACATCCCTCAAGGGGACTGGGTGATCAGCGAGGGAAAAGAAGTCTGACTCTGGGACCCGGTACTTAAAGCTCACCGTGTCCGAGACTGGGGCAGTAGAGCTTGGACTCTGCCACCGGGAGGATGTTAGGTCCCAGACGCTCAGCTGGAGTGGGACTGTCAGGGGCTCTGCTGAGGCAAAGGCTGGCCTGAACAGGGTATCCAGAGTGGGACCGGAAGGCTGCACCTCCATCCTTAGATGGGCTGGAGCTTGGTGCAACAAATCAAAATGTGCCGACAGGTTGCCCTTATAGGAACCTGGTGCCGGGGACAGGGCGGTACTGGGAGTTAGTCGCAGGGGAGAAGGGGTCTCCCAGGGGGACCATTCCTGTGGGTGAAAGTGGAAAGGCGCCGGCGCTGAAGTGGTCGCTTAGAGCCCCTCGAAGGCCCTTCCTGCAGGCTTGAAGTGGGGGAAGGTCTTCAAGACTCCATGTGCGGTACCAGCGATGGTAGAGTAATATGTTGCCTTGGGGATGGCCCTACGGTACCAAGGCCCAATGGAGTAGAAGATGGAGGACTATATGGTGAGGGAGAGCGACGACACCCACGATGGACCCAGGCCTTGGAAATGAAGGCTGGCTTTCCCCTTCTAACTGGGGTCGAAGAAGGTGGCGTGGGGAGCAGGAGGAGAGCCCAAGTGGCCTCCACTGCTTCCAGAGTTGACAGCACCATGAGTGACTATGAGCGAGCCTGAGGCAAGTCCTTGCCTAGGGAAGGGGAACTGCCTGGCTGGGAGGGCTCTTGCTCCGTCAGTACTGGGCTGTACTGAGCCTGCGGTGCCAAGGGTGACTGTGGCCAGTGCCGGGATGAACTTGGCACCGGCAACGTGGGCTATAACGGGCCACCAGCACTGGAGATGAAGGCGATCGGCGCCAGGGCGAGCCGGGCACCAGCAGTACTGGACTGTGCCGGGATTGCGGTGCCGGGGGCGACCTCGAATTGTGCCAAGGTGCTGAGTCGCTGGGTTGGTGCCGAGGTGCCAGGGTCGGCACCAAGGTTGTGCAGCAGCAGCCACCGGTGGCATGGTGCCGTGTGGGCTCCAGTGCCGAGCTAGGTCTTGGTGCCAGGCGGGAACCCGAAGCCTTGGGTGGAGAGTGCCGAGACTGCTCAGAGGCTAGGGCATGGCACCTTTGTTCCATCTCCTTGATTGTTTGAGGTTTGAAGGACAGAAACAGGGAACAGGCTGAGACCAGGTAGTCTTTGCCCAGGCACCGGAGGCACTTCCTGTGGGGATCGTGCCGAGGGGAGGCCTTGCCACACTCGGAGCAGGGTTTGAACCCTGGCACGTTCAGCAACATGCGATGTTCTGCCCCAACGGTGGAAGACTCCTGAGGTGGAACTATGTCTATGAAGAGGTGCTCCCAGTCAGGTGAAAAACTCACAGAAGGAGGACAGGCTGCGTGCGTTTGCAAGGAGCGGATGTTCCAGATCCGATGTGCAAGGCAGAAGAAATGAAACTGGGGAGGGGTCGGGAGGCAGCCATATATATAGCCACTGGGGGGGGGCGGTGGCTGCCTACCCTCTCCTGACAGGCTAGGACAAAATTTTTCCGACCAATCCGGGATGCCGGCACTGAGACACCTATTACTGAATGCATCCGACCAGCACTCGAAGAAGAAACTGGAGATCACATGAAATATTTTGAAGTGGGGAAGTTTCACATGAAATGGAAATTTTAGAAACATGGAGGCGTGATGCTTCTGAAAGGAAATATGCCAATGAGGCTGTGCCAGCTGATGACTAAAATTGAAGTGTGTGCCTGCTTCAGTGTTTCTGTTGTTAGATCTGTAGTTGCTGGGAAATATCTGTTTAAGATTGGGTGGCTGTCTGTAGGCAAGGAGAGGCCTGTCTCCTAAGGCTTGAGAGAGAGAGGGATCATCTTTTAGAATAGGCTATAGGTCCTTAAGGATCTGTTGCAGAGGTCTGACTTGGGGGTTGTATGTGGTGACTAGTGGTGTTCTGTTGTTTTCTTTCTTGGGCCTCTCCTGTAGTAGATGACTTCAGGGAACCCGTCTAGCTCTATCAATTTGTTTTCTTACTTCCCCAGGTGGGTACTGTAGTTTCAAGAATAACAGACAGACGCCCAGTCTCAAACAGCTACTCCCCAGCAACTACAGATCTAACAACACAGACATTAAAGCAGGCACGCACCCCTGCAAGAAACCACACTGCCAAGTCTGCCCACATATCTGCACAACAGATACCATCATAGGTCCTAATCAAGCCTGCTACTCCATCAAAGGCTCATTTACCTGCTCATCTACTAGTGTGGTCTATGCCATCATGTGCAAGAAATGCCCCAACACCTTATACCTTGGACAAACAGAACGATCACCGCGCAAAAGAATAAATGAACATAGAGCTGAGATCAGAAATCACAGAACAAAGAAACCCATTGCTGAGCACTTCTATCTTTCTAATCACTCAATAAATGATTTGTTAAGGACCGTCGTCAGAGAAGTGACTGGGACATCAAGACTTCAAAGAGAAACAGCTGAACTCAAATTAATATGCAACTAAATTTGGTGAAAGCAGGACTGAATTGAGACTATGGGTTCTTTTCCCATTACAAAAGGTAGTTTTACTTAAGGCTTCCCATGGTTTGAACCTAGCAACTGCTCTGATTTGCTGTTACTTTATGACCTGATCCTATGTTTTACACCCCCTTGCATTTATTTTCATTCCATTCTGTAAGTTCACCCATCTTCGAAGCATCTGATGAAGTGGGATTTTCTCCCACGAAAGCTCATGCAAAAAATAAATATGTTAGTTTTAAAGTGCCACATGACTCACAATTTTTCTTAACATCCCTTGCACTGCTTTAACTGTTTTTTTACAAAACTGCACAAATTACCTTCTCTTTTATGCTTTCCAGGCACTTACATTTCAGTGAAAACCACTAGGCAGCCTTTTAGTAATTTTGACTAAGTTGTGCATATTTAAATAATTTAAATCAGATTCTCTCTGCTTGCAGCAGTTAATTACAATTATTTACATATTTACAGACTATTCATTTGGGGAAAGGGCCTGTTTTTTCCTTCAGAAGGGCTGCAAAGAAACCAAGGAATTTTCTTCCTATTACACTTTTCACAATTTTCAACTATCCCTAGTCTTCACTTCTCACTCTCAGGACTGGCCTGACCATATAAAGCTTACAGCACCAGGCTTTAAGCTGTGCCAAATCGGGGGGAATCAATTCTTTCTTTCTTTCACCTTGTAGTGCAAGCTGTAAAGTGCCCAGGGCCCAGTCAGCTTTGCCTCACTGATTACCTGGTTTAATAAAAAACAAGGAGTCCTACATCAGTCACTTTCAAAGCAAAACAAATTTATTTCTCACGTGAGCTTTCATGGAGAAAAATCCCACTTTGTCAGATGCTTGAAGATGGAAAATTTACAAAATTGGGGCACTGGGATAAAAGCTTAAAAGCATCTGATAAAATGGGATTTTCTCCCATGAAAACTCACGTGAGAAATACATTTTTTAGGCTTTGAAAGTGCCACAGGACTTCTTGTTTGTTGCACTGGGAAAGCACCTTGGCCCTACATCATGGAGTGGGTGTTTCTGTTAAGTTCACAACCCAGTTCTGCTCAGATACTGATGACAAAAGACCTTGGTCTGCATCCGGATTGGAGGCTGGAATTACATAGCCCTGTGCTGTTTTGGAAAATGAGAGTGAAAGTGTCTGTGTGCACTTGGTTATAGGCCTCTCCTGGCTCAGCTGGGCTAATCACCCTTTTGGGCTGACCAGACGTCCGGATATTCTCGGGACAATCCTGATATTTGGGGCTTTGTCTTATACAGGCAGCTGTTTACCCCCCAGCATTGCTCACACTTGCTGTTCCTCTCCCTCCCCATGGCTTGGGGGTTGCTCCTGGCACTTTGTGGGGGGCTCCTGGCCGCTGCTGCAGCAGATGGTGAGTATAACATGGGGCAGGGGGTTGCCAAGTGACTGGCTGGGAGGTGGTCACTGCTACAGATGGGACATCCCCCTCTATTGCAGCAATGGGCAAACTGTGGGGTGCCCCTCGAGGGGGGCAAGAGATTCTCTAGGGGTGACATGAAGAAACTAGGGTCCTGCAGAACGTGGTGCTGTGTTACGAGGAGTAGGGTAAATATTGAGTGGCTGTCATGGGACAGAGGATGATGAAGGGTGGGACGGGAGGGGGAATAAATAAATAGACTTCCTGCCCCCAGCCAATTTGAACAGTGTTACTTCCGGCTACAAGTAATGGGAGGGCGGGGGTGATGATTAAAGGAGTTTGACTACCAGGACTTGAACAGGCCTAGGGTTGTAAGCAGGGCAGGGAAAGGGGGCCAGCTGTCCAGGGCACACTTGCCCCATATGTCAAAATGATTGGATCTGTCTCTGAATGGACTTGCTCCAGCTCAGTGTGGGAACGGTGGGGTCACATGAAACAGGAGACAGCCAGGTGAGAGCTCAGATCGGGGTCTTGTTCTGCTTTTGTGCAGCACCTGGCGCAGCTGGGTCCTGGGTCATGACAGGCTCCTCAGTGCTACCCTGACAGATACTGAATGATCCCTTCTCACCTTCAGATCTCTTCAGCCCCTCACCCCCATCTCTTCCATGGGTCCAAGCCCCCTCACTGCCCTCCTGTTCTCTGGTGAGGGGGATGCTGTCAGAAATCCCCAGCAACCAACCCTGAAATGACCTTCAAAACCCTAGGGGTTATGTTACACCAGGGTAGCTGTGTGCAGGGCCGGGAGCCAGCCTGCCCTCTGGGAGCAGAGGAGGCACCAGTCCAAAAACCCGTGGGCAGTGGTAAAACATCAGTGGGTAATTGAACCTCAGCTAAACTCCATGCTCCCCAGTCAGCTCCAGTTAGCCTGATCCTCCTGACAGTCACCCAGCTCAGACTGAGAGGAGAGACGGGGTTAAGTTAATGTGGAAATAAAGAGAGCAGGTTGTATTTCCAAGGGGGCATCCTGCCCTCTCCTCCAGCCTGTCCCATTTTGCTGCCCCAGGTTGTGTCCTGTGGCAGATACCCCCATGGAAATTCTGGGAGCTTTTCCCCTGCATGGTTGGAGGCTTGGGACTGTCCCCTGCCTTTGGTACAAGTTGAGTCTTTATCAGAAACACACACAGAGGGCAGGCTGGCTCCCGGACACAGTGTCTGAAGAAGATAGTACATATCCACATTGGGTTAGTAAAGTAGCTCAGCCCTCAATTATTACCCAGGTCAGCTTTGGTGTGAAAACAGTGTGACAGAGCATCTCACACACCACTCCAGGGTTCCCTCTGCTCCCAGCTGACCAGGGCTCTGCTATGGTGGAGTTGTCTCCCATCCAGCCCAGGTCTAGCTAGCTCCCAAATCCCGCCTCAGAGGGTCCAACCTCTGCTCTGCCTGGACTCCCATGGGGGGCCCTTTAGGAGGGTACTGGGAAGTCTCAGTGAATCTTAGCCACTGTAGAAGTCAGAGGGTTAGTAACAATCCAGTTCTCAAAGCAGCTAGGACAGTTGGCTATCAGATCAATCAGGAGGTAAAGAAGTAAATCCCAGGACAAGCAGGGTCATTCCCTGGGGATCTTGCCTCTTAGAGCCCTGTTTTCCTACTACCTTCCCTTTGCCCTAGTCCTTTGTTTCCCTTCTCCAGCCTGGTAACCCTGCCTACCCCCCTCCCTCTAATCATCCATAAACTGTGAGTGGTGGAGCCAGGTAAACTGCCTAAAAGCCGCTCTGCCATATACTGGCTTTTATGTCTATCACACACACATATCCCATCACCAGAATACGGGAACAGAAAAGAAAAGAAGTGGGGATATCACCCACGACATCCCGCATTAGCGCCAAGAGGGGTTTCCCACTTTATCAAAAATGGCAACAGCTTTCTAAGTGGCTTGTGCTTCAGCCACTGTTAGAGGGGCCAGAAGCTGTGTCCAAGAAGCTATCCTGAAGAATTCAAGCTCTCACCCCCATTTTTCTTTCTTGGTAGACAATAACTTAGAGGTGAGCAATCAAAGTCACAGGTAGGTTGGTGCGGAAGGTGAAGAGCTGGCTGAGGACCAGGGCCAGGGATGGGGGAGAAGAGAGCCGGAGGGGGTAGCTGGCAGGGTAGGGGGTAGAGAGATGGCAGGGGGACAGAAGCGGGGAGCGCAGCCTCAGCTCTGGAACAGTCTAGCACCAGTGGGGAGGGCAGCACAGCCGTGACCCTGGAGCAGTGCAGAGCTGGTGGGGAAGGGGCCAGTCCTGACTCTGGAGTTGTGCGGTGCTGACCAACAGGGGGGTGGGAGAGAGTGGTCCAGGGGTGGCAGACTGGACAGTGACTTCAGGTGGGCTGATTCTGGCCCATGGGCCGTATTTGGTCCACTCCTGCAGTAACAAGTCATGAAAGAGGGGGAAAAGTTTCAAATGCTTGACCTCGGGTGCCAGAGCACTTAAGTGGATGTGTTCCTACAGAATCTGCATAGCTTGAGAGGCCCAGACAGACCTCTCCCAAAGGTCATGTATAAATAAGCTAAGTGTCTTGGACTTTTCCTGAACCACAGCTCCCAGCACATCCACAGACCATCAGGACAGGGTGCAGAATCGGGCTAAGGGTGAACAAGGGGCTCCCCTCCCCACCTGGCTTAACCTGCAGAAAAGCTGCCTAGTTTGGCTGCTTTTAGCAACAAACATGATAACCAAAAATATTCTATCATGTAATTCCTGGCCTATTTACTGGTCAATCGAAACCTCCCTGTGCACGGGGCATGTACATGAGCACACGTACTGCCCTCCCCAGGCACACATGTACCCCACAACCTCATCACACACCACAGATGTTCAGACACCCAACATTTCACTGTAAGCAGTTTGCCCATCCAACCCTCCAATCTTGTGGACATTTGTTCATGGGGCAGTATTCTTTTAGGGGGCAATGAACCCCCCCCCATGTCTGACCCAACTCTCAAAAAACAAGCCACCAGCTTTCAGAGGCTGAGGCCGTGATGGCGTCCTTCCTGATTGCCTCAGCTCTGAGCAGTGTGAGTTACTGACAGATCCAGCCCGTCCCTTGTCCACAATACAGTTGAAGGCAGTGATACATGGCTGGGGGTGAGAGGTCTCCGCTGGTCCCCAATGGGTGACCCTCTCCTCCCCTAAGGAATGGAAAAACTCTGCATGACACTCCCTCACTCCTGTCCTGTTGTTTTCAGGGGTTAAAGTAAGGGGGAAGGCACTGGAACGCTGTTCTGGGACCCACCATTTTTAGGGACCAGCATTCCAGGGCCCCTAAAAATGGAATAATGGGGCAGAGCACTGTGTTCCAGTGCGTTCCCCTTAAGCCCAGTAGGCCGGCCGGCAGGGAGCTGTGGCAGGCTGAGAGTCTTTAAATCTCCCAGTCTCTCCCGCGCCCTCAGATTCTGGTGCAGTGGATGTTCTGACCCCATCCCCAGGCTGCGCTCCACCAGTCCAGTGGTGCTCCTTAGCGTGCTAGGGTGATGTCATGGCTGGTGGGACCCCTGCCCCTTCTCTTTGTGGCTGCAGGACTCACAGCTAGTGCTGGGGTGCTGGGGCTGGGAGTCGGTGGGAGGAAGCGCTGAGCCCAGGCTGGCCCAGCATGGCCAAGTACCACCACACCCGAGCACGGAGCCCAGCAAGAACAAGGTTAGCTCCAGCCTCTCTTGCTTGCATCCCGTGCCATCGTCCCCTGCCTCACATCCCTCGGCTAGGGGAGCCCCGCCGGGCCCACAGCTGCAGGGTTGTTCCATGCATGGGGTGTTGTGGCTCAAATCACCTCTAGCCTGGCCCAAGTCCTTCTCCCCCTGCCAGGCTGCCCCATGCAGCACAAAGCCCTCTCCAGAAGCGGCCAGTTATTCAGTAGTGGAGCAGCCCTGTGCCGCAGCTTTGGAGGGTGGCTAACCACCTGACAGGCATCCGTCCCTGGCCAGGCACCCTCAAGCCATGGAAGCAAAGGCTGTGAAGCTGGTGGAGGCAGGGGTAGGCAGGTCTCTTGCAGGCTGAGTGGTTCGGCGGCACTGTGATGACACTGTGAAGAGAGTTGAAGGGCTGCAAGGGGTTAGAGTGAAGACGGGGGGGTGGGGAATTAGGAGGGCTGGAGTGGGGACATGGGGGCAGGGAGTTTAGGGAATAGGGATTGGGGGCTGAGGAGGACATGGGGAAAGAGGGGTCTGATGGCAGGTAGGTGTTTCAAGGGCAGTAGCTGGGATGGGGAGGAAGGCTGGGGTGGGGGCAAGCATTTGGGGGGGCAGTAGTTGGGATGGGTGAAGGGGACCTGGACCTATGTGAAGGGGGCCAAGAAATTCTGGAGCCCACCAAATTATACTTTAATAACTGGTTGTTTTAGGGCACCACAGCCTAGCTGTGCTCATCACAGGAGTCGTCAGTGAAGACGGGACCCACTATTTAATCATGATCGCCCAGCTGGATGATGTGAAAATTGCATACTACAACAGCAACACACGAGAGGTCACACCCACCCAGCAGTGGGCGACACAGGCTGTCGGTGCCGAATATCTCGAGGAAAAGACCCGGGAGTTCTGGAATTACGAGAAGGATATTAACAGTGATACCAAGTGGTGGATGCAGTTGCACAACCAGACAGGAGGTGAGTCTCTGAGAGAGGATGTTATTAATGGACACGAGAGCTGCCTGTTCAGAATCATTCCCATTGGGGATTGGGGCCCTGCTAATCTAAGTGCTGTGCAAACCAGAGCTGGCTCGAAAATCGAGCTTCCTTCCCACAGAAAATTTCACATTCTTGGTAGGGTTTTTCATCTCCATAGGAAGGAAAGTCAGAAATGGGAGATTTCCACAGGAAGTAAATATTTCAGAAATTCCATTTTGGTAGAATCTCAGGCAGGAAGCTGGAAAGCTCCTGGATCTTCACTGTCAGTTTCCCTGACATAAAAATCAATGTTTCTGGCTAAATTAATTTTTCATGAGAAAATTTCAATAATTTTGCAGAAACATCCTTTTCTGGCACTAATGGCATGTTATTAAGCATGAGCAAAAGGATAGAAGATACGACAACATATCACAGTTCCCACAATAGAAAACATGAGTTCACCTAATGAGGTCAGTAGACAGCAAGTCTAATACAAAAAGAGGAATATTTTTCTCACACCATGCATAGTCAATGTGTAAAAATTTTTGCCAGAATCATCACTGGGGTCAGAAAAGACCTGCAGAAGTTACGGATTATGGGTACCTCTGTGGCTGTTGGCCACGATGGTCAAGGGCACAGCCCCATGATTGGTTTATGTGACCCTAAACCTCTGACTGCCAGAAGACAGGGGTGGGGTCCCTTCAAAGTTGCCCTGTTCCACACACTCCCTGAATCTCTGGTGTTGGCCACTGTCAGACCTTGGTCACCCTATACAACAGGTCTTATGTTGACTGCTGGAGACCCCAGGAGCTCTGTAACTGCACCAGGGTCCCAGCGCCTCAGTCCTTCTCATGGCTGTGCTGTGAGCCTCCAGCTTTCAGCGTCCTGCTGGGGTGGTCGAATAGCTCAGCATGAGGCCTGTCCTGGGTCAGAGATAGCAAAGTGTTGGTGTCACCACCCCACTGAGGGCCCTTTTGAACGCATTCATCTTACAGACACCCTGCGTGGCAAGAGCTGGGAAATCTGAGTCTCTCTTTCCTGGCAGGGATTCACACCGAGCAGATTCATGTGCGCTGTCCCCTTAATGGCCAGGGCCCTGTGGACTCAAGGTTCCAGTATGCCTATGATGGAGAGGACTTTATCAGCTTTGACAGACAGATGGGGACGTGGGTTGCAGTCATGCAGCCAGCTTCCCTCGTGAAGCAGCGCTGGGATATGGACAAGATCTGGAGCCAGTACGTCCAGTGGTACCTGCAACATGAGTGCCTGGAGATCCTGCGGAGCCTGCTGGAGCAGGGGAGGGCAGTAATGGAGCGACAGGGTGAGTGAGCCGTGGGGATCTGTCATGGGGTATGTCTGCACTGAAAAGGTCTCTCAAAGTAAGGAGGCTTATTTAAAAAAACCTTTATGCCTGTCCATGAAGGCACTCTGGTATTTCAAATTTCAGTGCTTTGGTTTCTTTTGAAATAGTTATTTTCAAAAGTGCCATGCCAAGCCGCAGAATATGCTTTTTTTTTCAAAATAATGGCCCTATACCAGTGGGTTCCCAACCCTTTGCAGGCTGGGAACCACTTCATTAGCAAAAAAGACTGCTGACCCCCAGCCATCACTGCTGCAGGCAGGATTTGGCCCATGCGGCCAAAATATGGCACACAGCCAGAATCCGGGTGGGGAGCAGGAGCCGCTGTGACCAAGGCCCCCTCCCCATCCCTGTGTCAGCAAGCAGAGGCACAACTGCTATGGTTTCCAGCCAGCCCCTGCAGGGGAAGGAAGCTGAGCCACCACTGGCACCGGCACCTCATGAACAGCAGCAGCAGGTAGCCCTCTGCGCACCCCCACCACTGCCAGGATCCATCCCCGGCAGCTGTTATAGGGGTCCACGGCACTGCTCGCTGCCTGGGCCAGAACCCAGCTTTGGCCCTGATGCTCCTGCCGGGGCTGGATCCTTGCAGGGGTGGGAGTGCGCAGAGGGCTACCTGCTGCTGTTGCTCATCCATGGCAGCTTGGCTTTTCTTCGTGCAGGGGCTGGCTGGCAGGGGCATTACTGGAGGGGGTTGGGACATGGAGCCCGCTCCCTCACCACGCATGTCCTCAGTTCTGCTCTGGGGCCCAATCGAGCCGCTGCCACTTGCCGTCAGCAGCAGGGCATGATCTGGCTTCAAGCCTCCTGCAAGAAGCTCAGAGCCGGAGACGGTCCCTGCCACTTTTCACGAGCAACAGAAGCCGTCTCCGAGTGGCTTCCCCTCGGAGACGGCTCCTGCTGCTTGTAGAAAGCAGCACAGTCTTCGGCTCTGAGCCTCCTGCAAAAGGCTCCAAGAGGGAGACAGTTCCTTTGGCTTCTCACAAGCGGCAGGAGCTGTCTCTGAGCAGCTGCCACTTGGAGATGGCTCCTGCCACTTGCGAAAAGCAGTAGGGACCGGCTCCGGCTCCGAGCCTCTTGTAGGAGGCTCAAAGCCAGATTGGGCCCTTTTGCTCTGGCAAGTGGCAGCAGACATCTCTGAGCTCTGCTGCTTGACAGAAGTGGCCTGGAGCCAGATGGGGCCCCTTCTGGCTGTGCTGCCATCCAGAGATCCAGGCCCATGCCCTGCTGGGCACAACTCAGTGATACCTCTGCTGGCTGGGGACCATGGTGAGGGGGCCATGGCTGTGGTGGCCCCTGCTCCCCGCCCAGATTCTGGCTGCGTGAGCGATTTTGGCTGCGTGGACTGAATCCTGCCCACAGATGGCCAGGGGGGTCTGCAGAGTCTCTTTTGCTACAAAAGTGGTCCCCAGCCTGCAAAGGGTTGGGAACCACTACCCTATAATGTTGCCTGCTGTCCAATGTTCCCTCTAATTACTCATAGACTGTGTGCGCAAACAATTTCTTTGTGTGCGCAAAAACATTTCTTTGTGAGCACCGGTATTAGCACTATTGAATTTTTTTGTGCACACTTCATTTTTTTGTGTGCGCAGGTTTCATGACCTGTGTGCGTGCGCACACGTGCACAGCTCAGAGGGAATAGTGCTGCTGTCCCCTACTTTGAAATAGAGAGTCTAGCGAAGACTCTCTTTTTTGAAATAATAACTCCTGCCTTATTTCAAAATAGCGAGTCTTCCCTGCACTCCTATTTTGAAATAATAATTTTGAAATAATGTTAATTCAAAATAACTATTTCAAAATATCTTTGGCAGTATAGACATAGCCATGGAGAGGTGGGAATGGAGCCCAGTGACAGTAACGGGATTTGGGCATGTCTAGAAGGGGCAGTGTAACCTAGTGGAGACTGTCCTGCACTGGGACTCAGGACATCTGGGTTTTAGTCCTAGCTCCACTGCTGGCCTGCTGGGTGGCCTTGGGCCTGTCACTTCCCCACTCTGCCTTAGTTTCCCCAGCTGTATAATCAGGATCACTTCACAGACCTTGTGTGTAAAGCTCTTTGAGAGTATGAATGGCAAGTGCTATGGGTCATTGCTAACACAGAGAGGTTATGAGCTGGTGCTGGTGGTTTCGCCGGCTTGGCATCTCCATTCTGCAGGGCCTTTCCCTCAGCCTTCCCTTTGAAGGTCAAAGTTTCCAGCTCTGGGCCCTGGGTTCATTTCTGTAGCATGCCTGAGCTGCAGAAAGCCCAGATGTTTGTGAGTATGAAGGAGATGGGAGGAGCCCTAGGTGGAGAGGGGGGTGTATGAGCATTTTTTCCCACCGTGGGCACCTCAGCAGTCAAGGGCAGAGACATGGAATATACTGGAGACTCAGTGCAGTGGGACAAAGGGATTTAAACTCCTGGCAGTGTCGAGAGGGGCTGCTGGGATTTCTGAATGGAGGTATCTGGTTGCCTGTGAAATCATTGGGGTTGGGCATCAAGGGGCATTTGGAAATCTGGCCTTGGCTTCTAAATCACATGTGTGTTTGGCAGAGACCCTGGGAGTTTTCACCTTCTTCTGCAGTGTGGAGCACGGGTCACTTATGTATTTAAACTAGTGTCAGCACTGGAGTCCCTGTCACTTGAAGTCTTTACATCATGTTTTGTGGGTGTTGGTGACTCAGCTGGAGGTCCAAGTCTATTGCAGGAGTGGGTGGGAGCCTCTGTGGCCTGCAACATTCAGAAGTCAAGTAGATGATCATGATGGTCCCTTCTGGCCTTAAAAGCCAGTGGGTCAATGAGACCCACTGTGAGGTCTTTACTATTTTGCATTACATGGCTGCAGCCCCTGACATACGGCTCATGCTCTGTGTCTTCCTTGCAGTGCCCCCCCAGGTCTCAGTTTCCTACACAGACTCTCCTGATGGCTCTGTCACTCTCTCCTGCCATGCCAGGGGCTTCTACCCACGTCCCATCCACATCTCCTGGGTGCAGGACGGAGAAGATGTCCTGGTGGAGAAGGACTCCAGTGGGATCCTCCCCAACGCCGATGGCACCTACTACACACAGTCTTCCCTGGAGATCTCCCTGCAGCAGGACAAAAGGCACCGCTACGCCTGCCGGGTGGAGCACAGCAGCCTTCCGGAGCCCACACTCACCTGGGGTAAGGGCTGTGACAGAGCTCCTCAGACAAGCACTCTGGGGGTCCCGTCTGCTCACAGTTGGTCAGAATCTGCTATGATGGAGTCTTCTCCCGTCCAGCCCAGGTCTCCATGCTACCATGTAGCCGGCTGCCAAAACCAGCCTCAGAGGGTCCAACCCCTGCTCTGCCTGGACTCCCTGTTGGGGTCCTCCCCCCAGGAGGGTCCCAGGGAGTCCCAATCAGAAGTGACTCTCAGCCAGTGTAGAAGTCAGAGAGTTTCTCAGCAATCCAGTTCTCACAGCAGCTAGGACAGTTGGCTATCAGGTTAACTGGGAGGTATAGTAGTAAACCCCAGGACAAGCAGGGTCATGCCCCGGAGATCCTGCCTGTTAGACCTGTTTTCCTACTACACACACTCCCAGTCCTTTGTTCTTCCCAGGCTAAGGAGCTCTGTCCCTTGGTCCAACCATCCACAACCTGTATGACCAGCAGTGGGTCCAGGTTACATCTGCCTAAAAGCCCCTCTGCCTTCTAGTGGTCCTTATAATAATCACATGCCTTGGGTCCCATCACCAGAATATAGGAACAGAAGAGAAGAGGAATGGGGGTATGGCCCATGACATCCCAAACTAGCCCAAGAGAGGTTTCCTACTTCATCATAAGGGCAACGTGACTGGCAGGGCCTGGGGGAAAAGGCACAGGAGCAATATCCCTGCCCATTGTCAGTGCAACTCTGCTCGTCTGGGAATTCGTGTGACCCAAAAAAATGGCCAATCCCTCAGTGAATCTCTTGGCCATAGTGATGTCCTGTAGCAGGGAGTTTTATGGGCCAGATCTCTGGAGACATCCTTGAGGAGATGTTCAAACCAAAGGCCAGTGGCTGCCCCACAGGAAAGGCCCTAGCGGATGCTCCCCTCGGTGACCTGTGCCCTTCTCCATTCCACAGCCCCTGAGAAGAAGGGGTCGCTGATCCTCTGGGTCCTGCTTGCTGTTGCCCTGGCTGTGCTGGTTCTGGCTGGAGTTGCAGGTGTCATTCTGTGGAGGAGAAGATCAACAGGTAAGAGCTGATTGCTGCACAGCTGGGAGGTAGGGGTGTATCTGAGAGTGGGGCAGCCCAGCCAGGCCAAGCACGGGTTAAAGTAGTCCAGAACACTGTTCCAGGGCCCACAAATTTGAGGGGTCACCCTTCCAGGGCCCCTAAAAGTAGGGTAAGGCAGAATGTATGTTCCACTCTGCCCCAGCCTGGAAACTGCAGCCAGCCAGGCTCAGGCTGAGGGGAGCTGCGTCCTGGGTCCTCGTGCTGGGAGGGTTCGCTCTCTGTGTGCTGGGCTGCCATGAGGGAGCATCTAACGGCAGCACAGCACTGGAGCTCCTGCAAGAAAGGAAAGTGATGGAAACCACGTGGAGCTGATCCAGGGGACCCCTCACATCCTCACCCACACACACCTCTGCAGGTGCCATATCGGGGGGGGGGGGTGAGAGGGGCGATCGCCCTGGGCCCCAAGTTTCTGGGAGCCCTGCACTGTCCTGCCAAGCAGCGCAACGCAGGGCTGCACTGCTGCCCCCCCACTCTGGGGACCAGGTGAGCCGGCCAAAAGTGGGCCATCCCTAGGGGGTGCGGGGCCGTGGGCAAATCACTCTCTGCGGGGGCCCCCACCCACCCCAGCACTGGGGGGTAGGGCCGGCCAGCCCAGGGGAGTGTCTGACAAGGCACATCATTCCCTAACCCCTCCAGGTTCCTCTTGCTGAATATCAGGAGCCAAGAAGATCCACAAACAGGAGAAGGAGGGAGCGTGATGGATCATACTGTCCCTGGGACTTCCAGCCTTGCTCCTCCCATGAACTTTGTGGGGAAGGCAAGCATCACAGCAATCTTCTGAGTGGCAGCATGAGAGTGGGGAGCAGGGGAGGATAGAGTGGGGTGTCAGGAGAGTAAGAGAAATGCAGCTGGACGGCAGGCACCGAGGAAGGCAGCACAGCATCTGCACTTTCCCATGCTGTTCCTGCCCTAGGCCAAATGCCTGGACGTGCTGCAGGGCAGAAAATTTAAAAAGGCTCTGGCCTGGTCCCAGCTTACAGGTGCATGCGAATCAGGTGGGGGAAGTTAGGAACCCATGAGGCAAACAAGTCCATTTTACTCAGGATGGGAAAAGCAAGAAGGATCCACCCAGAAAGAAAAAGAATAAAATACAAGATGAAAGTCACGTCTGATCACCAGCCATTTACAACGATCACACAGGAGCTCTGAGGAAGCAAGACACAGGAAGTTACATAGATTTACTTGAGAGTCAGCAAATATAAAAGATGGGTAAAAAGATGAAAACTTACCCAGTATGTGTGGTAGAAAGAGCGGGCAACACTCATTGTTACCTGCTCACCCAGGGATGGATAGGGGGAATTCAAACATCAAGAGATTAATTTTAAAACACAGTATAATCTTGCCCCCCCCCAAGGACTTATTTTTGCCATTCTTGTCATTTTTTGATCTCTTGAAACTGGCAATACTGTATAAATTAATACCATATACTTCACTCAAGGAATTCCTTTCCCTAACTGTATTCTTCATGCTAGTGTAGCAGACTTCTGTAGCCACAATGTAGGGACACAGAGATAAAATTAACTGAATGTACCTTTTAAAGCATCTGTTAGGCAACACTGTATCTGTCCTTTAATATCCTAACTGAAATAATTAACTCAGTTTAATAGACATTGTAACCAATGTCCAACAAAGCTTGGTGTTGTAAATTTAGAAATCTATTTTGTATTCTTGATAAAAATTCTTCTGGAATTTCATTTAAATGTGTGAACAAGATGTGTGAATGAAGGGTGTGTGTGTGATGGAATCAGTTAATACCAGCCTGTCCTGATGAAATGCAAGTACTACCTTAGTGGCTAAGTGATGCAAAGAAGTCCCACAAAAGCAAGGGTCCACCCCAGAAAGAAAACACAAAGCAAAAGTCATGTCTGTAAATGGTTGGTGATCAATGATCACACAGGATCCCTGGCCCAGCCTGTCCTCCAGCCTCACCACCTGACCTGGGGTGTGGGGGGACAGTCCTTGGCCTTGTCTGCCTGCCATCCTCTCACCTGGCCACCAAACCAGCATGACCTGGGACCCAGAGGAGCATGTGTGACAGTGTGCACCCTGGGTTATGATCTACATGATTTTCCTGTTCACTTATACACTGGAATTGTATGATTTGCTGCCAGTTGCACCATGCAATGTTTCTGTGCGGATGCTAATAACCTATTCTACATGAATTCTATGATGATATGTTTCCTACAACTTCATACGTGTGAACAAACATGTAACATGCTTTCTATGCCTCAGGGATAAGGAAAGAGAGAGAGGTCTCTCCCAGCAGTGTCAGACAGAGACAAAGGTATGCTAATGGAGGTGTCTGTGAAGAGACAAAAGAATCACCTTAGCCGTTAAAGGGAGGGGCTGAAAGCATCCGAGGAAGTGGGATCTTCTCCCACGAAAGCTCATGCAAAAAATAAATCTGTTAGTCTTTAAGTGCCACACAACTCCTTGGGTTTTGTTTTTTGTTTTGTTTTTGCTGGACTAGACTAACATGGCTATCCCTTTGGAAATTGAGACCTGGAAGTTTTAAAAGGTTTTTTGAGCTGGGACCCATCTTGAAACAACTCCAAGCAAGATATGGGCCCTGCCTGGCCTCAGGTAGAGACTGGCTGTGTAAACATCTAACCGCCAAACACCTTGAGCATAAACTTGTTTGGACTATGAGGTTAGTTTAAGTAAAGTATTAGGTTAGTACATGTATTTTGCCTTTTATTTTCTTGTGATCTCTCCTGACTTACTTACACTGTGATTCTGCCATGATTGGCCATATTCTCACTTAGAATTATAATCTGATCAATAAACTAGTAGTTGTTTTTCCCTAAAGCTGTGTGATCTTTAGAGGGTGTGAGTGAAGGAGGCTGGGCACAATCCTTTTCTTTGTTAAATGGAGGGGCTTGAGTGTGTGGTGGTTGGGAGTGGTTCCCAATCTCTGCAGACAGGGGCTCCTGGTGTAGTAACAGGGGCCGGGGGTGCTTGCTGGGGGACCCTCCCTCGAGCAGCCAGAGGCATACACCCCCTGCCTAGGACCGACGGTACGCAAGAGGCTGGAGTGGACTGACTCAGGAGTGAGTGGTCACTTGGCAAAGTGAGATGAATCAGGGTTCAGGAGTGGGAATTGGGAGGTCACAGCAGCACACTGAACGGGATCTGGGGAACGGTCTGTCACAGCATGATCCCTGATCTACCTGCCCCCCACTAGCCCAATGTGAATCAGGTCCCAGGGGGAGTCTTGGATCGCCAGCACCCTTGTCCCCCTCCAGCCTCAGGCTCAGGGTCCCACCAGACTCCCCCCAGTACTTACTTGGTTGTGTGTCCCTGGGCTGGTGCTGGCAGAGTCTGCTGGAGGAGGAAAGGGCTCACTGTAGGAGAGGTGGGGCTCGTGTGGATTCCTGCCATGGGGGGGTGGGCCCCGCGGGGCCCCCAAAAGCGCATAGCCCACGTCAAATGTCTCCTTTGACCTACCCTAGGGATGGCTCTGCAGAGGGGGTATAATGTCAGGCCAGAATGGGGGTAGGGGGCAGTGTGTGAGATGAGGGTTAAGTTATGGGGTGAAGGGGGCAGCGTGTGAGGCCAGGATGGGGACGGAGGGTGAGGGGGGCTGTGTGTGAGGCCAGGATCAAAGGCAGGGGGTGGCGGAGGCAGAGTGTGAAGCCAGGATCAAGGTCAGGGAGGTGCAGAGGGGGCAGCTTGTGAGGCCAGGTTTGGGGCCAGTATTTTCGTGGAGTGATAACCGATGCGTTTGGTACCGAGAAGTGGCTTCAAATGCCTACCTGGTCTGCGGTCCACACATGCATGAAAGGGGCCCACACAATACAGGAAGAGATTAGGAGGGTTCCAGGGCTGTTTAAATTATACTTTAACCACCGAGTCCAAGGGCGAATGATCCCTGCTACGGACCCCAAGGAGAGGCCTATTGCCATGGGGTAGGACCAGTCACCTTAGCTTGGGTCTGCTGTTGGCTGGGTGTCCTGTGCCCTGCCGGGGTGGGCACCAGGGTGGAGCTGGCCAGGGTGAGATACAGCAAGGGTCATGGGGAGCCCTGTGTCTAGGGAAAGTGTGGATGGGGTCACAGTGGGGGGCTCACCCTGCTCCCCTGCACTGACAGTCATTTTCTGCTTGTGTTTCAGGCCCCCCCAAACACATCTACACTCCAGCAGCTAGTGAGTAAATCCTGGTCTCAGGGCACAGACATCCCAGTGCATTATGGGTGGGAGGGGCATGTGGGAGAAGGGACCCAGCCATCACGGGAGAAGGGACCCAGTCCCTGGTTACCTTCTACCAATTCCTGAGCCTGGGAAAATCTGCAAGGCTGTCACCAGTCACCGTCTTCCCCACTGACACACACATGTTGCCTTTGTTCAAATCCAGGCAACCCCAAGAGCTGAAAGAGGATCCAAAGGTCACCCCCCATGGTAGAGCTCCGGGGGTTCCCGCACACACCAGGCATCCCTTAGCACGGCTCTGGTGATGGGGCTGCAGGCCCACAGCTGGAGCTCCCCAAGACCACACATAGTGTTGTTACAAGGCCTGTGTCCATTGCTGGGAGGCAAAGTGGGGAGGCTGGAGCCCAGAGCAGAATTCCCATCCGCTTTCTCTAAATGGGATCTCCCCCTACTTTCCCAAAGTTCAAGCTGCCTCTGAACCATTTTCTTTTTTCCCTGAAGCAAAGAGTGCTGCTTCCAAGTCCTCATTGGGAACAGACAGCCTTGGTGTGTGAACCTGTCCAGCTTCCGAGCCCATCACCTGGAAGATCTGGCTCCCCTTGGCTTTAGAGGAAATTCTGGCTTGGTCATTACAATCATTTCCTTCTATGAGTCTTAGTCGCCTATTGCAGGATTTGCAGTTTCTCCTGCAGCACGTTCATCCCCACTCACAGGTTAGAGCCCTTCCCTAGGCAGTGCTTTGCGTCAGATTTACTCCAAAAGGTCATCTCTCTCTGCAGCAAAGAATGAACAAAATTCTGCCTCCAGCTCTTCATCAGGATCAGACAGCCAGAGCAGGCTACCCTAGTCCTAGGTACAGAGACCCTGCTCTGCTACCGAGCCCATTGCCTGGGAGATCTGTCCTCTGACTAGAGTTACCAGATACCAAAGAATGGAAAGAAGGACTGGGAAGTATGAAAAGCAGGACATGGGGAGAACACATGGAGAAAATGTAGTATTAATGCAATATTCTTCTGTTTTTAGGGAGCCCTGGAACGCTTCCCCCTAAAAATAGGGTGTTCTGGGGCATTCCAGCATACATTAGCCACTATGGCTATGTCTCCATTACTCAGCATTTTTGAAAAAAAAATTTGGGATAAGTATTTTGAAATAATTATCTCAAAAATACTTTTTTTCAGAAATGCTATTTTGGGACAACAGTCCATTGTCCCAAAATATCGTGGCTTTCTTTATTTTGAAAAGGAAAGTCTACACTGGACTTTCTTTGTTAAAAAAAAACAAACAAAGAAACAAAAAAAACCAAGTAAATGGATGAGATAGGGAGGATTTTATAAAAAAAAAAAGCCTTTTCTATGTCCTGCAATGGCTTTTTTAAAAAACGTCAGCTCGAAAAATGCTTTTTATTTTGAAAAAGCTGGCGGGTTTAGCTTTTTCAAAAAAGTGCTCTGGCATTTTGAAATACTGGAGCACTTTTTCGGGATCATTAAACCTCATTTAATATTGAAAAAAGCCTTTTTTGAGCTAGCATTTTTGAAAAAAGCCATCACGGGATATTGAAGAGGCTTTTTTTTCCAAAAAATCCTCCCTATCTCATCCATTGACCTGCTTTCTTTTTTTAAAAAGAAAGTCTAGTGTAGACTTTCCTTTTTTAAATAAAAAAAAGCCATGGTATTTTAGGACAATGAGTTGTTCCCAGACTGTTATCCTGAAACACCATTTTTTGAAAAAATTTTTTGAGATAATTATTTTGAAATACTTATCCCCAAAAAAGTTTTTTCAAAAATGCTGAGTAATGTAGACATAGCCTGTAAGTAAAAAGCCAGACAAAAGCATGTATTTTTAAAATGTCTGTCAGACGGAGGATGTGAAGGTAAAAAGGAGGACACATCCTACTTTTGCCTGACATCTGGTAACTGTACCTCTGACTCAACTTCGGCTCTGGAGAGAAATTCCTGCTTGGTTGTTAAAACAATCTCGTCCTCTGGGTGCTGAGTTTTAGAGTCTTATGCAGACTTTACACTGTCTCCTGCAGTCTGTTCCTCCCCAGTTGCAGGTCAGGGCCCTTCTCTAGCTAGTGTCTGCCTCAGCTTTGCCCCAGAAGGTCTGACACCATCCAGTCTCTTGCCCAATGAGAAAGGAGGCAGCAACTCATTTCCAGTAGGAGAGTTGGCAGAGTCAAACAAGGAGGCAACAGCCAGGGTAAATGGGGTATTGTGTGATCACACCCCACAGTGAGAGGCAGGCCTGGAAGTGTTGAACCCCAGATTGCAATTTCCTTCAGACACCAAGAAAAGCTGTCTCTTTGCTCCAATGGGAAGTGTGAAACAAATGTGTGCAGAACTCCCCCCCCCCCCGCAACAGATTGACACCAGCGCAGGTTAGTGACATCATCAGGGGAGCACCACGGCGCTGTTCCCTGTTGATGCCCCTCAAAATGCTGGCTCCCCCCTATTATGCAGAGGCGGCTTACCACCTAGCGCTGGCCCTGTTCCTATCTTTACTTATTTGCAATAAATATGGCATATTGCCTTGCCCCCTGAATAAGATCTTGCTAGTCTTTTCTTTTCAGTGTTCTTGTTGCACATCATTTTAGTGAGTGCCCTTTAGGTATGACAGAGGAAATGGAATTGTTAGAGAAGACTAGCAGGATCTTTTGGGAGGGAAGGCAATATGCCACATTTATTTGGAAATGTAAAAATAGCAAAAAACAGACACATACATTGATACCCATGAAATTTTGGAAGCTGGCATGATACAATCACCAGTCCTTTTATGTGTTGCTTGAGCCAGCCCAGTGGCCAACTAAGCTTGGCACAAGGAGGGAGCCAGGTCTCTCTAGGTCATGAATCTGGTGCTCTAAGATGACAGAGAATGAGACACAAAATTTTCATGGTTTTTATACTTGCTGAGTCTTATGTGAGTGCAAGGGGCTTGCTGTGTCTCATGACTTTGATCTTGTATTTTGGGTTGCGGCCTAGCCGTGACAGCGGTGGACTACGCAGACAGTCACTGGAGGAATGAAGCTTATCCCCTGGACTGGCCACAACCAGCCCCTGAAGGGCCTGGGCTAGATTGCATAGATGCATTGGGGGGAAAAAGGGGGGGGACCCCAGGTTCAAAGGAGAAGGGTCTGAGGAAGACACTTCGAGCCACTACCAGAAACCAAAGGCAAGAGAGGTGCGGTGAGCGGTGCATGGCATGTCAGCCGGAGAACCTTAAGCTAGTGCACAAGTGCATGCTTCCAGCAGTGTATGGAACCAAAAACCGAGGTTGTTTAGGGTTTTTTTTTTTTGAAGGGGTCCTCCAGGACGCTCCCAGTCCCATATACCTTCACCAACTCCGTTAGCAGGGACAGTGGGAGGGGTCTGAAGGTATGTTAGCAGCCCATCTCGAAGAAGGACGGTTACTGGTAAGTAACCCACCATTTTCCTTTGAGTGCTGCTCACATCATTCAGTTATAGGTGACTGCCAGCTGTACCCTTGGATGGTGGGAGGAGTCACAGTCTACCACCACTGAGTAAAGCTCTGCCCAGAGCGGCATCCTCTCTAGCCTGTTGGGCGATGGCATAGTGTGTTGTGAAAGTGTGTATCAATGACCACGTAGCAGCCCTACACATCTCTTGGATTGGGACCTTGGCAAGGATGGCCGTTGAGGACACTTGGGCCCTGGTAGAATGGGCTCTAACAGGCTCAGGAAGTGGTGTGTTTGACCTTCCATAGCAGTCTTTAATGCAGTTCACAAAGCATTTAGAGATACAAACTAAGAAGATATGGATCGCAATTTTGGGGTTCAACACTTCCAGGCCTTCCTCTCACTGTGGGGTGTGATCCCACAATACCCCATTTACCCTGGCTGTTGCCTCCTTGTTTGACTCTGCTGGCTCTCCTACTGGAAATGAGTTACTGCCTCCTCTCTCATTGTTTGTATTCCTGCCTGTCCTGCAGAGGAAACTCCAATTAGATAGAAGGTGCTGGATTCTTTTCTCTCTTGGTCATCATTGACAAAATATTTCTATATACATGCTCTAAGCAACCGGATGCAATGGCACTGTTTACTTGTTTAAAAAGCCCCCTACTTACCATCCCCCCAAGCTCCCAAGCCCCTTCTGACGCCATTGCTTCTCCTTTGCAGCTTGACAGGCTCTCCACAGTGTGCATAGACCTCACTTGGCTTCCAGTACAAACCTCTGCCTCTGGGCTATTCCCCCTTCCTGCTCACTGCTCACTTGGCTCCCTATGCCTGCAACTCACCCCCACCCCACCTGAGTCTAAGTTGGATCCTCTACTTTTTTTAATTCTCAGATTTTTTTTTTCACATCTTTAGAATTATTTGCTAAATCAAAGCACAGGTGCAACTGCATTTACCCACCTACTGAATGCTACAGGGTAGCACTAGCACATGTGCCACTAGCCACTGAATTTGAAGGCCATGGGCCTACTCAAGCTAGGTGTGATTCAAAGCACTATTTGGCCTGTGCTGTATGAGAAGAAGAGAGAGAACAGAACGCAGCCACTTTCAGATCTGAGGAGGAGTGGCAGTAGTCTTGCAAAGGGAAAAAGAAGTTATTTGTTATCTGAGCAAATCTGATACTGGATAGGATGCTCAAGAGGAACCAGTTTAAATCCAGAATGACCCCTCTGAGGTTAATTTCAGGAGTTCTATTGTAACCCAAACTATATAAACTGGCAAAGTATTTGGTTTCCAGTTGGGAAGTGGTCACAAGAGCTGGTCTTCATATTTGAAACTTTTACTAAAAGGCATATAAATAAGAAGCATTATTCCACTGTGGTTTTTTCAATACAGGCCCCAAACCGAAGCAGATAACTTATGCAGACATGTCAGCTCTTGCAAATGTATTATGAGTGACATTCTTTGTAGTTAAAGTCTCACTCGTGATCTCCAAGCAGAACTCTCAAATCTCACGAATTTTTCCCCAGCCCCAGTCTGCTAATATTTGCTCAGTCTTCTGTAGCCACAATATAGGGACACATACAATGAATAGAAGTTACCTTTAAAGCATCTGTTAGGCAACACTGTGTATCTGTTCTTTAATATCATAACTAAAATATTTAACTCAGTTTAAGGCTATGTCTACACAGGGCAGGCTTGTTTCAAAACAAGACGTTTCTTGTTATTTCGAAACACCTTATTTCGCAGGACAAAAAAGATGGGGACAAGAGCTTGAATTCTTTAGGATCTCTTCTTCAATACAGCTCCTGGACACTCCAACAGTGCTGGAGATCATGCCAATTAGAAAGCCATTGCTGTTTCCACACCAAAGCTGACTTGAGTAATTATTGATGGTTGAGCTACTTTACTAACCTGTTGTGGATGTATGTTAGTGCTTGAGGCTAGAATTTGTGTTGGAGTGTCCCCACCAGTCTGTCCATTGGACTAGTTCCTGATGTCCCCTCACACAAAGGAAAGCTCCCATGAGTTCGGGGGGGGGGGGCAGAACCTTGGCTAACACTTGCCCCGACCCCCACAACATCCCACCACAATCATTAAACTGTACCTCCCTTTTCTCTGAACATTTACACGTCACTTCAGGTGGAATTCAAGGGGCTACCCCTAGGCTTCTGGGCCCTGGGTGGGACCAGGGTGGGGTGTCCATACACCTCTGGGCCCAGCTGGGATTGGTGCGGGAGTACCCCTGGGCTGGGGGCATTCCCCCCATGGCCTCTAGGTTCCAGCTGGGTCCACAAGTGTCGCCCCATTGCCTGTAGGAGGCCCCCCCCCATAGCCTGTGGGCCTTGGGGGCCGGTGGCCTGGGAATGGAGCCACTGACTGTAGGCCTGGGTTGCGCCAAGGGATGTTCCTCATCCTCTGTTCTGGCCAGAGTCAGGCCAGCAGAGATCTGGGGAGCCAGGGACCATCTCTCAGCCTTGGTGTTCTGGGGATCAGGTCGGTGACCAGACTGCAGCGATGCAGCCCTGGCCAGGGAGCCCCCCACAGCCCAGGGACTAGGGCTGGGGAGCCGACCCACGGTCTCCTGCCCTCACCCCATGCCCAGACCATGGTGCTGCCCTGGTCCCCCTCGGGGTCTCCTGCCCTCTCCCCATGCCCATGTGTCAGGGCTGGCCTGGCCTGGGGTCTCCTGCCCTCACCACATGCCCAGCTGGTGGAGCTGCCTGGTCTGACCACAGGGTCTCACACGGCAGTGGGGCCGGCCTGGCACAACTGTGGGGTCTCCTGCCCTTTCCTTGTTGCCTCCGTTGTGAGGCTGGGGCAGCAGGTGAACTGGGTGTGTAATCTCATCAGCAGTGATATTAGTTATAAAGTTGAACTCTGCTGAACACCACCATATACTGTGCCTAGTATTTATTCTGTGCTTGAAATTGTTCTCTTGTGTGTTGGATTGTTTTATATTAAGTGGAGACTGACTGGAGGTGTGGGGCACAGACAGATAATATGGGGGGACAGATAGTTAATGAATTGCATTTACCTTTAAAGTACATGTTAGTTAATGGTGTGTATATGTCCTTTAGTATCATAAGTAAAATAATTCTGTAACCCTGGGTAATAGGCATTATAACCAATGTCCAACAAGACTTGGTTTGGAACGGTGGGTTACTTACCAGTATTAAAAGGGATATCCATGTTAGTCTAGTCCAGTGAAAAAACAACAAGGAGTTATGTGGCACTTTAAGACTAACAGATTTATTTTTTGCATGAGCTTTCGAGGGAGAAGATCCCACTTCCTCAGATGTAAGTTCACCCATCTTCGAAGCATCTGAGGAAGTGGGATCTTCTCCCTCGAAAGCTCATGCAAAAAATAAATCTGTTAGTCTTAAAGTGCCACACAACTCCTTGTTGTTTTTTTACTTACCAGTAACCATCCTTCTTCAAGGTGGGCTGCTCGCATACATTCAGTTATAGGTGTCTACGTGCTGCAGCACACGGTAGCTTGGAAAGTCTTCAGCCTTAGCCTGTGAGGTCAGGGTTGGTGAAGAACTATGCCGCAGCTACGTTGCACCTACATCCGTAGCAGGGACAAGGGCAGGTAGAGACAGAACTGCCTCCGAAGTACAGTTGCCATAGGAAGGATGCGTCACCTTCCAAACACGTAAAAAGTGGAGTTGCTCGCAAAGTGTCAAATGCGGCACTACTGAGGTACCCTGCGTTTAAAGAACCCATGTGTAGGATTATTTCCAGCAGATGAAAACTGATGGCATCCCTCGTGGAGGGTATAAGCCTTTGAGATTCTAGGTACTTTGGAAAACAGGAGACTCTGACCTGTCTTCCTCTACCTATATATATATATATAGTCTGGTCCCTCAAGGGAATGAGGGATGTAACGGTTGCGGTAAGGCCATCACCAAGTTCTCATGGTATAGTAGTCACCTACCAGAAGACATTGTCATGCATCAGTTTAGGGTGGCCAGAGGGATGGCAGGCCCCAAAAGCCTGAACCAAAGTAAAGTCATGCTAAGCTGCCAGCTGAAACTGCAATTGCCAGCCTCCTCTGGAAAAGAGGAAGCTGCGAAACACCAAATGGCAGCCTCCCACCCCCCGGTTCAGGGAGAGTACATTTTTGGCTCAAGCGGCAGCCTTTTCCCCCCAAGGGGGGAAGCAGCAAGCTCATTTTCTTTCTCTCTTTCCCTTTTACTTCTGCTTTTGCTCTTTAGTAACCCTAGCTTGTTTGTATCAGGATATAAAAGGGAAGCCATTAGAAAGGAGGGGGGAGAGTCTCTCTTGGGTCTGAAGATGCAAAGAGTTGGGGGTCTTGGTCCATTTGAAGGGGGGCCACTCACCCTGAGGTGGCAGCATAGCCACTCACACAAGGATATGGCTCTCCCATGGGTTATGTGATGATGAGTGTTAGGGTTTAATTTGTCTGTAATCCAATTAAGTTTGTAGTCTGCTTCATTCCTGACTCAGGTGTTGTCTTTACACAGAATCCTCAAACCTGCCTCCAGGCCTGCTCGAGACACATGGGGATGGCTTACGTTTCAATTGTGGAGTTTGCACGTTTATACAGTCCCCTGGTGTGCACCCAGTACCTGGCTGGGTCTCAGTCCTTGGTTTCACAGCTTCAGTTGTACATGACTAGATCCAGAGGTAGGTGACGGCTGAAGAGAAAACGGAAGGGCTACAGCTACTTTTTCACCTTGCTGTGGAAATGTACAGGAATATGATGGAGTCCAGACTCACTGGAGTAAGTCCTGGTGTAGCCCTGGTTCTCTCCCACCCACCCACCCATTATAGCTGGCAGATCCCTTGATGGGCCATTCAGCAGCTTATTGCCACTGTCTTGCTGTGAGGGGCATCTCCCAGAAACAGCACAGGTTGAAATGCACACATTAAATATATCTGTAACTTCCAATACAAATACAACGTACACAGATAAACACTCAGCAAATCAGAACCTCTCCAATAGTGTCTGACGTGGGCTCTCATTTTGAAATACTGATGTTAAATAGTATCATAAATGGTCCCCATAATCTAGCCAGCATCACGCCCAGCACACCAGCTCATAGAGCCAGGCCCAGCCCTGCAGGACAAGAGCCCTCAATGCAGGATGAGCATGGGGCAGGTTCACACTCTACCCCACCCTGCCTGGCCCTACCCTGTGTATTTTCACCCTTGGAATGAGGGGAGGAAGCTCTGGGTGGTCCAGACTCACTAGCCAGAAACCCATGGAGGGAAATGGTTCCCATGGAGCCTGTCATCCTGCTCTGGGCTGGGCTGGGTCCCTTGGTTCTGGGTCAGATCACAGCCAGTTCCTGTCCTGGAGCAGCCATAGTCATTGCAATCTGCCTTCCATCTGCAGGGGAGAAGGAAGGTGGCTACTACGTGGTTACAAGTAAATACTGAGTCCCTCCCTCTTCCCTGTGCTTACTGACATGCAACCCTGAACATGGCACCCTGAGGCCAGTAATGGGAGATGTCCCCAGCCACCCATGGCCTCTCAGAGGCTTTAGCAGGGGGCTGGCTAGCAACAAGCCTGGGCAGTGACACTAACACCCTGGCTGTACCTGTCTGGGGTTGTTGATCACTGAAGATGCAAACATGTCCTTGAAAAAGCAAGAAGGATCCACCTGAGAAAGGAGAGAACAAAAGCTAGTGGAGACAAGATGAAAATCACATCTATTGGTGACTGGTGACCACACAGGAAGTGGAGCACTGGGGCAGGTGGCGCAGCAGGACTCACATCAGAAATAAAACCTATTGGAGAATGGGTGAAATTGAGAAGCTTTGGATATGTTCTGTGCAGCAGCACAGCATATCAGCGTGTGCCCGGCAGAGACCCTGCTGTCCTCACACCCAGCTTCTCTGGCCAGGTATGGCCACAAGCTGCATACACCAGCCACCAAGTCATGCAGTAGTCAGGACTGGTAACCATACCTGACAAACCACAGGACAGGGGTGTGTGCTAGATATCAGCTGTTCACGTAACTGCTTTCTCATAATAAATATGGCTTCTTGCCTTACACCCTAAAAAGATTCCATGTATTTCTATTCACAAAACAACGTATCCAGAGACACTAAGACCCTTCTCATCTCCTGGGAACTGACCAGGGATCTAAACTCCAGTGTCAAGGGTAAGTGAGGAGAACCAGCCGTGGGGAGGAGTCAGTGAGGCCTCTAGGGGAGACCCTTGCCCCTCTGACCAGCAATGGGGAGTCCTGCCCCAATGTCCCTGCCCAGGTCAAGCGGTGCTAGTGTGGGGTCTGCATCTCCCCCTGCAGGGAGGTTCCAACCCCGGGGCTGGAAACTCAGCGCTAAGGACCAAGCCCCAGATTTCCCCCCACCCCGGTGACTCCCTCCTGCAGCCCAGCGCAGGCATGAGTCACCCACGGGGGAGCCTCTGAACCTGGGCGTCTTCACCCCGTGATCCCTGGGTGTCCTGGCTCGGCCAGAGATCGGGTCTGTTCCTGCAACTTCCTGGGGTCAGAGCAGGGGATCAGATTGGTCCTTTCCAACCTGAGGGTCTAGAGCCAGGAACCTCAAGTGCTTGCTTCATTCAATGATTTAAGAAACTACCCACCCCACCTGATCCAATAGAGCAGTGGTTGTCAAACTTAGCAATGTTCCCTCTAAGCCAGTGGTTCCCAACCTGTGGTCCGGGACCCCCCGAGGTCTGCAAACACTTTGCAGGGGCTCTGCAGAGCCTCTCCCTACCCAGGGCTGGAATCCAACTACAGCCCTGATGCTCGCTGCTGGGGCTGCCTTTCCCTGTCTGTGGCTGTCTCCTGGCAGGGGATGGAGCCACAGCAGCTCCCCAGGAGGGGCAAGGGCAGGGGACCACAGCTGCTGCGGCTCAGCTCCCCGGTGGCACGGGCAATGGTGGTGGCAATGCTGCTCACCAGCTGTCCCACTGGTGCGGGCCAGAGTCTGCCCATGCAGGCCAGATTACATAATCAGCTGGGGGGGTCCACAAAGATTTTTTTTTTTTTGTTACAAAGAGGTCCCCAGCCTGAAAAAGGTTGGGAATCACTGCTCTAAGCTGATGATGCAGCTGAGCAAGATTCCCACTGGTTCTCCAGGCCCCAACGGGCTTCTTCCCTGCTGTCCGCTGGCTCCCCAATAACTTGTGGCCCCATAACTTGTTCAGTTGCATTATCAGCTTAGAGGGAACACTGGTAGGGACCCAGTACTGGGGCACAGACCCCCAAACACTGGGTCGTGGCACCCCTTGCTGCCACTGCCAAAAGGCTGGAGTGCATTGATCAAAGATGTCATTGCTGAGTCACAGGCATAAATGATTTTTTTCAAGTGGGTTGCAAGGGAAGAAAGTTTGAAAAACAAGGCAATAGAGCATTATGGGCTCATTTTACAGATGGGGAGAGAGGCACAATGAGGAAAGTGATTTGCTGTGGGACAACTGACAGCAAAGCTGGGAACCAAATTCAGGAATTCTGGCAGCTCAACACACTGGCTTGTTCCCTTCTCAGAGCTGGGGATACATCCCAGGAGTCCTGTCTCCCAGCTCCTCCCTGCCCCCCAACCACTAGACCCCAGTCCCTCCAGAAGTGGGGATGGATCCTGGCTCCCAGCTCCTCGCCCCTCTAACCACTAGACCGCAGTCCCCTCCCAGGAGAGGGGATAGATCCCAGGAGTCCTGGTCCCA